>CM035434.1:48017831-48375331 GCA_020310875.1 Ceratopteris richardii
GAAAATTGGGTTACAAGTGCAATGCCAAATGAAAGAAAGCAATTGGAAGTAGCTTTTGTATGCATAAACACAAGTCACTAGCATGAAATATTTATCAATCTTTCATGAACTCCCTTTTTGGAGTGAGTTATTGATCAATCATTTCGTAGACCTGATGCATATTTTCAAGAATGTAAGAAAGATTATCTAGAACAATTTGATTGGAAAGAAATAAAGCAAAGCACAAAGGGAGGACTTGGAGGAGCAAGATCATATGCAAGAGTTGTGGAAAATTACCAAGCCCAATGAAATAGTGTCACTACCAAGAGATGCTTGAGTACTTTGCAAGATGGAAGAGCAATAAGTGAAAAAAGTGTTTTTAGAGTTTCGGACACCTACTATGTGCATGAGGTGTCTAAAGATTGCCTTCACATAAAACCATGATCTTAGAGCACTCAAGTCTCATCATTGGCACAATTTTCTACATTTTTGTGCTCCCTATAGCTCAAAAAAATTGCCTTTCAGAGGATGTGCGAACAACGATTTATAAAATGAGTTCCTTGGTATGGTGGATCCATTCTAAAGAGAAAAGAAAAGATAGCATAGAGAGTGCAAAACACAATGAGATAGAGGTTGTCTGTATGGTAATGAAATACTTTCACATAGATACTCTCACAATTCAGCCTCATTTACTGGTTCATATGGTTGATGAAGTTGCCATAGCACGAACTATCCATAGTCGATGGATGTTCTTCTTAGAGTCCTTCATGAAGACATTAAAAGGGTTTGTTTGTCAGAGAGCATGTCCAAAGGGTAGCATGACAGACGGATGGCTCGTTTTTGAAAGCGCGGTGATCATGAACTTTTTCTACAACAACAACACAACAATCATATACCTTCTGAACATCCAGAACCCTCAGTTTCTATGGTATGAAATGTGCTAGACTGAATTGTGGATTATGCAATACCAACAGACAAAGTGCAGTATAAAAATAACTTTATTCCAAAAGTTTTGATTGATATATGGGGTTCTAGTATCAATATTGCATCTACCACCACGTGTAAGAAAATGGGTTGGAACAGTATTGACCCTCCTCCCTTCTTTGTTCGGATGAGAGACCAATCACAAGTCCAACCAGTATGGCTTGTTAAAGATATCCCTATTGGGATTCCACAAGTTCTCTTTTTACCTTTGTTGTACTGGAATTGAAGGGGAAAAATTTAGATTACAACTTAGTATTCGGCCGGCCTTGGTTGTGCAATGCTAAAGTTCATAAAAAATGGGATGAAAAGATACTTACTTTTCGAAGAGAGAATACTAAGTTTTGCATTTTGTTGGATGACGAGCATCATTGTGTTCCGTAGTAGAAATCAGTGTTAGCAGAGCCTCCGCATATGTTGGAGGGGCTCGAGGAAGATGAGGAACAATAGTTTTTGGAAGCCAATAGAGATCTACTCTCGTTCGGGATTGTGGTTGTGAATTCCATCATTAGTTCCAAATGGGATGGTAAGGCAGCAGTGGTGTGTACGGAAACTCCGGAATTGCAGGAAGAGGAGTACATAGAACTGGTACTCAAAGATCCTATGGAGGATGGCCAAATACACACGGAAGAGGATTCTTTAGAGGTGGTCAAATTGGGAACTCTAGAAGACCCTTAACTAGTCCAATTTGTTCCGAGCTTGCTCCAGAATTTGGGACGGCCTTGATTTTCTTGTTACAATAGTATAGGGATGTTTTCGCATCGACATATTCTGACATGAAAGGTCTGGATCTTAAGCTTTATCATCATTAGATATTTCTTAAACCGAATGCTACCCCAGTGATGCAATGACGGTACAGAATGAACCCAAATTTCGCAAAACATGTCAAGCATGAGCTGGACCGATTGATAAAAGTTGGTTACATTGTTCTGATTGAGAATCCAGAAAGGGTGTCCCCCATAATGTTTGTTCTAAAGAAAAATAAACAGTTACAAATCTGTGTGCAATAGAGAAAGCTCAATGCGGCCATTGTACGCGATCTGTTTTCCTTACCATTTTCGGGTAGCATGCTTGATGCGGTTGCAGGAAGGGAAATGTATTCATTTCTCAATGGATTTAGCGGCTATAATCAGGTCGAGATGGTGGATGTGGACATCCCAAAAACTACTTTTATTACAAACTGAGGAGTCTTTGCATGTACTGTTATGTGGTTCCGATTACAAAATGCGCCAAGTACTTTCTAGCGCTACATGCAACAAATCTTTGTCCCATACCTTACTTCTTTTATGCACATATTTTTAGATGATTTCTCTATTTCCGACATGACGACAACTCATCTGGACCATTTACGAGCTTTCTTTGACTCCTGTCATCAAGTGCACCTTTGTTTGAATCTGAGTAAATCCACTTTTGCAGTGAAATGTGGAAAACTATTGCTCCATGTAATATCGGCAAAGGGCATCGTAGTGTATCCAAACAAGGTCAAAGTTATCCTTGAAACTCCCGCTCCCAAAACTCCTAAGGAGGTTTTACGTTTCTTTGGTTAGGTGCAATGGCATGGTAGGCACTTAAGAGGTTTTGGTCATATTGCCATCCCATTAAACAACTTGGCACATGTGAAACCAGCTGATTTTGTGTGGACACCAGAAGCACATCGAGCGTTTGAGCACTTATGAGAATTGCTAGCCAGAACACTGGTACTGAAAGCTCCGGATTGCACATAGTGATTCCATGTCTTTGTGGAGGCCTCAAATCACGCTATTGGAAGTGTTTTGATGTAGAAGGAAGATAGAAGTTGGTTCCACCCGATGTACTATGCGAGTCGGCCTCACTACAACTGAGCAAAATTATTTGACGACAGAATGTGAATGCTTAGGACTCATATATTCCATCAAAAAGTTTCGGCATAAGTTGTTGGATCATCCCTTCACTTTACATGTCGATCATAGTGTGTTGTTATATTTGGTTAACCAGCAAAATTTGGTAGGTCGTCTTGCTTGGTGGGTCCTACTTTTACAAGAATTCGAATTTGATATTGTTCATCGCCCTAGCGCTAGTCATGCGATTGCAGATTTTATATCCCGCATCGATCATGGGGAACCTCCTGACGGAATTGATGATTCTCTACTGGATGCAGAGGTTTTCTCAGTCGTGGCAGTGGAGATCACACCTCTCACTTAGCCTACATGGTATGAAGAAATGCTTAGTTTTTTGGAGAATGGTGTTGCCCCATTTTATTTAAGTTCTACAACACAAAAAAAACTTGGCCTTTGAAGTCCTTGGTTTACTCTTATTATGGGCCAATTGTATCATAAGGATCCCACTTGCGCTTGCCTGCACTGTGTTTCCGCACAAGAGGTGCAGGCCGTGATTTTGGAAGCTCATGCTGGTGAAGCTAGCAGACACTTCAGTCATTCGATTATGGTGCGGTAAATTCAGCAGACTAGCTTATGGTGGACAATGATGCATTTCAATGTATAACAAGTGGTCTGAAATTGCGATCCATGCCAACACACCAACGAACCTGGGCTAGTCAAAACTTTTCATTGAAGCCAATTTTGCCCCTTGAACCTTTTCAGAATTGGGAATTAGGTTTAATTGATCCCATCAAACCCCCTTCTGCACATATTGGTGCCCTCTACATTTTAACTTGCACGGATTACTGTACGCATTGGGCAGAAGCATGGGCAACAAAGCAAGCTATTGCACTGACTGTCACCCAAAAATTGCATACTGATATCATTTTGTGTTATGGTTTACCACTAGAATTGGTTTTTGATTGGGGAAAACATTTTTTGAATCACTTGCTTGTTGAACTTCCCGCCAATTATCAAATTAAGTATAAGTTTACCTCTCCTTATTATCCTCGGGCAAATGGATTGGTGGAAAGTACTAACAAGGTGTTACTGCAGATGCTTCAGAAATTGTTGCTGGTCCATAAATCAGTGGGAATTGATGCTTCCTACTATCCTTTGGGCTTACACAACTGCCTAAAAAGTTTCTGTTAGTAGCACACCTTTCAAATTGCTATATGGACAAGAGGCTATACTACCCTTTGAATTTGCGGTACCCACTCTTCGGATTGTAGTGATGAAATGGTTGGTTGCGGAGGAATCTTTTGCATATCGCATGGATCAGTTGCGACACCTAGATGAACACCATTACCATAGCTTTTTGTTGCTCAAAGAAGTGCAATGCCATCAGAAGGTGTGGCATGATCGTAATCTCCAGACTAAGGTTTTTTGCCTAGGGGATTTAGTCTTGTATTTTCATTCTAAGATGAAGAGAAAGATGGGTAAGCTAAAATTACGGTGGACAGGTTTGCTCCCGATTCATGAGATGTGTGCACCTGGTTCATTTCGGTTGGTTATGTTAACCGAAGAAGTCCTACCGATGGTCGTTAATGACTCTACCCTCCGGCCCTATCAGTGTTCTCGATAATAAAAAATATAAATAAATAAATTTTGATCATGGAATCTTAGGCATGATGACCCATTAAAATACTTAACATGCAAATGTACAAACAATTAATGGATGGGGGCTGTTGCAAGGTTTCAAATCTGACGATCAGTTCTTATTTTGCGAGCCAATAATGAGTACAGATTCGTGAGTTATGATCTCTTTATCACCCATCATGACGCAGATGTGTAGTTCGCTACGCACTTTGGGGAGTTTGCGAACTACATAAAAGACTGCACACTTTGCCGAATTCGGTTCATTTGGCAAAATTGTGAGCAGAGCAACTATAGCGAGAGGAGCTTAGGTATTACATAGAGCTTTCGTGCATAGGAATCGTGAAGCAAGTAGATAGTAGCAAGATGGCAATATCATTCTTGGACTGTCACCTTCTCTACATTCCCAAGAAGCTATCATAGGAGCAGAAGGAATGGTTTGAATGTAGAGGACTCTTGCAATGCACAATGATAGATTGGCACAACATTAGACCTCACCCCCGAGCAAAGGAGATAGCCATGGAAATAGTCTGACAAACAAAGGGCAATGACATCAATGCATAGGATATCAGTATTCGTATAGGACAAGAAATGTTACATTTGTTAATACAATTCATTGTTGAGTGGTTCCATGTGGCTAAGGAGGGTATCACGGCAAGCACGAAGCCTATGGATGCCACAAAGATTTGTGCATTGCTCGGCAAACCATGTTCCGGTGAATATCGGTTCGCGTAGCTATCGAATGAGAATCCGTTGAAGTGGGGTATGCTGTTAACAAAAATGGTCATTGATTCGTAGGCAAAACATTATGGGGTGTCCTTGTATCTCTTTGCTCTGGTAAAGGGAGCAGCGAAGACCCAAGTAAACTAGGCAGAAAGTATTTTCGAAAAGCTGAAGAAGGAAGTCCGGAGATTGTTTTGACATATCGGACGCGTTGTCAACGCAATACTAGACTCCAAACTGGGAGTTGTTATTACCTTAATCTTTTCGACTCCAAAGTACTTACCTTGAGAATACATAGTATGCTCGAGTAAAGTATTTTTACAGCTTCTAAAGAAACGAGCGGTAGAGCAAAAATTCGTAGGGAACACTTCTCAGGATTAGGTTGAAACCGAGGTGGATGAAGAGGAGGAATCTAGAAGGCACCATGTGGACGAGAATCACAGTGAAGAAGCCAAAAGGAAGGCTAGGGAAGAAGCCGAAAGCAACGCCAGCGAAGAAGCTGAGAGGAAGGCCAATGAGGAAGAGGCAGCATGAAAGAAGGAAGAAGAAGAGATATATAGAAAGAAACAACAGGATCAAGGTGGTCATTCTGGTGAGTCTTTGAGCTAAATACCAGTGTTATATACATTTCAAGAGTGCGGTCTGGTGGATAAATGGAAAACTATAGAAGGCAGGGTGAATATACCCCCACTCCAGTCCACCGATGTGATTTATCCGTGGATGTACAGTACGAAAATTGTTCGATCCGAACTCGTTGGCGACTTGGCTCGTAGGCTGGCTTGGAGTTCAGTGAAACTGGAGGACTTCTAGAATGAATATATGGTTTGCAAAGCGGGAGCAGATGACAACGAGATCAACCAACTATAAGAAGAGATAAAAGCTATCAGAGTAGAGAATATTGATCAAGCTAGTCCTGTCAATTGAGGAGTTGGTGGATGAATTGAATGAGACATCAACAAAAAAGATACTTTGAAAGTCGCAGTGGAGGAAAAGTAAAAAATTATAATCAGACTGTAAGCGGAGATTGGACAGATGTAGAGATAAAAAAAAAACTAAAGAAAGGAAATAAAGAGTTAGCTATGAAGTTGCAGAAGGTTGAGCAAGAAATACAGAGGTTAAAAGTAAAAGTCAAAGAACAAAGTGGAGAAATGAAGAGGCAAAGTATATCAACTGTGAAAGTGGAAGAAAGAATGGTAGGGTGGAATTCATAATTTACAACCTTGGAAGAAAATCTCCGGACTGTTCAGGAAAAATTAGACATAGTACAAGCACAAATTGCAGGAATACTCGAGTTGGAATGACACGTAGAGCAATGGATGCAACATTGTGCATATGAAAATTTGGTATTGGAAGATAAGGAACCGGAAGTAGATAAGCTCCGAAAAGCTGCTTCAATTTTGGAAATCACTTGTCAGACCAAGTTAGAAGAGATGACGAAGACTACTACATAAACTATAACTAAACTATCGGATGTGAAATTAGCTTTTGATAAATTTTTTGAAGGATTTCAGTAGCAGATCCTTGAACTAGAAGCTTCTGCAATTAGTTATAGAAGTGCTAGCCGACAATTATTAGTACTTAAGGAGTTTCTCAAAGCCGAAATATTATTAGCCGAAGAAAATCTTAGGGAATGGTTCAATGAGTTGGGGTATGACCTTGAAAGAATTATGTTTCTGAAAATGCATAATCAAGATGATGATCTATAATTTCATACATTTTGTAATTTCTGGGTTCGGATCCACTGTGCATGCCAGTGCTAGTAGCCGGTGTGGCCAAACTATTCTTGTAATCAATATTCTTATGTAATAACAGAGATATCAAGAGTTTTTGGACAAAATTGTATTTTTTGCATCTTTCCATTTCGGAGATTTAGAAGGGTGTGAAGACCTTAACCCGTACCCTTTTTTTAAGAAGTACGGTGTTAAGTTATGCGGAAGAAAATTCCGGAAGTAACGGTTATGGAATGAATAGATACATAGGAGGATGAAGATTGAAGTCTAGAAGTGGAAGTCAGATTGTAACAATGATACTGTAATGTAATCGATGGTTTCTTCTAAATTCAAAACTTATTTATTGTGAAGTTAAGATACCAAATATATTGTGTTTATGTATTGTTATGTATGCACTCATTTACATTGAAGTAAAGGAACAAAAATGCATGTTTATGAGTATTAATATTTGTAAACCCTGTTCCCAAACCTATATATTGTGTATTGTTAGTCTATCGGCCATAAGTGTGCAAACATATGGCAACCACGGTGATTACATAAGTACTAATCCCATCGTGGTCGCCATATGTTTGCACACTTATCGCCGATAGACTAACAGTACACAATATAGAGGTTCTAGAATGGGGATTTACGAATATGAATACTTGTAAACATGCGTTTCTATTCCTTTACTTGAATGTAAATGAGTGCATACAGAACAATCCATAAACACAATGTATTCAGAATCTTAACTTCACAATAAAAAAGTTTTGATTTCGGAAGAAACCATTGATTACATTATAGTATCATAGTTAAAATCTGACTTCCACTTCCAGACTTCAATCTTCACCGTCCTACGTATCTCTTGGTTCCATAACCGTTACTTCCCAAATCTGCTTCCGCATAACTTAACACTGTACTTCGTAAGAAAAGGGTAAGGGTTAAGGACATCACACCGTTTCGAACCTCCAAAATAGAAAGATTCGGAAATTATAATTTTGTCCAAAAACTCTTGATATCTCTCTTATTACATAAAAGTAATGATTACAAGAATAGTTCGACCACATCGGCTGCTAACATCTCTAATGTATGCATGAGCATATGCATCAGTATTAAGAATGTAGATGCATTCGTTAGTGTATATGCATATATGAAGCTATGAGTATGTGCATAAGAAATGCATGAATGAATGAGCATGAATGCATCTAAGGGTTACTACGCATAGGCATATGTGTTCACATATATATTTGCATAATAATGTATGCTAATCTATGCATATGAAAGTGTGTGTGTTAGCTTAAGTGAGAATGAGAGTATAAAGAGTATGAGAATGATGAGATATACATGTTTGAATGATGCATGATATAGAATGATTATGCTAGGGTGCATGAGCATACAAGAGAATGTATGAGCATGATTGCATGAAATTACATGTATGTATAAATGCATGTGTATATACATGTGCATGACTATAAGTGGGAAAATACATAATTAAGACATGCATAATTTGATGCATTTGTACATAAGTGGAGTTAGTATGGATATGTATTCCTATGTGCTTAACTATATGCATGTATGTATGCATATATGTATTTATACATATAAGATAAATGTAAGTTAACATGTATGCATATGAATGCATCTAAATGTGTAATGAAAGTGCATGTGTGCATGCATATGAGTTATGTGCATATGGACAAGAAATACATATGAAAGTAAGTATAACTATGGTACATAAATGTATGGCATTCATGAATGAAGTGCATAAACATAATGAATGTATGAAAATGAATGAGTATTTTATATTGATAAAAACATACTTATGTTTTTTTCTAATGTTGTTATGCTAACCAATTGAAGAAAGAACTGAGGAGTAGTTAGGACTTGACGAAATTTACGAGCTTTGAGCTATTTTCTTGCCGCTTATCTTAATTTCATTTTATCACATTTTGAAACATAAAATCTTGTATTAGGCTTTTTTATAAGGATTTTTATAGGAGTATCTTTAAAGTATCTATGTTAGAACTTTTCTCAAGAGCTTGTATAAGATTATTAAAATTCTATGATCTTATTATTATCACTAAACAATTCAATTATTAATCAAATTGTTACATTGCACTTTTATTTCTCATGTCTACTGATAATGCATCTTCAAGTAAATCTTCTAGCGAACATAACATACATTCCTCTTTTATTTTAGAGACTCTTTTACCTACTCCTATTGCAAATACGACTACTCAAATCAAGGAGAACAAGACCAGTCAAAAATAAGAAGTAAAAGAAGTAGTTAAAGATCGTGTTGTTGATGAAATGTTACACTCTCTAGAATATGATCGTTGCTTATCTAGACATTTACTTTGGATTCCAATCGTATTACCTCATTCAAACTATTCAAATAGGAATAATCAATCTATTCAAACTAAAAACGATGTGGTTGAACTCATTAGAGATCGTATCATTGATCTTGCAAGCATGTCGAGACCATATTTCTATGTATAAAGATGCACTCCATTATGGACCTTAGATTTGTACACTAAAATTAAATAGAGTATAAAACTATAGCTAATAACTCCCCACACAATGAAAACATATCCTAGTTCCTAAAGTACACAACGAAACACCTAGTGTGTAGTCACTTAGAGAGGCGAACGCGAGTCAGTTCTGATGAGCAGCTGCCTCCTTTCACATCCCTTGACAAATTTGGTGAACCCGACGTGAAACATGATGCTAGTGTGCTTAGGATTTTTGGTTGGTTTTTTCAGTTTTAATTAAAAAAGTTAACCGTTATTTTCTTCTTGTATGCATGTAAGTGGAGAAAGAAGTTACAAAGCAAAGTGAATATCCTGCTGCTAGCTACTCTTTTCCTTGGCTGTTGAGGGTTGTTCTTTAGGGAATTGAGCGCCTCCATGGGAAGAAGGGTATTCAAGTTGAAGAATCCTTGTCACTTCATTCTGCCCCCCCATATCATACAAGAAGACCAGTAATACACGACCACTTTAGTTTAGAAAGATTTATGACACTGCACATTAGAACCTCTGCATCGAATAACTTCAGGTAATTAAAGTTCCTTTATTTTAGTACAATCACATCACAGAAAAAGAAGTTTGTTTTCATTGCATTAGAAATTAGTCACATTAAGATTGCATTTGTATGGTATTTAAACATCATTGCATTAATATAGATTAATTTTATTTAGCATTGCAAGCATCTACATATTAGATCACAAGATTTTTTATTTGAATAAAAGATAGCTTTCTAAAGTACTTAAAAAGATTTACTTTATTACATAAAAAAAGGTTTTATTCTAAAGAGAAATACTGAGTTTTTTTTTTAGCACTTGTTCTTTTGCACAAAAAGATTTTATTTTAAAATAGATAGCGTTAGGTTTTTTGGTTTAAGTAGTTGTTATTATTTTTTTCCTACTACATTAAAGTCCAAAACATTTAAATTAAGAAAACTTATTTAAAACTTATAAAAACTATCTACACATCTATTTTCATTAAAGTAACCTTTGGGATTAAAAACTTAGGGTTAGAAAGTTAAAAGTAAATTTTGTAATTAAAAACTCTAAAATTAAAAAGAAATAAAATCATAAAATCAAACTTTCAAGTCTAAAGATAGTACAAACTTAGTTTAAGCTTAGATTAAAGTAAACAAGTTGAAAATTTTTTTGATAAAGGAAAGCATTAATAGTAAAGCCTAGGATTTGGTAAAGTCTCTATTATTGGTTTTATCATCTAGGGATAGGTTTAGACAGTTTAGAGAGAGATTAGAGCCTGCCATTACAGATTTATTACTCCATTCTAAGTGCTATCAAGAACGTAATATGGAGGAAATGTTTAAGAATATGATAATAGAGAAACAAGGAACATGCACTGCTCAAGCCACCTTAAAAGAAAAAGGTAAATTTATTGTTCTAAATATCACAGAGTACCTAGATGCATTTGAAGAGCAAGTACAAATCCAAGGTTTACCTGATGACGTTTTAGTAAAATACTTTGGTCATGTAGTTTCTAGTTCCATGCTAGAAAGCGTTCAAGTACATGGTAATAAAACATGGGAGGAGTTTAGGAAAGAATTTTAGAAAATGTTTTATCTTGAGGATTTTAGCCAGCATAGCCGTGATGGATTTTTGTGATGGGTAAACTCCTTAAAGAGCAATGATTCTCTAACTCATCTTCATGGAGAGTTCATGAGATGATTTTCTCAACTCCCTAAGGAGGATAGAAATGCATTAAATCACGACATCATTATTCATTTCCTCATATCACTTCATATTAAATGACATTATCAATTCATGTATCATAAAAACACATCAACTTAAAGAAATTATTATGTAACATAAATAAATAGTTGAATCAAACACAATGATAGAAAAGATGTTTGTTTAATAAAAATGTCCTTTGAAAGGCATCCATTTCAATATGGTCTTAATGCATCACTATTGAATATCTTCAAACCACAATGAACAAGATTCAAGATAACTCCAAGCAAGTCATATGTGTCTAATCTTGTCAATGCACCTTTATCACATGGTAGCTATACAACATACTTGAACTTATAAACCCAATTTGTATCATTGGGGTTACTACTTAAATCTACACATTTCAAAGTTTTCAAGATAGTTATTGCAATTGTATAGATCTCTTGAATTTTATTGTACGGTCAAGGGAAAATGGATATGGATTCTCATGCAATCCACCAATCATTTTGACTCCTCTCCTTTTTATTTGGTATGTTGAGATCTGATAACTTTGGAAAGCCTTTCTTGTTAGGCAAATGTGTTTCTCTTCCAAGTTCGCATAGTCAGATGTACACATGCTCATCTTCAAACTGCAACAATAGGTTGCATAGATAGAGATCATTGTGTGAAATATTACAAGTTTGTAACAATGATATTGTCTAAAACAATCCATTGATTAACTTCCAAATGTTGATATTCATTATATATATGTATGCTTGTCTGTCTTTGATGGTTCTACATTTTGGTATGTTTAAATACTCTTTCTTCATTTTCTCAAACCACATATCCAATGTGCCACCATTCCATAATTTGAAAATAATTCATCGTGTATAGCTAATGCAAATTGATTGATTATTCGAATATGGGTAAGAGGTAATATGGTGGCCTCATTCTTTGCTTCATTTTTGCATGTTTTCTAGTTGCCACCATGTAGTTTGATTATTTTTTCTCCAAAAACATTAGTGATGAAACCTAGGTGGGTTATTGTGACCTTATGGAGCATAAGATATTGTCTTTCTGAGACTAGATTTCCATCTTCAAAATGACCAAATGAATATGGGATCAAACATATGTTGTTGGACGTTTCATCTCCTATATTCACATGCATATATGCACATGGATTTACCATTGGTCCTATCATTGCTATCTTTGCATGTTCAATAGTCTCTAGTCTCACTCTCTTTCCTCTCTTTATCATTTGGTAGTCTAAATAGGTAGATTTGATTTTGTCTATAAATTCTAGCTTTTTTGCGATATCTAATGCTTAGGATTATGCCCTTTTAACTATTTGTACAAAAGTTCTAGTGACTTGATTGGATTTTTTTTCACTTTGTACTTGTGCTCCGCCTCATACACTTCCAAATTTATCTTCAATGTTAATGTATGATGTTCTATGTAGTTTTTTGATGAATTGTTTGTAATTTGATGTATATATATATTGCTACTATGATATGGTCTTCTCACATTCCATACATGTATGAGAATAAAAACTCTTCTAAATGTTCTCACTCATGCTTATTTATTTTACCTACCACTTGCGTGAATATAAAAAATAGAGTATCCGATAAAATTGAAATTTTCAGTACTGCTAATCTTATTCAAAAAGGTAATAATGAAAAATAAGACTCATAAATAAAATGATACATACTTAAATACATCTTTAAGTTGACATATACATAGATAGATTATTAATTCTATGTATATATAGATCAATATATAGATAAATAAATCAATACATAGATAGATCTATATACGTATAAATAAATGACTGGTACATCAATAATGAAATGGAAATATCAATTAGTGTTTGGATAGAGAGATCAACATTTAGATAAATAAATGATATATAGATGTGTAATTGAATGGATAGATAACTAAATATATTGATAGATCCTTATATAAATAAATAAATGATAGATACATGAGCAATTGGATGGATTGATAATTGAATAGATGGCTAGATGGGAACATAGATAAATAAATGAGTAGATAGGTAGAGGAATAATTTCTTGGATAGATATCTGAATAGATTGAGAGATGGATATATAGAAATAGACACATAGATAGATTGATATATAAATAGATACATGAATTAGTAAATGAAAATATATATATATAAATGAGAGAAATAGTATGGTAACTAGCTAATTACATTTATATGTAAATAGAAACTCCACTAATAATATTGAAGAGAATCTATGTAACCATTAAGCGTGTAAGATTCAAAAAATTAGAAATTCATAATAGTTCATATACACTTCGTGTACTATGTGTGATTCTTGTCACATGAATGTATATAACTATTGTGATAGTACGAGTCAAAGAACCAGATAATCATACTAGTTTCCATACACTTGTGACCCTAAACTATATAATTATGCCCACACAAATCTAAGTTGCTAATGCCATAGTAAGAGTCAAAGAATGAAACAATCACAGTAGTCCCTATACACTCCCTATACTATTGAGAGAGGAGGAATTGACGTAGCAATTCAAACAACTTGAACATATCTATTGCTCATAGTCCTACACTACTGTGAGAGTAACCGTCGATATTGCCAATTTGACAATCATGATAGTGGTTTATTTTTAAATTGATTGGTAAAAGCATACAATTAAGAAACACATTTTCCAGTCGAAGATGTATATTTATGATGTTAAAAAACATAAAAACTAATCACATGAGTAAAAGTAATACATATGTAGGAGATGCATATTGAAATCATAAAATATGCATGACACCCAATAAACATAACAATAAAATAGAAAATAAATGAAAAATCAATCAATATCTAAATGATATGGTCAAGATTGAGCTCTATGAATGCTATAATAGTAATAATGCTCTATCCAACTTTCTAGAATGCACATGAGCTTTTTGATCCAACAAGAAAATATTTTTTGTCCTCAGAAAATTCTTTTGGATCAAAAGAGCTTTCAATCCACATAAAAATTTGATAAAATAAAATTGATATCCAAATTGAAAAAAGTTCACCAAATAAACTGAACATATTAAGTATTTTTCTATTATCTAATCCAATAAATGCAACACTGATAGTAAGTTAGAACAAAACATTTCAAAAAGCTACAAATATTCTTCCAAGTGTTAAGGAAAAAAACACTCATTTCCAAAGAATCAAAGTGTGAATTTTTGAAACCCTACGTAATATATCTTTGACATACCATCTCCAAACATGGAATCCATATGGATCCTCAAAAGGTGTGACCTATCATGAAATAACCACATCTTAGAAACCTTCTAGAACTATATATAATAATTGGTTTATCAACGATCTATAGAAATCCCTCAAGAGTTATATAATATTGCTGTTTTGATTATGGAACCACCTAAACGAAATGGAAAATCCTTTCATTGAGGACATGAACAGAAGGGAATTATGGATAAGTTAAAAGAATGAATAGCCACAACTCCACCATTATGGCTCACAGATCCAAATCACCATTTGTGGTTGAGACTAAGATTAGTGATTTTTCCATAGGAGAAGTTCTAGCTTAGGATGGTTGATGAGTAGCATTCTAGAGTATAAAATCTCAAAGGATCTCAATAATGTTACTTTTTCATAAGGATCATAGGAATAGGAGGTCTACTCCAACAATAGAGTATTGCTCATAGGAATTGGGAGACTATCTCCATGGATTTTAAAGTATGATTATCTAAGACAATGAGAGGGCATGAATCATTTTGGGTGATTTTGGATAGGTTAACCAAAATGCCTATGTTTATTCTCGGACCTAGTACTGTGAAGAAACTCGAGTTGGTTAAATTATTTGTTGAAAATATATATCAATTATGTGATTTTCAATTTGAAATTAATCCAGATTGAAATAGGACATTGATTAGTCACTCTTTGACAATACTCATCATGAGACTAGATACAAATCTTAGCATGATTACAACCGATCATCCAAAAGGTAGATGGGTAAATAACGAGGGCTAATGAAATCCTACAAGATATGCTTTGAGCATATGTAAATGAAAATCAAAATAATTGAGAAGATTACTTAGTTACAGTAGAGCTTGCATATAATAGCTCCAAGCACTCTTCCACTAGGCATAATCCATTTATGCTTATGTACGAGTTTCCACCAAGAGCTCCTTACATAGTAGGATTTTAGAATGAAAATGAACAAGCTATGAAGGACTTCTTTGAAGAGATGATCAGTATTCTTACGATTGCTAAGGATAGCATTAAGAAGTCTCAAGATAGGGCTAGAGCCTATGCTGATCCTCAAAGGAGAGAAATCAAAATTTAAGTAGAGGAGCAAGTCTATCCTAGAGTTCTCGAGTCTACATCTCAAAACATAATGATGAGACCTTTTATAAAGCTATCATCTATACATTGCGGACCATTCTCAATACTCAAGAGAGTCAACAATAAATCATAACAAACAAGAATCAAGCCATTTTATCTTTTAAAAATCACAAAAATCTGCTAAAAACATGGAAATGTAGGTCAACTTCCAAATTTTTCATAGATATGAAAACATCCAATTTAATTAGGGCATGAAAATAAAATGATCCCATTTCGTAGTACTTTCCTTCAATCTCCATTCAAATGTTGCTATATTTGACACTACAATTGTTGCTCATCATGATCATGAGAGCAAGATTCATACCCAAGATTCATGAGAATAGAATATTACAAAAATTCTTTTATACAGATAGGGAAATTCCAGAACAAACCTTTGTGTCTTCGATCAAAAAGGTATTTTAGAAAATTTGACATAACGTCAAAAAAAAACCTTTGTTTTGTTCAAGCATTAATAAATGTCTTCACTCAAAATCGATTCATAACTTCGTTGGAAAACAACATAATCATGTAACAAATAACCTCAAACACACACGCATCTCGAGTTTCAAAAGAAGAAAGGTGAAAGCAACACATGAGGGGTGAAAATAATATCATTGAATTAGTCCAAATAAATAAAATTGTTCATGAGGTATGTCTCCTTAAGTTTCAACATCCAATACTACGCAACTCGGACAATTAATTTCATCAGTTTACTTGATCACGATTTCATTTTTCCTTTTGCACACATTGAAATCACTAGTCTAGGACCACAAATAAGTTTATGATCCCTATCCCAAGAAACAATCTAGTTTCACCATTACTTCTCCAAGGAGATCCCAAGAGCATATGTAGAACATTACTAGGAATTGAACTTATACCAGGATTAATTTTAATGAAAAAACAAGATTCGTCTTGCCCATAGCTTACAACGAAGCTCCTTAGTCGAAAACCCACCTTTAGTCATCACCACATCATCTTTCGAATTGTACCTATAGTTGGGTTTCTAAGTGCTACCTCTCACCCATCAACACACAACCCATGAGACTTACATTCCCCTAATTTCCATAGATTAAGATGTATTTTGAGCGAATTCATAGGTTTATTCAACTCATAGGTTTTTTTTTTTTACTTCCCCTCTCTAGCTCGATAATTCCCATCATGTTAAAATAAAAAAAGATCGCACCCATGTAAATTCAAGTAGATGCTGACACTATCTAAGCTACAATCCCATTGGCTATTTGCTTCTGCTTGAGTGTCCATCTTCTACACCAGCGTACTCCCTTTCCTCTATCTCTCTGTCCTTTTATTTGGAGAGCCTTGAGGACACTTAAGAGATCTTAACACGATCTTTAAGCACCAATTTTGATTATCCTTTGGATTTCTATTTGGAGATCCTTAAAGACGTTTTAATAGATCACTTGCCCCAAAAACCATGCTTGAGGATAAATTTCTAATCTTCTCTCTCACGGTGTAGTTCAACCATCTCTTCCTTATCATATCTTGAGTATAACACTTTGAACTCATGATGTACTAGCTAGGAGAATAATGGGCTAACCACTTTCCTCAAAAGCCATGGTTAAGGATTATTTACTCATCCTCCCTCTTAAGGTGTGGTTCAACCATTTACTACCTACCATATCTTGATTCTAACACTCTCTTTCCCTTCTATAAATTATTTTCCTCAATGAGAAAGTACTTGATCTCCCCTTGAATTGTTATCCTCACCCTTGCACATTCTCATGAACCTTCTTTTCTCAACCTTGGTCTCTTGAACCCTTTCTCTCAACCTTTGTTTATTGAACCTTTCCTTACTGCTTCTAGGCCACTTTCCTGCAAATTTTACTTGTTCGTAACCATGGTGTCTTGAGCCCTTATTCTCAACTAGTATCTTTAACGTAGTCATCAACTATTCTTGGTATCATGGATCGTCAATCTAGTGCATTTAGTAGAAAGGCACTCCAAGAGCTTTCCAATGGTATCGTATATGTCTAAATCTGAGCTATGGATTGGGAGATACACTCTAATCTTTGATAGGGCCATGTTGTACCCTATCTAGATTTATCTGGATGGGATGTACCCTACGACATGCTACATCACACATTCCACCTTTCCTAAGCCTACTTTATAGGCCTTAGCACCAAATATAGGAAGTGGAGAATGAAATACTTTTACTCACCTTCCAATCTATTAATAGTCCTTGCCTTGTGTCCATCTAGAGTTCTCTCTAAGGTCGCTCTACTCATGTAGCCATTACAAGTAGGTACCTCATCTAAACTCTCTAGCTTTTGCACCTTGCTATCCTTCACGAAAAGAAATTCTTATTCTTTTAGGCATGTAAATCTATAGAATGTAACATTGTCGGGTCCTTCTAAAGGTCATTGTCCTTAATGTTATAGAGAGAGCTATAGACCTCGGATTCATAACTGTGATTGCTACTAATATGAGTAGAGTGTAGTGGATGTCCGAAATACAAGATTCTCACAATGTAGACAAGTAATCTCTTTCTTTCCTATCTAGCATTTCCAACAAAAAATAGTAGTCCTTGAATAGGTTATACTTTGGGAATCCCTCTAGGGCCTAATCGTTCCATGTGTGTGCAACATAAGTACTCGAAATGTTCTCAAAATCGCTATGCCTAGACTAAAAATACTAAAAATAAGTGGAAATCTTCTCCAAATAGTGATTAATATCAAAGCTCAAGTAAATCAGCTTGATTTACTCACTATAATGTAACTCAAGAAATTCTCATCATGATCCAAAATGTGAGTCAAAGATATCAATCTCTTATTGGTGGAAATTATGGATCAAGATCTCAATCTTTCATATCCAATATAGAATGATGCAAACTATGAATCAAAAATGTCTTATACAAAGTGAATCTCAATACACTCTATGGTAAAATTAAATGCATTATCAATCACTATCGTTGTCACATTGTTCAAACCATCCATGCAAGATATAGAATCTTCATATATCTTTACTAGAAACACTGAACATTTTTTCTTTTAGAGAAGTATTAATTGCTTCCAAAAACATAATTCCCTTTGGACATATAGCCATGACATTAATCACAGGCTTCTTTTGAAAAATTTTCTATCAATCTCGTCCTATTAGGCATCCATACATGGGCACATAAGCAAGCAGTGCTTAATTTAGAATCGCTTCAGTACCTATCTTTGGTTTATCTCCATACTCTATTCACCATTTTGTTGTACTCTAGCATGGTAATCCCCTTTTTTTCAGTTGTCATCAAAGCATATTTGAAAATAGGACTATGAATAACATTTCAAGGAATCCCATATGCAAAAAATACTTGAGTCAATTTAAGATGAAGCTCAAGGAAATCTTGCTTTTCAAAAGCTATAGGTATTGTGTTCTATGGTTTACTATGAAAATGGAGTGCATGTATCTTGATTGCTCTCAAAAATGGTTTGTGTTGTTTGAGTAGAAATATGGCAAAGATCCTTTGTTGTCATCGATAAATCTACTCACTCTTTTTCTACACCTGAACTACCTTCAAAGTACTTTGAAATAGTCATGCTTTTTAATATTTTCTATTAGCACCTTGAGATTTACGTTTTTTTGCATAACTTGCAAAGTGTACCCATATATCACTATCTAGATTAGAGCATCTTGCCACATTATTACGTGTACTAAACAGATGCTCTGTGTCCACAACATGTTCATTGTATTGTGGAGAGTGTTTAGCCTCATGATGAAGAATCACATATGAACATTCTTATCTCCTTCCCATAATGCTTGCTTTATAAAGATCTTAGATCTACAAAGAGAAAACATAAATCAATATCAAATATGATTTACATATCACTAAATTTATATCTTTGAATATGTACAAACTACTCTCAAACTCTCATAAAGTTTTTAAAACTTTTAATCTATGTATTTATCTATTTATCTCTTGACATTTCTACATCTTCGTATAAACAGATAGATTTTAACTCATAATCATATGTGCACATACACTTACCCATACTATGGAGTGAGAATCAATGTTGAGGAACACAATCACAATATATTTTCATTCCAAATCATACACACACATACACATACTAGTATGAAATGAAAATCAATATTGAGTCAAACAATTACACTAGATTTTTATTCTCAATCATATAAACACATACACTTACACATATTATTGTGAATTAAGTATCAATGTTGAGTCAGACAATCACAATAGAGTTTAATGCTTAATCATATATGTAAATACACTTACATATACTATTCTAAAGGAAGAATCAATGTTGAGTCAGAAACACAAAATAGATTTGAAATTCTTGATCATACACACATAAACTTACACATACTATTGTGAAGTAGGAATGAGAAAATCACAATAGATTTTCATTCACAATTATACACTCATATGCACATATACATACTATTGGATGAAACATTTTCGGATCCCTTTATAATTCAAGGGATATGAGAAGGTGTTAGTAAGTCTACAAAACAAATCCATTTGAATACTTGAAAATCTCAGGTTCACTTATTAACACCTTTCCAACCATTGAATTATCATCAAGTGGTGAAAAGCTTTTCCAACATATACAATAAATTTCAATTCATAATGATGCACACACATATACATGTGCATCTATGAATCATAACAATTTTTCACTCACAACCATACTCACACAAACACATACACACAAGATTGTGAAGTAAGAATCAATATTGATCCAAAAAATATTAATACCTATTTACTTACAATCATACATGCAAACATATACTATTGTGAAATAAGAATCAATGTTGAGTCAAACAATCACAAAAGGTTCTTACTCACAATTAAAAAAGAAAAAACAAAAATGTTTTTCCTTTTTTGCTTAATACTAAAAGACAAAATATTTTTAACAAGAGCTTATACCTTGTTCTTTGTACAACATTCTAAGTTTGCAAAAAACAAAGTAACTAAGATTAGGTATAATTATGAGGGCTTTCTTTTCTAAAACCTAATTTGAATGAATATTTTCGATCAAAAAACTTTTTGATCAAGAAGGTTTTTTATCAAGACTTATTCAATCAAAAAAGTTTTTGATTGAGTTAGTTTTGAATTTCCATGGAAACACTATTTGCTCTTGTGTGAATAAGATAACATGGCATTGAATAATTTAGTGGAATAATATAGGTTCAATATAAAATTTTTTCATTATTCATGCATAATCATATTGGCGAATAATGACTAATGCAACCTATAGAACATTAAGGGGCTCTCTAATCAGACATAGTTTAAAGGTGGTAAGGATTGATGGGTGGAAACCCTTCAGTAGTTTGATTATGAGCTTAGGTATAGAAAGGGAAAGTTTAAGGTAGTGATTCACTTGCTTAGCCACATCTCTATGTGCAATAGACAAAGTTCTACTCAAATCACTAGGGAAATCTAGGCGGAATCCTACATATTCAAAGATTTGGGAATCCATGGAGAAAGGGGATCCTGATATATGGACTTCCAATGAGGATGGAGTATTGATGGGTACTTAAGAAGGATTACATGTATGTGTGTGTATGTGTGTGTATGCAGGTAAGCACGTATGTATGCATATGCATGTGAATTATGTATGCATATGTATGCATGTGTGTGTATGTGTGTGTACACATGTAAGTATGTATGTATGCATACATGTATGCATTATGTATGCATATGTATGCATGTATGTGTATGTGTGTGTGTATGTCTCTCTACGTGTGTGTGTATGCAGATATGTGTATGTATGTCTCTATGTGTGTGTGTATGTGTGTATATGTGTGTGTGTCTATATGTGTATGTGTGTATGTGTGTGCATCTATGTGTGTATGCATGTGTCTATGTGTATATATATGTGTATCTATATATATGTGTCTGTATGCATGTGCATGTGTGTGTGTAATGTGTGTGGATGTGTGTGTGTGTAAGTGTGTATGTGTGTGTGTGTATATGTGTGTGTGTGTATATGTGTGTATGTTTGTGTGTCCACATGTGTATGCGTGTGTCTATCTGTGTATATATGTGTGTGTTTATGCATGTGCATGTGTGGGTGTAAATTAGTGTGTATATATGTGTGTGTGTGTGTAAATATGTGTCTATGGGTATGTACGTGTGTGTATGTGTCTGTGTGTGTATCTATGTGTGTATCTGTTTGTGTGCATATACATGTGTATGTGTATATATATCTGTGTATGCATGTGTATGTGTGTGTGGAAATGTGTGTGGACGTGTATTTGTGTGTGTGTAAGTGTGTATGTGTCTATGTATGTATGCGTGTGTATGTGTATGTGTCTATGTCTGTATGTGTGTGCATCTATGTGTGTATGTGTGCGTATGTGTGTGTGTCTATGTGTGTATATGTGTGTGTATGCATTTCTAAATGTGTGTGTAAATCTATGTGTGTGTATGTATGTGTGTGTGAGCATACCTTGTTTCCTTGAGGTTGTGTGTGCTTGTAGCTAGCTTGATCTCTCTCTCTCTCTCTCTCTCTCCCTCTCTCTCTCTCTCTCTCTCTCTCTCTCGGCACAAATGTGCTGAGAGAAATCGAATTTTTTTCTAGCATTCCAAAGCATCCATTATATGACGCTTTGGAATATCAGGACGTCGTTTATGTGATGTTCCAGCATTGTAGGCGCTTTGCCAATGTCGATAAGAGCGTCACTATCTCCTTGTGATGCACATTTTGAGCATCGCCTAAGTGACGCTTTGCATCACTTATGCAATGGGTCATGTTTTTATTTAATAAAGAAAAGAGGATTTGTCGCTTATGTGACGCTAGCGTTGCATAAACGATGAGATCGACTGTTTTTCATTGGGGGCATAGTAGTGATTACATTATCTTTTTCTTAGAGGATTTCTCAAGATCTTCAAGTAAGAAGTGTAAGTTCTTTGTCACCAAATAAATAGCTTTAATTTGTCATCATTAACAGACTTTATAAACTCTGGCCCCGGTTCCGTATTCCTAAATCACGAATGTTTAAGTTAATGATCAAGTTAATGAGGAGATTAACAGGAAAACAATCTTCTATTGAATGCTTGATATCCTACTTGTACAGGCGTTGCGAAAGTACTGTATAGTGCTTACAAATCAGTGTTTTGATCTACTATACGTGGTCCCTTCCTATGAGCAACGCTAAGATCTGCGAAGATGGTGCCGTTATTGCTTTTCATTACCTGAGCGCACATTTTACTCGTATCTCTCGATCATCTAAGATAGGCAATCGATTGACTGAAACGAAAACACACATACCCAACCACAGACATATCCACACACAATATTCTGTGTCAATAAAACATGTAACTACCGAGACGAGCACTCGCTAGACGAACTATCAAATATAGACGAGCTATTAAATATTAAGCACAGCCTTCACTGTCGTCTGCTATTCATAGATCGACTAGTCCCACGATCCTTTCACTCAATGACATAGAGAGAGAAAGAGGGAGAGAATAAACACAGACTTCACATTCATCTGCTATTCAATGATCGTCTTCTATTCTATTCAGAGATCCTTTATTCAAACGATGCTTTCGCTGTATACCCAGAGAGAGAGAGAGAGAGAGAGTCTCATTCATTTCCTCGCGGCTGACTCTACCTTGGGAATGACTCATGAAGATGGCGTTCTTCGAACACCTGCCTCTTATTCTGACACCTGCCTTTTTAACATTGACACTTCTTTCCAAGGCTCCCTCTCAAATGATCATCTGCAGCATTGCTCGCAAATTACTATGCAAAAATTGTTCGTTTTTGTTTAAATAAGATGAAATGGCATTGAATACTTGATTGAATAATAAAGGTTCAACGTAAAATTACGTAGTTATTCACCAATAATCAAATTGTTGAATGAAAAATCATGGAACCTAGAGAACATTAAGCGGCTCTCTAATGCAATAGATTTTAGAGGTGGTAAGAAGTGATGGGTGGAGAACCTTGACCTGTTTGATTATGAGCTTATGTATAGGAACAAAAAGTTTAATGTAGTGGCTGACTCGCTTAGCCACATGCCTATGCTCAATGGACTGTGTTCTACTCAAATCACTAGTGAAATACTTGAGTCCATTAGAGGAAAATCTATGCTCAATCCTACATGTTCCAAGATTTGGGAATCCATAGAGAAAGGGGATCCTAATTTATGGGTTTCTAATGAGGATGGAGTATTGATGGATACTCAAGAAAGATTCAAGTGGAAAAACTACACTCTCCATGATGGATATCTATTATATAAAAATAAGGTGTGTGTCCCTAGAGACTTTGAGATGAGAGGAAACACTTGTATGAGTGTCATGATACACCTTGTGTGGGGCACTTAGGAGTTAACAAGACTTGATCTTGTTACGAGGTAGATGTAGTGGTTTGGATTTCATAAGGATATCATAGAATATGTGCTTAAGTGCACTAGATTCTAGGTAAACGAAGCTAAAAGATTTAGGTTTTGAGGACTACTCCCCCCATTTGGTATTCCGAATGGGAAGTGGGAAAGTATGTTCATGAATTTCATGGTAGGATAACCTAAGGCATAGAGAAGGTAGAACTTGGTCCTAGTAATTATGGATAGTTTAACCAAATTGAATAAGGTTTATTCTGACATATAGTATAGTAAAGACACTTGAGTTGGCTCTACTATTTAGAGAGAACCGATAATGGTTGATCTTCCTTTAGACATAGTTTTAGAATGGGATAAAAATTTTACTAGCCACTTTTTGAGAGTGGTCTTTAAAAGGTTGGATGTAAACCTTAGCATCAGTATTGCGAGACATCCACAATCAAATGGGAGAATAGAATGGATTAACCAAATCCTAGAAGATATGGTTGGCAAAGTAATTGGGGAAAGTACTTACCTATAGAACAATTTCCAAATAATAGTTCCAAGCACTCTTCCACTAGGCATAGTCTAGTTATGCTTATCTATGGGTTTCTACCACGAGCCCCTTAAGCGGTAGGATTGGAAAGTGAAAAAGTCCAAGATGAAAAGGAATTCTTGGTAGATATGAGTGATATGCATAGGCTTGCTGAGGAAAGCATTAGGAGAGCTCGGACAAGGCTAGATCCTATGTTGAATCTCAAAGGAGAGGCATCTACTTTAAGGTAGGTTACAAGTGTATCTTAGAGTTCCATCTAATTCTGAAACCATGAATACTAAAGAGAATTGGAAAGATGGATTAGGAGCTCAAACTTCCAAAGAATAGTCAGATCCTTCTAGTAATTCATGCTATTCGGCTTCACAAAAGGCTCGGTGAATTTGGCAATCTCATTCCAGATAGTAAGGTAGTAGATCCTATCTCGGCTAAGTTTGTCCCACATGAGCTTGAGAGCGTAGTACGCACTTGAGTGAAACGAATGAGGAGTCACTTATATGAAGATTGTACAGAAAAGCGAGAACATAGATTACAAGATACTGCAACATGGAAGTGGGTTAGCACCTTTAGAGAGGGTTTCACAGTTTTAGAGATTACATTATCATTTTGTTCGAGGATTCTTCAAGATCTTCAAATAAGAAGTGTAAGTTTTTGTCAATAGATAAATAGCTCTAATTTATCATTATTAATAGAATTTATAAAATATAAAACTATAATAATGTCCCATGCAAAAACTGAGCATAGAGACATGAATGTTTATTGCCCTTAAGGAGAAGAAATGTCTCATTCCATGATCAAGTTAATGAGGAGATTAACAAGACGACAATCTTCCATTAAAAGCTTGATATCCTACTTGTACAGGCGTTGCGGAACTACTGTATATTGCTTATATAAATCAGTGTTTTGGTTTATAAGCACTAATGAGCACTCATGCCACGCTAAGATCGGCGAAGATGGTGCCGTTATTTGTTTTTCACATTTTATTCGTATCTCTCGGTCATCTAAGATAGGTAATCGATACAATGGAACGAAAATATATCCACACACAATAAATAGTATCCAGGTGTGTGTACGAAATTGAGCACATGGACAATCGATGCGCAGAAGAGATGTATGACAATTTCTTTGGACTTGGAATAAATATTTTCATCTCATGTCAATATTTCATGTCAATAAAGCAGATGAAATGAAAATATATACAGTTATGCAGATAGAGGCATACGTTTTGACACAAACAGACGAAAGAAATTCGGTCTTACGACAGTTGCAAATGACTAGCTACAGTGCAAAAATCTTTCTTCAGTTTTCTACATTACTATCTGCAGTCGGCATTAGTTTCAATTGATCGCTTCTGCCTTCCCACATTCTGCGTAACCTATTTCAATAACATATTATATCACCGTTCCAGAACAGCAGTTTCAGTGGCTTTATTAACTTAGAGAGAGAGAGAGGATAAGCACAGCCTTCACCGTCGTCTGCTATTCAGAGATCGACTATTCCCACGATCCTTCCACTCAATGAGAGAGAGAGAGAGAAAATAAACAGAGCCTTCATATTCATCTGCTATTCAATGATCGTCTTCTGTTCAGCCTTAATCGTCGACCCGTATTCAGAGATCCTCTATTAAAACGATACTTTCGCTGTATAAATATATATAGAGAGAGAGAAAGAGAGAGAGAGGGGAATCTCATTCATTACCGTGGGGATGACTCATGAAGATGGCATTCTTCGGACACCTGCCTCTTCTTCTAACACCTGCCTCTGCCTCTTTAACATTTACACTTCTATCCAGAGGCTCCCTCTCATATGATCAAACTCCTAAGGAATGGTTGATCGAGAAATCATTGTTTCTTCTAGGTAAAAGAAACTCCCGAGATAAGAGATCTCCACCGTTTAGAAATCACTGTATTTATCTCCTCAAAAACAACAAGTTGAAACCCAAATGGGTCCCACATGAAGGTGATGATAGATTTATCCGCGTAATTTGTAATGCACTCTAGCTTGCTATACTCCTCCCCTGCATCGTGACATTTTGGGGGTCCCATGAGCAATAGTCCCATTCACTTGTAACTTTTGTTTCTTATTTTAATTAAAATTCCGGAGAATAAACTAACGTCGAACTTTCTTTTATTAATATATATATATATATATATATATATATATATAGAGAGAGAGAGAGAGAAAGAGAGAGAGAAAGGGAAATCTCATTCATTACCGTAGGGATGACTCATGAAGATGGCATTCTTCGAACACCTGCCTCTTCTTCTAACACCTGCCTCTGCCTCTTCTTACACCTGCCTCTGCCTCTCAGATGATCATCTCCAGCATTGCTTGCGAATTAGCAAGTGCTTATGATCATCTTCAGAGACACACGCTGACTAAAAGTATATCGCTCTTTCTGCAAATGTCGTTCACGAAGGCCTCTCGATTCTTCACAGAAAGCAAGAGCCTCCGTTTAAAACCTTGCTTCGCGATGATCGAAGCAAGTAGCGGACGATAGTAATCGTCAATAACAAGCTTCCGAATGCGATGCCGGGATTGGATGCAAGGATATCGATGACTCTGTCACAACAAAGCCAGCTAAGAAGATCTCCATAGAATTCAACACCAACAGGGCAGTGACACTTACCAGATCTTGTGTGTGTGTCTCTGTGAGAGAGAGAGAGAAAGAGAGCGCTTTCCATTCCAAAAAGCTACTAGCAGTTCTTCATGTCAACTATATTGTCCTGGCTTGTATGCGGAACTTCAGATCTAGAAACGCATTATTCTGTTGTAGCATTCTTGGCTCTTTATTACAGCGATTGCAAAGGAGGACCTTGTCACAGATGATCCGAAGTTATGAACACCTCTGTATCTTCGATGATGACTTCGTTTACGACTCCGTCTTTACTCCGTTTACGACTCCATTTTACATAGGATCTCTCTCTCTCTCTCTCTCTATATATATATATATATATATATATATATATATATATATATATATATATATATATATATATATATATCATAATAAAGCATTCTTAAAGGAAAAAAAAAAGAGGACAGCGTTTCTTTTAGGGGAAATAAATAGGGAGAGCGTTAGTGAAAGTCCACTTATTTTTTCGACCGTCTTTTTCCAAATATAAGCATTTGATGGTGTCTATAGAGAGAGGACTTTCTATAATTACAATTTTTTATTCTTAAACAGTCTAGACATTTTCCAATCTGAGATTCTCTAGGAGGGTTCTTGAAGTTCTGTGCATCTTTCTTTCCAAATCATTTAGGGAGCTTGATCCTTAAAGGCATTCCAAAAGAGGAGGAGAGTCGATCGCTTCACTAAGTAATGTTGGTTTTTGTAGACTTGATATAGTAGAACAAGCACATGGTGGAGGTTTGGCCACAATGAACAACTCCTAGGGCACTAGAATAAGAGGTGAACCCAGGTCTTCCCTACCATAAAAGCAATGCTTACATGACGGGGGTGGTGGGGTGCACAAATTTGTTTGCGTTGGCATTAGTTCAAATCCCATGGTTGAGAATTTTCTACACAAGCAGCACCTTCTTATTGTTGATAAGATGATGCCACAAGTGCATGAACTTAAACTCCTAATTGATGCAAGGTTCGTCTTGATGCCACTTCCTATAAAGCAAGACATAAATTTTTCATATTTACCGTCATTTCGAAACAATCGCCATTGTACCATCTCAGGCCCTCCATCCATGGTGGATTGTGACGGAGAAGAAGGTGAGCCTTTGATTTTCCCCATGCATTGATTTTGTGTCCTAAAAGGCAAAAATCATTGATTTCAACTCTCCTACTTGGATTGGGTTCCAAGGGTGCTTCCACATGCGAAAAAAGATATTCTTCCTTAATTTCTTTGCTCTTTGGAGGTTACGAAAATAAACTTCTTTTATTTAAGGAATCAGGAATCAAAGAGAGACATTTTGTTTAATACTAGTTTCCCACTTCATATTGGCGATCTTGCAACCCCTTCACTTGGACTGCACCAAGTTGGAACCTCCAGGTATCATGGGAAAATTGAGGTTCTAACTTATCGGCCATTCCTTCAATATACAAATTGCCTAAGGTAATAGAGCATTTTTGGTTTGACAAACTTCCCATTTCTTTTAGGCACCTCTCTCTTCTTGCGATCGCTATTCTAAAAATAGTCTTTTGCTTTTCATTTTCACTAAACCTTTGCCTTTTAGTCTCCAACACCCCAAAAAAATAGATAATTCAAGAGATGAAGAACATGATCACTATAGCATGCCCCCAAAATGGACTTGCATTTCCTTAGAGTTGTCGAGTTTTCTTTCGAACTTGGCAGGAACCCAATCCCATTAATGTTTTGATGTCTTAATGTTCCATTAAGACATCAAAACCTATCATGATTGCCAATAGGCAAAGTATTTTCCCACCAAGAAGCTCCGAAAACCCTTAATCAATATAAAATTTTGGCATTTACTTGAGGATAGTCTTGAATGTGAGTTTTGCATGGTCTATCCTAGAATTTGAGGCTTCAGAAAAGGTATCTAGATATTGTTGAAAGGTATTGGTACTTCTCTGATCATTGAGTAAGAAGACATTAGTCTCATTTTCAAAAAGTCTGATGATCACTAGGTCATATCTATGAAGAAGTGAGAGCCCGTAAATATGGCCACTATGTACATCATGATTAACCAAGCAACTAAGTTTATGTATAGTAATAGCAAGGAGCAATGGAGTGAAAGGGAAGGCTTTTGTAATAGAGTGTTTTATTATGATAGATTGAGAGCGTTAGTGCTCTATAAACCTTGTGTTAGACCATAGTATATTAGTATTTATCCTTGGAAACCCTTGGTTTAGTTTAGTGAGTTAGACGCTTGAATTAGAAACCTATTTTCTTGGTTTTAACCCATGGTAATTTATTCAGTTGAAGTCTCACATGAAGGGTTGTTAGGCTTGGGAATAAATATCCTAAAGTAAAGGAATCTTAATCTTGGGAGAAGCTTCCTCCAAGGGTGTATTTGTGTATGTGTCTATATGTATGTGTGTTTGTGTGTATGTGTGTGTTTGTGTGTATATGTATGTATGTGAAAGTAGTTGTGTGTGTATATGTATGTATGTACATGTAGGTATATATCTATATTTGTGTATGTGCATGTATGTGTGTGTATCTACGTGTGTATGTGTTTATGTAGGTGTATCTATATGTGTATGTGTATGTGTGTATATGCATGTGTATGTGTATGTGTGTAAATCTATGAACATGAATGTGGATGTGCATGCATGCATGTGTATGTGCATGCATGTGCATGTACATGTGTATATGCATGTGTATATATATGTGCATGTGTGTGTATGTTTATATGTATGTGTATGTGTATAAGTATGTGTTTATGTATGTATGTGTACGTGTATGTGCATGCATGCATGTGGATGTGCATGTTTATGTGTATGTGAATGTAAGTGCATGTGTATTTGTAAGTGTATGTGTGTATGTATGTGTGGATATGTGCATGTGTATGTCTATGTGTGTGTATGTGCATGTTTATCTGTATGTGTATATGCATATGGGCATGCATGAGTGTGCATGTGCATGTGCATGTATATGTGTATATGTGTTGTTGTGTGTGAATGTGTGAGTATGCATATGGTAATTTAGGAAAACAAAACAATTTAAATGATATATAAGAAATTTAAATGGTACTTACAATTACTAGCCATATATTATGCTCAGTGAACTCTTGAGTAACCTAAGAGTGAGAGAGAGGGAGAGATGGAGGAAGAGGGAGGGAGGGAGGGAGAGAGAGAGAGAGAGAGAGAGAGAGAGAGAGAGAGATCAACAATTGTACTCATTGTATATGCAATCCTTTGAATTGTCACACATGCAATATCATTGTCTATCGTATATGCTATGCTTTTGAGCGTCCTAGATGCAACGTTGACAAAGTATCAAATATAGGATCTCGCATATGCAATGCTTAAATTAGCCTCATGAGCAACCTTAGGTTTAGTGTCAATACTAGCAATGCTTAAACGATGGTGCATGCTTGAGGCTCAACCCGACGGAATGGGAAATCAGAAAGGGACAAAATTGTGTCTCTTCAATCGTAGCTATGCCGTCATATTCCTTGTACTTTAGAAGAATCCAAACACCAATAAGCCAAAAATAAGAATGGCCAAGTGTCAGATTCTTGGCAAAATTCAACAAAGTCTCCCTAGAAAAATGGATTAGTGAAGAATAGTGAACAAACAAAAAGATTATGTGAGAATACATGTTCTCACACTTATAAGCCTATCAAGGAGTAAATCAATCACTATGTAGTTGAAAAAACAAAAAAATCTCAAAAATGTTTTGCTCGAGTCTCATAAGACTACAAATACTGACATGTAAAATTTTATAGTGAATCATTGATTCTAGTGCATATAATGAGTTAACCGAAAGAACCCAACTAGGCTTATGGGGCCCCTATGAACAACAAGCCTACATCTCCTATGCTGAGGTTGGGTAAGTCTGCCATCTGCATCGTTGAAGAGATCCCGACATCTAGGTGTCTCCTAGTTAGGCAAGCCTCACTATGAATCTCTTTATCAATGTCAAATGCTTTATGCATAAACATAATGGCTATCTCAATGAGGACATTGACATACATAATTCATATCCATAAAAGTGTACATTTCTCTTTTTTGGTATCCAATGCTAATTTAGGTCTTAATTTGATTCTGATTTGGATTCCTATTCCTGTTTCCATTTCCAATTCTAGTTTTGGTTTCCTTTTTTTGGTTTTCATTTTTTTTGAGTTTTAGTTTTCGTTTTCATTTCTAGTTCCAATTCTAGTTCATTTTTTGGTTTCTGGTTTCTTTTTGAGTTCTAGTTTCTGAAATTGAACGTATAGTTTACATCTATAGCTTACTCCTACATTTACACCTATGTTTCCTTCTTTAGTTTACTCCATTATTTACTATTATGTTTAAATCTATGTTTACTCCTTCAACTTACTCCACACTACCTGTTTTGGCATCGAATCCCAACCCAATTTGAGTTCCACTTACTCTTCATTTTCCAATTTTGGTTTCAGTTTTCCATTTCACTTTGGACTTCCATTTTTGTTTCCAAATCCAATTCTTGTTTAGGTTTTTAGTACCTATTTTAGTTCCAAATCGTGAACTTGAATCTATAGTTTAATCCCTTTTTTCTCATACAACTTATTCTTACCTTTACACCTACATTTACTCGTTGGAAATAGTCCAAGGACTTTAAAAAGCCATAGGAATTTGGCATAACATTCCTTACTTGGCTTCTCTAGCTCCCTTGGTTGTTGGCGCAAATGGTTATGTGAAAGCACTCTTGAAACAAGGTGTGGCATAAGGACTCTCTCATTTAATAAGGAAGGTATTTGAACCAAGATCCTCACATTCAAAAGGGAGGTCTTTTACCAATGCACTACTCACCATTTTACTTATATTTAACATAACTTTCATCCCTCTTACTTTTTCAATTCTCAAGAACCACCCTTCCCTTTTCCATACAACTTCAAGAAATCTTAAAATTATTTTCTTGTTTGACACATCCATGGACTTTAATCATTCCACTCTGGATTTTAGTGACACATCCATGGACCTTAATCATTCCACTGCAGATTTTAGTGAATCACTTCTAACTGGGTATTGATCAAAATATAAATATGGCTGGATTTGCATGGGTAGATACGTACTCACTCACTCTCTTGGTAGATGTTATAATTTAGAAAGGAAGCTTCACTAGTGTGGTAATGAAACCTTGGTTCTATTCAATTGCAAGTATTTGTGTTACTTTTTTATTTTTGTGGAGGAATTCATTTTGAAGCTCGGGAAAGTACTCTCTTGGTAGATGTTATAATTCGATAGGAAGCTTCAGTACTGTGGTAATGAGACCTTGGTTCTATTCAATTGCAAGTATTTGTGGTACTTTTTGGAATTTGGGGAGGAATTCATTTTCAAGCTCGGGAAACTAAGAAGCTTTTTGCACCATCTCTACATTCTTCAATTGCGTCGAGAATTGGGAAACTCAGTCTTAGAAAACATGACCACCTACAAGCATCAGCAGTAAGACCCTACCATTGCTCTCCAAAGAAGCACTTGAGGAGGTCTTATAAAACCTCCACCAAGAGGCTCCCCCAACCACCTATGGGGATTTCTAGGTAAAAGAGCCAAGTGATCTGCCATCGAACATGCCTGAGAGGAGTGCAATGACAATGAATCCAAGTTCTTTGTCTTAGTTATGAGAGGAGATATTCAGACTGTTTTCCTATACCCATATTGAAGTCTATTTTTCATGATACATGGGACAAATCGCACCCTTGAGCACTACGCTATTAGTTCGAAGTTTAAGTTACTCCATACACACACACACTGAGATTACTATGTGTCCAATTGCGTGCATATATTCTTTTCTCTCTACAACACACGAAGTTGAACCTAAAGATGAGCTTTAGAGAAAAGAGTTGTCTCAAAGAAAAGTTCATTCATTTGGTGCCCGTTATTTTCTGCAACAAAGAGTATGAAGACTTTGAAGATTGGTGAAGGAAGGAAGGGCCTTACACTTAAATCTTGATTGTGAAGAAACAAGTGGAATAGAAAATTTTCTAAGGTGGAGCAAGCTCACGTAGAACTTGAAGAAGCTTCTAATGATAATCAAAGAAGTACTTAGTTTATTCCCGTATGTTTTTCCTCCAATACTAGGAACAACACTTATCATTTTCAATTGATCTCCAAAGTATTCAATGGAGGGAGAATCTTAGGCTAGTAATATGTTGTTAGATAGACCTAGGCCAGAAGTAGATTATGATCTACACAAAGGGGTTAGACACCTAGAATATACTCCAGGTCTTCCTAAAATAGGACAAGAAGAAAAACAAGAAGTTAATATGTATAAAGAATTAAATGGGCTAGATGAGAAGATGAATGATATCCAAGCAGATATGTTCATTTCTAAGGAGATCCAAACCAAGATGGATACCCTTCATGCTTCAATAAATGAAGTAAAAAGGATGATGGAACAATTTCTGAATACACTTTGTTCAACTTTACCCCTACCTGCCCATATGGGTTCCACGTGAATTTGACCAAGGAACCCATCCCTGAGAAAAGGACCTATTGCTCCTTTACTAATCCATATTAACTTCTTCTTAATAGATTAAAGTAAGGAAGTAACCATAAATCCTCCTCCAATCTATTTGTAAATATCATATGAATTTTTGATTGAGACACGAGTGGAAATTAGAGAAGATTTTTGGGTAGAGTTTATAGTGATTATATTTTCTGCTAGAGTTATGAGTGATGAGTTTCTTTGTTTAGAAACGATGATAATTTATTAAATATTGACACCTTGATTTTTAGTACTCTCATCTTAAGTATGTAGGTGCTATTTTAAGGTATACATGTGACCTAAAATACATAGGTGTGATTGAACATCAACTCAATTGTTAATGTATGATTGAAATTGGAGCTCAGTTTGAGTGAGAATTTGTTGACATCAGATGCCAAGTACCACGTCTATGAACCATTGTGTCTCAGATGCATCTAGAGTACCCATTTGTTATGCCCTAGATATATAGTTGTGTAGAGGCACATGCATTTAATCCCCATTCACTTCATTTCACTCACCATACTTTACTTTTATAGCTCATGAACAAATATGAAAGATACTCTATGGTGGTGTATACAAACACTACATAGGATTGAAGGGGGTGGATTTCATAATAATTCTAGTTCTTATTATTTAAATTATCACTTTTATGTTCCTAGTGCTTTGAACATAATTCGGTATTGTTCCAAAGAGGGAGAAGGTGGAAATAAAGAATGGACCTTCTTCATTTGTATGCTTTTTGTTGTTATGTAGCAAGAATGGATCTTCTTGATGCATATGTCTAAGGTGATGAGTTATTGAAGTTAGAAGATGTTGGAACAAACCAATCATAAATTGGTGATTACAAGAGCTTGAAGCAAGCTTCTGATCAGATTGAAGTGAAAGAAGACGCTTGAGAAAGTGAAGAGATCTCAGAAGTAAAGCCTGTATACATATGTATATTATAGTTGGAAATTCTTGTAACTTGAGTATAGATAATCCTTAGGATGATGAGGAGTAATGTAATAGACGTGAGATAAATCTAAAAGTATATGTATATAAGTCAATGATGTAAAGAAACATATGATAAGAGTCATTTGAAGACAAGTTTCTTAGAGATAGATGTGAAGAGAGTTATCTTAGAAAATAGTGACGAGCATTTCGTAGATTTCTCTCAGTCTGATCATGTGGATCAGAAATCTTTTTGTACACATCTAATCTGAAAGCTAATGAAGCTATGTCGAGAGTTTTATGATCTAATTCCTTTCCTATTGTGAGAATGATGAATAGGAACATTTGTATGTAGAATCTGCAGATAGACTTCTCAGAGTTGTGCACTTTTCTATGTCAATGTTTTGCTTAGATCTCAGTGCAGAGTGTAAAGTTTTTAATGAGTGAGCATTCAAAATCTAAGTTAGAAGGTAAGGAAGCTATGGCTAAAATTATTTAGCAAAATGGGATCTATGCTCTGAGAAATCAACTTAAGAAGTTGACCATGTCAAAGTCACCATTTCTAGAAGATAGTGTTTTTACATACCTTTGATCTTAAGGATCAAATTAAAGTGTTAATGATTATTTTGAAGAACTAATGGTTGATATGATTGCACAAAGGTAGTGTGGAGATTTGTACATCATTGGTTTGAAGAAATCTGAAGATATCAGCAGGTATTGAAGTCAATTTCTAAAGCAGACTTTCTGAAGAAGGAATTTCTTCACTCAGAGAAGTGCTAGTGAAAGCTTTGATAAATGAAGACAATATTTGTGTAAAGTTTGATCCATAACTGATATACAAGTCTTCTTACATCATTATAGATCAAACCTTTGGAGATTCAGAGGTCTCCAACGGTGGTATTAGAGCTGAAGGTGCAATACAAGTGAAGTAAAGGCATTGGAAGTCCCAACTACTGCAGATATTGAAGTTCCTTTTAATTGAAGGTGGACAAGGACAAATTCTTGTAGATAACTTGTAGAAGTACAAAGTAGGAGTTTAAAGGATAAAAAAGGATTGAAGCTTCATATCAAAGGTACACTTTATTATCATAAATCATAGTAATTGCAGACACAGAAGATCAAAGATGGGAGAAAGCTTGCAGATTGATAAGCTAGATAGGGAGAACTATCCAGCTTGGTCCATGAGGATGGAGGCACACCTCATGAGCAAAGATTTGATGGCATTCATTATAGGAGAAGAAGAAAAGCCTGAGTTTGCAGATCCTAGTATTCCAACTAGGGAAGAGCTTGCAGATTTGAAGACATGGATGAGAAAGGATGCACAAGCTAGGAGCCCTCATTTACATGGCTGTAAATGATTATCTTCAACTCACATCACTAGATTGGAAAGTGCAACAGTTGTTTGGAATGCTTTGGAAGAGGATCTCAAAAACACAACCAAGTCTAGGAAGTCCACATTCTGGGCACAGTTTAAAACTTTCAAGAAGAAGAGCTCACAATCAATTTCTGATTATGTGGCAAGGATGAAGGATATTGCAGATAGCTTGGGAGCAGTAGATGAAGACATTGAAGAGGATAAGTTGGTAAGGCAAATACTTACAGGTCTAAGAGGAGATGAGAAGTGGAAGCCTTTCATATTGTCCATAGAATTGTCACTAGATCACTTTACTCCTGATCTTGATCAATTGCTAGGATACATGCTAACTTTTGAGTAGGACATTAAGGGAGACAATGATAGGACTGCAAGCCAAGCTATGTACTCCAAGGACAAGAAAAAAAATGGCAAAGGGAAGTAGTCAACTGATGATGAAGGGACCTCAAGTCAAGCTAACTTTACAAAAGGAAAGATGAACTTCAGAGGTAAAGGAAGAGGAGGTAAGAACAAAGATAATACTAAAGCGTGTTGGATTTGTGGCAGAACCAATCATTTGGCAAATGATTGTTGGTATAACAATAAAAATGGAGGAAATAATAATCACAGTTTTAATCAAAGAGGTAGAGGAGGCAGAAATCAAAGAGGCAACTTCAAAGGAAGAGGTGGTAGGACATCATATGCTAGAGGAGGTGGAAGAAGCTTTCAATCTCAATTCTACAACAACAATTATTATAATTATGCATCAGATCAGAAGGATGATATGACTCTCATCTTGAATGCAACTCATGAAGCAGTAGTAGAAGACCAAAGGGTGTTTTATATTGACTCAGGATGTAGCAATGATTTGAGTGGCAATATATCACTGATGACTGATATGGAAGCAAAGGGGAATAGACATATAGTTCAAATAGGTGACAATACTAAGCATAAGGTGGAAAGCATTGGATCAGTAAAGACAAAGAATGGAAGTACACTCTTGAGCAAGGTACTTTATGTTCCTACTATTCCTACGAACTTGATAAGTGTAGGGAAAATTGTGGAGAAGGGATATGAAGTAAGATTCACAAATGATGGTGTCTATGTGCAAGATCCAAATCAGGGATATAGAAACATTATTGCAAGTAAAAAGGAAGGAAGGTTGTTTACTCTCAAAGTTCAAGGTAATGTGGGGCATGCTTTGTTTACTTATGGAAGTCAAAAGATGTCTGAGTTAGACCTATGGCATAAAAGGTTAGGTCATTTCAATGAGAGAGCCATAAAGGAAATGTCAAGGAATGATGTGGTGCTTGGTTTACCAAAAGTTGAAGGGCAACATATGGTGTACAAGTGTGAAGCTTGTTAATTAGGTAAATCACACAAAAGTTCATACAATAAATCAAGATATAAGTATTCAAATATGCTTGAATTGATTCAAACAGATAAGTCGGGTCCTTCAACGGACTATAGCATAAATGGATCCAGATATTATGTGTTGTTTGTTGATGATGCAACCAGATGGATTACTTTATATGTAATCAAGGACAAATCAGAAGTCTTCAAGACATTCAAGCATTATCATGCTTATGCAGAAAGGATTACAGGACAAAAGCTCAAGAGGTTGAGTTTAGATGGAGGGGGAGAGTATTTTTCTAAAGAGTTTGATGATTATTTGTGGAATGCAGGTATAAAGGGAGAAGTAACTTGCAGGTAGTCTCCTCACTAGAATGGAATTTCAAAAAGAAGAAATATAACTCGTGTTGAGTGTGCAAGAGCAATGTTGAAGGAAAAGAATTGTCCAAATTACTTATGGGCAGAAGCCATCAACACTGCAACATATATTGTGAATAGGTTACCTTGTAAAGCATTGGAGGGAAGAACTCCCTATGAAGCATGGTGGGGTAAGAAACCTACTCTTGATCATTCTAAGGTATTTGGATGTTTAGCATATGCCTATGTTCCTTCACAATTGAGACATAAGTTCGAACCCAAAGCAGAGAAGTTTGTGTCATGGACAAAGGAAACTCTCAGATTCCATGTGAATCCTATGTCTCATGATTGGTTCAGAATTTGGGGAAACTAATGCTTCCATTGTGTCCGTAACGTGCCAAAACCCTAAGATCGACTGTCTTCTTGCTTGATTCTGACATCTAGAGACCATGCTACGAATTGATGACATCATCGATGACATCATCAATTCGTAACCGCCCTTGGAAAACCTATATAAGGAGGGGTTGGCCACATTCATAATCAGTCTTGCCAATACCAGTCTTGGGAGCTCAAGGAGTCCTGGCCGCCAAGTAAGTACTCTTCAAGTTCCAGTTCTACTTCTTGTCTTGTTCCTTATTCTAGTCTAGTTCTTGGACATCTTGTCCCCTTGTAATCTCGTAGTATGAGATCATGTCGAGTTCTTTCGTGTATCCAGTTCATCTCCTAGAAGGGAGTTCTTGTAATCTATATATCTTGTCTCATACTTACGATCTCGGGTTCTGGGATCTCTTGTATCATCTCCACATATTCTTGTCTCATTTTCCCTACATGGCTGTTCTTGTAATCAGAAGTGTATTTCGGAAATCTTGTCTACTGTAGTCAGAGAGCACAATCTAGTGCTCCCCTGATATTTTGGCAAGACTACCTTCTATCCAAGGCTAGGCATCATGGAGAACGCTTATGAACAGATCGTAGCATCACTTCTGAGTCTCCAACAACAAGTCGAAGACCTAAGTCATCGACAGATACAAGTCGAGATGGGACATCCAGTGCATGTAGGTGCACTCCTCCAAGAATTACAAGAACGAATTGGGAGTGTTCAAGCAAATCAAGGGAGTATTCAAGTGAATCAACGGCCTAGTACATCATTTATGAAGGAACCCAAGATTTGCATGCCAGAAAAGTTCGATGGGGATCGCATAAAGTTTCGTGGATTTCTCCAGCAAGTTAAATTGCTCATCCGTATGCAACCTGATAGATACCCTGACGAGACATCCAAGGTCGGGTTTATTGGAACCTTGCTCTGTGGCCAAGCATTATCATGGTTTGCGCCAATCTTGGAGAAGAACATGGCAGTACTTCAGGACTATGGGGGATTTCTTTGAGAACTCTCCGCCACATTTGGAGATGGAGATACAAGTCGAGTAGCAGAAACAAAACTTCGGAAGCTACGTCAAGGTAACCGCCTTGCCTCTACCTATGCATCTGAATTTAGGCAGTTGATATGTGATCTCACTTGGCATGAAGATTATTTCATAAACCAATTCAGATAGGGTTTAAGAGATGATGTGAAGGACATGTTGCTCACGATGCCAGAGGTTAAAACATTGAATGAATATATCATGCAAGCTATTCAATGTGATAACTGACTTTTTGAAAGGAAACAAGAAAAACAAGTAGGAGGGAGACCTCGCCAGTAGAAACCTTTCCAACCGACTACTAAAGATGAGTCCATGCCCAAACCTATGCAAATAGATGTAACTAGGTTTCAGCCTTTAACACTAGAAGAGAAACAGAGAAGGAGAGTTAATAAGTTATGTCTCTACTGTGGAAACCCTGGACATATTGCAATAAATTGTCCAAACAAGAGAACAAACTTAAGAGTCGCAGCCACCCTTGTAGAGCAGGGAAACGAGGAAGTCTAGTTGTAAAAGAGACCCTGCAGCTGGACCATGATATAAGAAAGGGTCTCATAATTCCAGCTACACCCATAGAAACATGTCTTGCACCTATCAAGTTAATCATGCCCAAGAAGACCTTTTCCCTTACAGCTCTAGTAGATTCAGGAGCCTCCTCATGTTTCATCGATGAAGGATTGGTTAAGAAACATGGAATTCCTGTACTTCGGAAGAACAAACCAATAGTGGCTGAAGTAGTAGATGCACGACCTCTAGCATCTGAGAATATAACCATGGAAACCACACCATTAAGAGTACACCTTGGTGACCATGAATTCCATATATGTTTCAATGTAATATCCAGCCCAATACATCTAGTTATCATTGGAATGCCCTGGTTAAAGAAGCATAATCCAGATATTAATTGGGAAAAGAATAAAATCACCCATCGAGATATCCAGAAGAACCGAACATATGTGGGATCCAAAGCCTTCATACATGCAGTAAGGAAGGAACCTACATATATGATCTATGCCATACCAGCTCAAGAATCCAAGAAAGAGGATCCAGTACAGCTACCCAATCAGTACAAAGGCTTTGAAAATGTTTTTGAAAAGAAGAATGCAGATATCCTCCCAGAGCATAGACCTTACAATTGCCCCATAGATCTTCAAGAGGGAGCACAACCACCCTTTGGACCAATCTACAGACTATCCCCAGAAGAACTTACAGAACTACGTAAGAACATTGATGAGAATCTAGCAAAGGGGTTTATCAAACACTCGAAGTCTCTAGCAGGAGCTGCTATTCTATTTGTAAAGAAAAAGGATGGGACTCTCCGGATGTGTGTAGACTATGAGATTAAACAAAGTTACTATAAAAAACAGATACCCTCTACGACTCATATCAGAGCTCTTCGAACGCCTTGGAAAACCAAAATTCTTCACGAAAATTGATCTTCGAGGAGCTTACAATCTTGTTAGGTTCAGAGAGGGAGAGGAATGGAAGATAGCATTTCGAACAAGGTATGGGCATTTTGAATATGTAGTTATGCCATTCCGTCTTACAAATGCTCCAGCTGTCTTCCAACATATGATGAATGATATCTTTCGAGAATATTTAGATGATTTTATTGCAATATACCTTGATGATATCTTGATATTCTCCAAAAATCTTGAGGATCATGAATGTCATGTAAAGATAGTCCTAGAGAAACTAAGAGAAAAAGGATTATATGTGAAATTGGAGAAGTGCTCTTTCCATAAGACAGAAGTGGAATTTTTAGGGTACATCGTATCAGATAAAGGAATTCTTATGGATCCTAAGAAGATTCAGATAATCCTTGATTGGCAACCACCTTCATGTGTTCGAGATGTACAATGTTTTCTGGCTTTTTCCAACTTCTATAGGATATTCATCAAAGATTACTCCAAGATAGTGACACCTCTTACCAAGCTTACAAGGAACTCAAAATTCTCATGGACCGAAAAAAGAAAAAAAAACATTTCAGACCTTGAAATCAGCATTCACTACTGCTCCAAGTTTAGTTCATCCTGATTCAACCAAGCCCTTCTTCCTAGAGACAGATGCATCAGACTTTGCCCTAGGGGCCATTCTCTCACAATATGGAGATGATGGACACCTACATCCAGTTGCATAGTTCAAGGAAATTTTCTCCTCCAGAAATTAATTATGAAATTCATGATAAAGAACTTCTTGCCATAGTGGACGCATTTGATACTTGGCATCACCATCTAGAAGGAGCAGCTCATAAAGTTGTCGTGTATACATATCACAAGAACCTAGAGTATTTTATGACCATCCGCATCCTCAACAGAAGGCAATCTCGATGGAGTAACTTTTTATCCAGGTTGGACTTTGTCATCACATATCGTTCAAGACGACAACAGTGTCAGTCAGATGCCTTGTCAAGAAGATCTTACCTTGCACCAAAGAACGATGAAGAGGCCTTTGATCAATAAGAGAGTGTATTACTCAAGCGTGAACATGTCCAGTTAGCAGCTATCTCTTCAACCCATCCTGAAGATTCAGCCTTTAATCATTTGATCCGTGACGATCTACCACAAGATGAATTATTTTGTAATGTTAAGTAAAAAACTCAAGAAGGAAAAATCCAAGAAATAAACGAATTCCAGGAAAAGGACATGTGACTATTCTATAAGAATCTATTATATGTCCCTCTAGGAAAGCCCAGGATCCAAGTACTTCAAAAACGTCATGACAACCGTGTAGCAGGACATTTTGGAGTAGATAAAACAATAGAACTCATATCTAGGGATTTTTGGTGGCCTCAAATGTGGAAGGAAGTCAAAGAATATATCCGAACCTATGACACTTGCAATAGATCTAAGATACCATGCTAAGCCTCATGGCCTCTTGCAACCTTTACCTATTCCAGAAAGCCCATGGGCTTCATTATCTATGGATTTCATCACAGATCTACCAAAGTCAGATCAGTATGATGCCATTCTTATTATTGTGGATAGATTCACAAAGATGGCACACTTCATTCCAACTACAAAGGCAATCATAGGTGCAGCCACTGCTAGACTCTTTCTCAGATACATCTTTAGGCTTCATGGATTGCCTCATAATATTGTCAGTGATCGAGGTCCACAGTTTGTATCCAGCTTTTGGAACAGTCGTTGCAAGCTCCTTGGTGTTCAAGTTAAACTATCTACAGCAAATCATCCAAAGACTGATGGACAAACAGAACGGGTGAATCAAGTCCTAGAGCAATATCTCCGTTGCACTAGCAACTATCACCAAAATGATTGGTTTGAGTTTTTACCCTTTGTAGAGTTTGCCTATAACAATAGTGTTCATGCATCTACTAAGCAAACTCCCTTCTTTGCAAACTATGGACAACATCCAAGGATGGATATACAACTCTCAAATCATGTCAAGAACGCAGCTGCCAGAGACAAGGCCCAGTACCTGATGGATATTCACAAAGAACTCAAGGAAGAGATCCATAAAGCTCAGCAACAATATAAGTACTATGCAGATCAACATTGTGTCAAGAATCCATCGTATCAAATTGGGGATAAAGTATGGTTACTCAAAAACAATTTGCAAACTTCAAGGTCTTGTGCAAAGTTAGGTCATCAAAGATTTGGTCCATTTACCATCTTGGCCAAGATTAATCCAGTCACCTTCAAGCTCCAACTACCAAGTACCATGAGAATACATCCAGTTTTCCATGTATCCATGTTGTAACCATATCAGATTTCACCATTGAGGGGGGAGAGACCTAGTCCTTCACCACCTATCGAGATTGATGATCATGAAGAATTTCAAGTCGAGCATGTCCTAGATTCGAGAATATCCTGAGGAAGATTAGAGTACCTTATTCATTGGAAAGGGTATGACATCAGTGATCGTACTTGGCAACCTGCAGAAGACCTTCAAAGAGCACCAATCAAGGTTCGAGAATTCCATAAGAAAAATCCAACGAAGCCGAGACTAGAGAATGTGACCGCTCCTCGTGGAACTCATCGCTTGAGGGGGAGGTAATGTCATGGACAAAGGAAACTCTCAGATTCCATGTGAATCCTATATCTCAAGATTGGTTCAGAATTTGGGGAAACTAATGCATTCATTGCGTCCCGAACGTGCCAAAACCCTAAGATCAAATGTCTTCTTGCTTGATTCTGACATACAAAGACCATGGTACGAATTGATGACATCATCGATAACATCATCAATTCGTGACCGCCCTAGAACCGCCCTTGGAAAACCTATATAAGGAGGGGTTGGCCACCTTCATAATCAGTCTTGGCAATACCAGTCTTGGGAGCTCAAGGAGTGGTGGCCGCCAAGTAAGTACTCTTCAAGTTCCAGTTCTAGTTCTTGTCTTGTTCCTTGTTCTAGTCTAGTTCTTAAACATCCTATCTTGTCCCCTTGTAATCTCGTAGTACGAGATCCTATCGAGTTCTTTCGTATATCTAGTTCATCTCCCAGAAGGGATTTCTTGTAATCCAGATATCTTGTCTCATACTTACAATCCCGGCTTGTGGGATCTCCTATATCATCTCTAGTCTAGTTTTCCATACCTATTGGTCCTGGGTTGTGGGACATCTTGTATCAGTCACATATTCTTGTATCATTTTCCATACGTGGGTGTTCTTGTAATCATAAGTGTATTTTGGAAATCTTGTCTACTGTAGTCAGAGAGCACAATCTAGTGCTCCCCTGACAGTATGTGTTTATTGGGTATGATGATAGAAAGATGGGTTACAGATTGTGGAGTCCATCCACAAAGCAATTTCTTGTTACCAGAAATGTTACATTTGATGAGCAAAGCACATGGTATACAAGGTCAACAAATGACTATGCAGATGACAAAGAAATACAAAGGAAAGGGAAGGCAAAAGTAAATGTGTATGAAGAAGATAGTGATGATGTTGATTGTAAAGGTAAATTGCAGGATAATGTTGAAGATGGGCCAAGATTTGATCTAGAATCAAATGTGGCTGAGACGTCAAGAAGTGTAGAGGTCAGAAGATCCTCAAGGGAAAGAAAAGAGCCTATCAGGTATAGCTATGATACATCTTTCTTAACAACAAAAGATTATGCTTACATTGTGAAGAGAGAAGAGGATCCAATCACATATGAAGAAGCTAAAGGTAAACCAAATTGGGAGAAGGCAATGCAAGAGGAGTATGATGCTCTAATTGAAAATGAAACATGGGAGTTGGTGCTAAGACCAAAGAATCAGAAGGTCATTGGATGTAAGTGGGTGTATAAAAAAAAGGGTTTGCAGATGCTAAGGTGTCTAGATACAAGGCTATACTTGTGGTCAAAGGTTATGCCCAACCTTATGGGGTAGATTATGTGTGTAAGCTCAAGAGAGCATTGTATGGGTTGAAGCATGCTCCAAGAGCATGGAATTACAGGCTTGTTGAGTTCTCGAATGAATGTGGATTTCAAGCATCAAAGGCAGATAGTAGCTTGTTAGTGAAGGCAAGTGAAAATGGGTACATATATATGTGTATTTATGTTGATGATATTATTGTCACAGGTACAGATGCTCAAGGAATCAAAGAGCTTAAGAAACAAATAGAGAAGGAGTTTAAGGTAAGTGATTTGGGAAACTTATCTTATGGAATGTAGATTGTATATACTTAACATGGAGTATATGTTACACAAGAGAGATACTTGAAAAATCTTATGTTCAAATTCAACATGGAGGATTGCAAGTCTTCAAGCACACCGTTAGAGGTAAATCATAAGTTGAGCAGGTATGGAGGTGAAGAATTCAATGACATGAAGAAATATCAGAGTTTGGTAGGTAGTTTAATCTATGCCACCTTGACAAGGCCAGATCTATCATATGCAGTAGGTGTATTATCACAATTCATGCATTGTCCAAAGAAGACTCATTGGATTGCAGCTCAAAGGGTACTCAGATATATCAAAGGAACCCTAAGTGAAGGTCTGTATTATGGATTTACTTCTGATACAAGAATCAAAGTGTTTAGTGATGCAGATTGGGCAGGTGATTCAGATGATAGAAGGTCTACTCATGGGTATCTCTATTATATTGGAGATAAACTAGTTTCTTGGTGCTCAAAGAAGCAACATACAGTTGCTTTGTCCTCTACAGAAGCTGAGTATAAAGGAATGGTAGAGGCTGCAAAAGAAGTTATATGGTTAAAGACCTTGTTGAAGAGTTTTGGAACTGATCAGAGTACTCCAATTATTTTTGGAGACAATATGAACCCATTGTATTTGGTAGCTAACCCTGTTTTTCATGCCACGACTAAGCATATAGAGATTCAGTATCATTTCTTGAGGGAAAAGGTACTTGATAAAGAGATTGAAGTGATGTATACTCCAACAAAAGAACAAGTTGCAGATATGTTAACAAAAAGCTTGGATGGACCTAAGCTACAAAGATTCAAGGAGATGGCAGGAGTGAAGAAGAATGGAATAATCACAATTAGTGATTGAGGGGGAGCTGCTGGAACAAACCAATCACAAATTGGTGATTACAAAGAGCTTGAAGCAAGCTTCTGATCAGATTGAAGTGAAAGAAGACGCTTGAGAAAGTGAAGACATCTCAAAAGTAAAGCCTGTATACATATGTATATTATAGTTGGAAATTCTTGTAACTTGAGTATAGATAATCCTTAGGATGATGAGGAGTAATGTAATAGACGCCAGATAAGTCTAAAACTAAATGTATATAAGTCAATGCTGTAAAGAAACATATGATAAGAGTCATTTGAAGACAAGTGTCTTAGAGATAGATGTAAAGAGAGTTATCTTAAAAAATAGTGAATAGCATTTCGTAGATTTCTATCAGTGTGATCATGTGGATCAGAAATCTTTTTGTACACATCTAATCTGAAAGCTAATGAAGCTAGGTTCAAAGTTTTATGATCTAATTCTTTTCCTACTCTGAGAATGATCAATAGGAACATTTATATGTAGAATCTATAGATAGACTTCTGATAGTGAAAGTTTTGACAAGAAGAATCATTGGAATGCATCAGAATCCTTCCTAGCACATTGATTGCTATGAAATAGGTCTTTCAACGGTTCAAAATCGATGTCTATGCTTGTAGTCTAATTTTCATACAACTTCATGTTCCTATACTTCCACGTTGCAACTTCTGTGATTTTTCACATGGCTGATTATAGCTCATACTTTCTCAAGTTTTTTGTGGGGCATGTGAATATCCAATGAATTTTTATGAATATCGCATTGGAGAATCTCATAAGAATTCATCGACACAGTATAGTTTCCTCAATATTGCAGGAAAGGTTCTTTGAGATTTATTAGGAATAGAAGAAAAGGTGAGCTCATATGATTAGACATAAACTTTGTGTTAAGAATTCAATATGGACAAAAGGCTGAACTGCTCTATGGAGTGTATGAATTAAAGAGGATCATTTGAGAAGAGCTTGGATCTGCATCGAAACCTCATTCAATATTTGATGTGTTTTCAATTGAAAGAACGTACAGGGGAATCTCTTAAAATGGCATGATATATGTTTTGGGTTCCATAACACGCACTCTAGGTGTATTAAAGTTTTTCGGGTTAGATGATTTATAGATTTCTATATCAATGAGAACATATTACTACTCATATGTGGATATATTGCACTTGATATGATTCAACCTTCACGAGTGAGGTCGTGAGTTTAAATCTTATATGGGGGCTGGAGAGCACTTCCACTAATAAGCGTCGAGGCGTTTGATGGAGGTAACTGAGTATCAATAACGTTCAGGAGCAAAAACATTATGTGGTATGATCACGACTCTCGAATTTGAAAAGTTCAACTTGTGTTCTCTCTATTCAGAGGTCTAGAACTCTTGACCAGCAATAGGGAGATGTAATTCATTTGAAAATATGTATCCTTGAAGTCGTTTGTTTCTATTGTAGTTAAAAACTAAAATTGTTTTGGGTTGGAAAAAACAGAGTAATGCCTATTGAACCATGATTTGGCCTTATGATTTGAATACAATTTACAAGATATGCTTTGCTTTGTCATTCAAGAACATTTTGTGTGCATACTAAAATAAGTAATATTCGCATGTGTGAGTGTTAGATACCGAGAGAGAGAGAGAGGAACAGAGAGACAGAGAGAGAACGAGAAAAGTATCTATCCTCGAAGTTGTTTGTTTCTATCTCAGCTAAAAAACATCTTCGTTATGAGTTGTTAAAAAAAAGAAGATTCATGCATATTGAACCATGATTTGGATACGATTTACAAGCTATATTTCTCTTTGTCATTCTATAACGATTTGTGTGAATAGTAAAATAAGTAATATTTGCATATGTGAGTGCTTAGACAGAGAAGGAGAGAGACAGGAAGAGAAAGATAGAGAGGGAGAGAGAGCAACTAAAGAGAGAGAAAGAGAGAAAGAGAGAAAGAGGGAAGGAGATAGGAAGAGAAAGGTAGAGAAAGATAGAGAAAGATAGAGAGAGAGAGAGAGCAAAAGAGAGAGAAAGAGAGAGATAAAGAGTGAGAAAGAGAGAGAGGGATGGCCTATTAACCGTTACTTGTTCTTTATGGGTTGAATAGTGGAAATGAAAGAAAATTCAAAGAACCATGTGAAATCAACGGTTTTTCCAAGAGGCTCCCAAGAGGCTCCCCCAACCACCTATGGGGGTGTCCAGGAAAAACAGCCAGGTGATCTGCGATGGAACATGCCTGAGAGGAGCGCAACGACAATGAATCCAGGATCCCTGTCTTAGTTATGAGAGGATATATTAAGACTGTTTTCTTATACCCATCTTGAAGTCGATTTTTCAGATACATGGGACAACTCGCACCATTGAGCACCACGCTTTTAATTCAAAGTTCAAGTTACTCCATACACACACACTGAGATGATTATGTGTCAAATTGCGTGCATATATTCTTTTCTATCTACAACACACGAAGCTGAACCTGAAGCTCACACGAAGTTGAACCTGAAGCTCAGCTTGAGAGAAAAGAGAAGTCTCAAAGAGGAGTTCATTCATTTGCTGCACGTTATTTTTTGCAACAAAGAGTATAAAGACTTTGAAGATTGGTGAAGGAAGGAAGGGCCTTACACTTAAATCTTGATTGTGAAGAAACAAGTGGAATAGCGAATTTTCTAAGGTGGAGCAAGCTGACGTAGAACTTGAAGGAGCCTCTAATGATAATCAAAGAAGTACTTAGTTTATTCCCGTACGTTTTTCCTGGAATACTAGGAACAACAGTTATCATTTTCATATGATCTCCAAAGTATTCAATGGAGGGAGAATCTTAGGCTAGCAATATGTTGTTAGATATACCTAGAACAGAAGTAGATTATGATCTACACAAAGGGGTTAGACACCTAAAATATACTCCACGTCCTCCTAAAATAGGACAAGAAGAAAAACAAGAAGTTAATATTTATTAAGAATTAAATGGGCTAGATGAGAAGATGAATGCTATCCAAGCAGATATGTTCATTGCTAAGGAGATCCAAACCAAGATGGATAACCTTCATGCTTCAGTAAATGAAGTAATAGGGAAGATGGAACAAATTCTGAATACACTTCGTCCAACTTTACCCCTACCTGCCCAGATGGGTTCCATGTCAATTTGACCAAGGAACCCATCCCGGAGTAAAGGACCTGGTCCTCCTTTACTAATCCATATTAACTTGTCTTTAGATGCGTTACAAAGGAAAGTGCAACATGTTTAGAGACAACACGAATCCTTTCTAACACATTGATTGCTGTGAAATAGGTCTTTCAAAGGTTCAAAATTGAAGACTATGCTTATAGTCTAATTTTCATACAACTTCATGTTCTTATACTTCCAAGTTGCAACTTCTCTGATTTTTCACATGGCTGATTATAGCTCATACTTTCTGAAGTTTTTTGTGCATGAGATTATGTGCTTGCATGTGAATACACAACGAATTTTTGCGGATTTCACATTGGAGAATCTCATAAGAATTCATCGACACATTATAGTTTCCTCAACATTGCAGGAAAGGTTCTTTGAGATTTATTAGGAATAGAAGAAAAAGTGAGCTCATATGAGTAGACATAAACTTTGTGCTAAGAAGTCAATGTGGACAAACGGCTGAAGTGCTCTATGGAGTGTACGAATTAAAAGGGAATCGTTTGAGAAGAGCTCTGATCTGCATCGAAACCTCATTTATTATTTGATGCGTTTTCAACTGAAAGAATGTATAGGGGAATCTTTTAAAAGGCCATGATATATGTTTTGGGTTCCATAACCGGCACTCTAGGTGTATTAAAGTTTTTTGCGTTAGATGATTTATAGATTTCTATATCTCTGAGAACATATTACTAATCATATGTAGATATATTGCACGATATGATTCAACCTTCACGAGTGAGGTCGTGAGTTTAAATCTTATATGGCGGCTGGAGAGCACTTCCACTAATAAGCGCCAAGGCATTTGATGGAAGTAACTGAGTTTCAATTATGTCCAGGTGCAAAAACATTATGCGGTATGGTCACGACTCTCCAATTTGAAGAGTGCAACTTGTGTTCTCTCTATTCAGAGGTCTAGAACTCTTGACCAGCAATAGGGAGATGTAATTCATTTGTATATATCTATCCTTGAAGTCGTTTGTTTCTATTGCAGTTAAAAATAAAAATTGTTTTGGGTTGGAAAAAAAGAGTAATGCCTATTGAACCATGAATTGGCCTTGTGATTTGAATACAATTTACAAGATATGCTTTGCTTTCTCATTCAAGAAAATTTTGTGTGCATACTAAAATAAGAAATATTCGCATGTGTGAGTTTTAGAGACAGAGAGAGAGAGGAACAGAGAGACAGAGAGAGAAAGAGAAAAGTATCTATCCTCGAAGTTGTTTGTTTCTATTTCTGCTAAAAAACATCTTCATTATGGGTTGTCAAAAAAAAAAAAGATTCATGCATATTGAACCATGATTTGGATACGATTTACAAGCTATATTTCGCTTTGTCATTCTAGAACGGTTTGTGCGCATACTAAAATAAGTAATATTCGCATATGTGAGTGCTTAGACAGAGAAGAAGAGAGACAGGAAGAGAAAGATAGAGAGAGAGAGCAAGAGACAGAGAAAGAGAGAGAAAGAGAGAAAGAGGGAAGGAGACAGATAGAGAAAGATAGAGAGAGAGAGAGCAAAACAGAGAGAAAGAGAGACATAAAGAGAGAGAAAGAGAGAGAGGGATGTCCTATTAACCGTTACTTGTACTTTATGGGTTGAATAGTGGTAATGAAAGAAAATTCAAAGAACCATGTGAGATCAACGGTTTTTCTCTTCTTATGAGCTAGAAAAAAGAGCCGAATGACTCAATACATTTCAATCGTTTAGTGGTTTAAAAAGCCTAGTGGTCATTTGACGATCAAGCTCAATGTGAAGGTCAAAGTTTCCAAACATTGTGCAATGATAGAATGAATGTTGTTCGTTGCTCAACAAGGGCAATGAGGATAAATGTTCACATTCCTAAGAAGGCAGTAAATTGGCAACATCCATTTAATCCTAAAAGCTCTGCTTTCGCTACACATGATTCCTCTTCAGAATAGTGGTTGAAACAATAGAATTACATTTTCGATGACTGCACCCAAACGTGAAAGATCTAGATCTAAGGGAATTTTTTAGGAAAGATGGTGAACTGTTGTCCGTAAAGATTCGTATTGGGAAGAGTTGTCGGATTTATCTGTTTATTAATAGGGTTACTGCTAAAGATTCCATACAAAATCATCAACTAGCGATTTGATTTTCATGGGGAGGTCCTAGAAATAGCCAACCTATTAATTATGGGGGATGGAATCTTAACGAAGCCCAAACCTCCTCAATGGAGTCAATTTTACTAGATCCAGGTCCAGTTTATTATCCAATTGTTGCGCTTTGGGATAAATCTATAGATTCCATTTATCTTGAGACCTGTGCAAAATACTAAATCGAATTTTTCTGTGCATCTCACTCACCACACTCTCAAATATGCTTGCAGCTACACGAAATTGAAGCGAATTCTATTGTAACAATCCTACAAGATATCTGACTTCAAACTGATGTGGAATGTTAAGAAATGATGAAAAAATCTATGACAATGAAGGTTCAAGGGAGTCCAGACCAAGAAACTCTATTTCTCCCTCACTTGTGGGATTAAAGGTTGATGGATAGGTGAAAGGGTTTCTGGTTTCCCTACAAGCAAGGGGTTGGAACTTCGAAGAATCTACGAAATGGGTGATTCTACATGATCTGCCTCACAAAAACGGACAAAGATAGGCCAACTTCTCTCACTTTCCTGACACCGTGTGTGAACTATTGATGGCTACTATTAGCTGCTTGTCACCACAGGCCTTGCATGGTGTTGATTTCTTTTACCTGCAGACATATTGAATTAGACCATGGTGATGAAGGTGGAAATAAGCTATTCTACCTACATGCATGAATGGGTTCTCATGGAGACTCGATGCGCAATGGGACAATCCAGACGATAAAAAAAAGTGGTACTTAAACATCGTGTCAAGATCTATTAAAGCGTCTTTAAGGATCTCCAAATAGAAATCCAGAGGATAATAAAAAATGGTGCTCAAAGATCGTGTTAAGATCTCTTAAGTGTCTTCAAGGCTCTCCAAATAAAAGGACAGAAAGATAGAGGGAAGGGAGTACGCTGGTGTAGAAGATGGACACTCAAGCAGAAGCAAATAGCCAATGGGGTTGTAGCTTAGATAGCGTGAACATCCAGTTGAATTTACGTGCGTGTGATCTTTGTTTTTTTATTTTAACATGATGGGAATTATCGAGCTAGAGAGGGGAAGTAAAAAAATAAATAAATAAATAAATAAATAAATAAATTTATGAGTTGAATAAACATATGAATTGGCTCAAAATACATCCTAATCTATGGAAATTAGGGGAACGTAAGTCTCATGGGATGTCTGTTGATGGGTGAGAGCTAGGACTTAGAAACCCAACTATAGGTACAATTCGAAAGATGATGTGTTGATGACTAAAGGCGGGTTTTCGACTAAGGGGCTTCGTTTTAAGCTATGGACAAGACGGATCTTGTTTTGCCATTAAATTAATCCTGGTATAAGTTTAATTCCTAGTAATGTTCTACATATGCTCTTGGGAGCTCCTTGGAGAAGTAACGGTGAAACTAGATTGTTTCTTGGGATAGGGATCATAAACTTATTTGTGGTCCTAGACTAGTGATTTCAATGTGTGCAAAAGGAAAAATGAAATTGTGATCAAGTAAACTGATGAAATGAAATGTCGCAGTTACGTAGTATCGGATGTTGAAACTTAAGGAAACATACCTCATGACCAATTTTCTTTATTTGGACTAATTCAATGATATTATTTTCACCCCTCATGTGTTGCTTTCGCCTTTCTCCTTTTGAAACTCGAGATGCGTGTGTGTTTGAGGTTATTTGTTACATGATTATGTTGTTTTCCAACGAAGTTGTGCATCGATTTTGAGTGAAGGCATTTTTTAGTGAGTAGCAACGGTTTTTCTTTGACGTTATGTCAAGGTTTCTAGAAGACCTTTTTGATTGAAGACACAAAAGTTTGTCCTGGAATTTCCCTATCTGTATAAAAGAATTTTTGTGATATTCTATTCTCATGAGTCTTGGGTATGAATCTCGCTCTCATGATCATTCTAAAGCCTTTGTCATGATGCAAAGTGGTGATGGATGATGAGATGTTGGTGATGGCCCTCTTAAGAACCTCAACATGTTTTGCCCCTCAGATTTCCTAGTACAATTCTTGACGAAGATGATGAGCAACAATTGTAGTGTCAAATATAGCAACAATTGAATGGAGATTGAAGTAAAGAACTACGAAATGGGAGCATTTTATTTTCATGCCCTAATTAAATTGGATGTTTTCATATCTATGAAAACATTTAGCCAATTTTTGTCATTTTAAAAAGAGAAGATGTCTTGATTCTTGCTTGTTATGATTTACTGTTGACTCTCTTGAGTATAGAGAATGGTCCACAATGTATAGATGATAACGTTATAAAAGGTCTCATCATCATGTTTTGAGCTGTAGAGAGAACTCTAGGCCAGACTTGCTCTTCTACTTAAATTTTGGTTTCTCTACTTTGAGGATCAGCATAGGCTCTAGCCCTATCTTAAGACTTCTTAATGCTATCCTTAGCAAGTGTAAGAATCTTGTTCATCTCTTCAAAGAAGTCCTTCATAGCTTGTTCATTTTCATTCTAAAATTCTATTATGTAAGGAGCTCTTGGCGGAAACTCGTACATAACCATAAATGGATTATGCCTAGGGGAAGAGTGCTTGGAGCTATTATATGCAAGCTCTACTATAACTAAGTAATCTTCTTAATTATTTTGATTTTCATTTACATATGCTCAAAGCATAACTTGTAGGATCTCATTAGCCCTCGTTATTTACCCATCTACCTCTGGATGATCGGTTGTACTCATGCTAAGATTTGTATCTAGTCTCATGATGAGTATTGTCAAAGAGTGACTAATCAATGTCCTATTTCAATCTGGATTAATGTCAAATAGAAGAACACATAATTGATATATATTTTCAACAAATAATCTAACCAACTCGAGTTTCTTCACAATACTAGGTCTGAGAATAAACATAGCCATTTTGGTTAACCTATCCAAAATCGCCTAAAATGATTCATGCCCTCTCATTGTCCTAGGTAATCATACTTTAAAATCCATGCACATAGTCACCCAGTTCCTATGAGCAATATTCTATGGTTGGAGTAGACCTCCTATTCCTATGATCCTTATGATCTCTAAGGTTTGTTTCATTAGAGAGGCACTTAATACTCTCTGGATCAAATATTATCATAACTTTGGCACCATACAAATAATAAATCATGTTCTTAAAACCATAGACAAGCACATACAACTCATAAACAGAGTAACATTATTGAGATCCTTTCAGATTTTTTACTCTAGAATGCTACTCATCAACCATCCTAAGCTAGAACTTCTCCTATGGAGAAATCACTAATCTTAGTCTCAACCACAAATGGTTGATTTGGATCTGCAAGCCATAATAGTGGAGTTGTAGCTATCCCTTCTTTTAACTTATCCATAATATGTTCATGTCCTCAATGAAAGGATTTTCCATTTCGTTTAGGTGGTTCCATAATCAAAACAACAATATTGGTATAACCCTTGAGCGATTTCTATAGATCGTTGATAAACCAATGATGATATATAGTTCTAGAAGGTTTCTAAGATGTGGTTATTTCATGATAGCTCACACCTTCTGAGGATCAATATGGATTCCATGTTTGGAGATGGTATGTCAAAGATTTATTACGTGGGGTTTGAGAAATTCACACTTTGATTCTTTGGAAACGAGTGATTTTTTCTTAACACTTGGAAGAATATTTGTAGCTTTTTGAAATGTTTTGTTCTGATTTACTATCAATGTTGCATTTATTGGATCAGATAATAGAAAAACACTTAATATGTTCAGTTTATTTGGTGTTTTTTTATCAATTTGGATATCAATATTATTCTATCAATTGTTTATGTGGATTGAAAGCTCTTTTGATCCAAAAGAAATTTCTTACGAAAAAATATATTTACTTGTTGGATCAAAAATCTCATGTGTATTCTAGCAAGTTTGATAGAGCATTATTACTATTATAGCATTCATAGAGCTGAATTCTGACCATATCATTTAGATATTGATTTATTTTTCATTTATTTTGTATTTTATTGTTATGTTTATTGTCTGTCATGCATATTTTATGATTTCAATATGCATCTCTTACATATGTATTACTTTTATTCATGTGATTAGTTTATGTTTTTAACATCATAAATATACCTCTTCGACTGGAAAATGTGTTTCTTAATTGTATGCTTTGATCAATCAATTTAAAAATAAACCACTATTATGATTGTCGAATCGGCAATATCGATGGTTACTCTCATAGTAGTGTAGGACTATGAGCAATAGATATGTTCAAGTTGTTTGAATTGCTACCTCGATTCCTCCTCTCTCAATAGTATAGGGAGTGTATAGGGACTATTGTGATTGTTTTATTCTTTGACTCTTACTCTGACATTAGTAACATAGATTTGTGTGGGCATAATTATATAGTTTAGGGTCAAAAGTGTATGGAAACTAGTATGATTGTCTGATTCTTTGACTCTTACTATCACAATAGTTATATACATTCATGTGACAAGAATCACACATAGTACACGAAGTATATATGAACTTTTATGAATTTCAAATTTTTTGAATCTTACATGCTTAATGGTTACATAGATTCTCTTCAATATTATTAGTGGAGTTTCCATTTACATATAAATGTAATTAACTAGTTACCATATATATATATATATATATATATATATATATATATATATATATATATATATATATATATATTCATTTATTGATTCATGTATTTATTTATATATCAACCTATCTATGTGTCTATTTCTATATATCCATCTCTCAATCTATTCAGTTATCTATCCAAAAGATTATTTGTCTACCTATCTACTCATTTTTTTAACTATGTTCCCATCTATCCATCTATTCAATTATCAATCCATCCAATTGCTCATGTATCTATCATTTATTTATTTATATGAAGATCTATCGATATATTTAGTTATCTATCCATTCAATTGCACATCTATATATCATTTATTTATCTAAATGTTGATCTCTCTATCCAAACACTAATTGATATTTCCATTTAATTATTGATGTACCACTCATTTATTTATCCATATATAGATCTATCTATGTATTGATTTATTTATCTATATATTGATCTATATATACATAGAATTAATAATCTATCTATGTATATATCAACTTAAAGATATATTTAAGTATGTATCATTTTATTTATGAGTCTTATTTATCATTATTTCTTTTGTGTTAGTAATACTAAAAATTTTAATTTTATCGGATAGTCTAGTTTTTATATTCACACAAGTGGTAGGTAAAATAAATAAGCATGAGCGAAAGAATTTAGAAGAGTTTCTATTCTCATACATGTATGAAATGTGAGAAGACCATATCATAGTAGCAATAGATATATCAAATTACAAAGAGTTCATCAAACAACTATATAGAACATCAGACATTAATATTGAAGATAAATTTGGAAGTGTATGAGGCGGAGCACAAGTACAAGGTGAAAAAATATCCAATGATGTCACTAGAACTTCTGTACAAATAGTAAAAAGGGCATAAACTTTAGCATTAGATATCGCAAAAAAGCTAGGATTTATAAACAAAATCAAATCTGCCTATTTAGACTACCAAATGATGAAGAGAGGAAAGAGAGTGAGACTAGAGACTATTGAACATGCAAAGATAGCAATGATAGGACCAATGGTAAATCCATCTACATGTGAATATATAAGATGAAACATCCAACAACATATGTTTGATCCCATATTCATTTGGTCATTTTGAAGATGGAACTCTAGTCTGGGAAAGACAATATGTTATGCTCTATAAAGTCACAATAACCCACCTAGATTTCATCACTAATGTTTTTGGAGAAAAAATAATCAGACTACATGGTGGCAACTGGAAAACATGAGAAAATGAAGCAATGAATGAGGCCACCATATTACCTCTTACCCATATTCGAATAATTAGTCTACTTGCATTAGCTATACACGATGATTTATTTTCAAATTATGGAATGGTTGCACATTCGATATGTGGTTCGAGAAAATGAAGAAAGAGTATTTAAACATACCAAAATGTAGAACCATCAAAGACACACAAGCATACATATATATAATGAATATCAATATTTGGAAGTTAATCAATTTATTGTTTTAGACAATATCATTCTTAAAAACTTGTAATATACCGCACAATGATCTCCATCTATGCAACATATTGTTGCAATTTGAAGATGAGAATGTGTACATCTCACTATGTGAACTTGGAAGAGAAACACATTTTCCTAACAAGAAAGCCTTTCCAAAGTTATCAGATCTCAACATACCAAATAAAAAGGAGAGGAGTCAAAAATATTGGTGGATTACATGAGAATCCATATGCATTTGCCCTTGACCGTACAATAAAATTCAAGAGATCTATACAATTGTAATAACTATCTTCAAAACTTTGAAATGTGTAGATTTAAATAGTAACCACAATGATAAAAAATTGGGTTTATAAGTTCAAGTATGTTGTATAACTACCATGTGATAAAGGTGCATTGACAAGATTAGACACATATGACTTGCTTAGAGTTATCTCGAATCTTGTTCATTGTGGTTTGAAGATATTCAATAGTGATGCATTAAGACCATATTGAAATGGATGCCTTTCAAAGCACATGTTTATTAAACAAACATCTTTTCTATCATTGTGTTAGATTCAACTATTTATTTATGTTACGTAATAATTTCTTTAAGTTGTTGTTTCTTTATGATACATGAATTGATAATATCATTTAATATGAACTGATAATGCTAACCACTTGCCCCAAAAACCAAGCTTGAGGATAAGTTTCTAATCCTCTCTCTCAGGGTGTAGTTCAACCATCTCTTACCTATCATATCTTGAGTATAACACTTTGAACTCATGATGTACTAGCTAGGAGAATGATGGGCTAAGCACTTGCCTCAAAAGCCATGGTTAAGGATTATTTACTCATCCTCCCTCTTAGGGTGTGGTTCAACCATCTACTACCTAGCATATCTTGATTCTAACACTCTCTTTCCCTTTGATAAATTATTTTCCTCAATGAGAAGTACTGGATCTCCCCTTGAACTATTATCCTCACCCTTGCACATTCTCATGAACTTTCTTTTCGCAACCTTGGTCTCTTGAACCCTTTCTCTCAACCTTTGTTTATTGAACCTTTCCTTACTACTTCTAGGCCACTTTCCTACAAATTTTGCTTGTTCGTAACCATGGTGTCTTGAGCCCTTGTTCTCAACCTCGGTATCTTTAACCTAGTCATCAACCATTCTTGGTATCCTGGATTGTCAATCTAGTGCATTCAGTAGAAAGGCACTCCAAGAGCTTTCCAATGGTATTGTATATGTCTAAATCTAAACTATGGATTAGGAGATACACTCTAGTCTTTCATAGGGCCACGTTGTACCCTATCTAGATTTATCTGGATGGAATGTACCCTACGACATGCTACATCACACATTCCAATCTATTAATACTGCTTGCCTTGTCTCCATCTAAAGTTTTCTCTAAGGTTGCTCTACTCATCTAACCATCACAAGTAGGTACCTCATCTAAACTCTCTAGCTTTTGGACCTTGCTATCCTTCACAAAAGGAAATTCTTATTCTTCTAGGCATGTAAATCTATAGAATGTAACATTCTCATGTCCTTCTAAAGATCATTGTCCTTAATGTTATAGAGAGAGCTATAAACTTGGGATTCATAACTGTGATTGCTACTAATATGAGTAGAGTGTAGTGGATGTCCCAAAAGAAAGATTCTTAAAATGTAGACAAGTAATCTCTTTCTTTCCTATTTAGCATTTCCAACAAAAAATAGTGGTCCTTGACTAGGTTATACTTAGTGAATCCCTCTAAGGCCTAATCATTCCATGTGTGTGCAACATAACTACTCAAAATGTTCTCACAATCCCTATGCCTAAACTAAAAATACTAAAAATAAGTGGAAATCTTTTCCAAATAGTGATTAATTATATCAAACCTCAAGTAAATCAGCTTGATTGACTCACTATAATGTAACTCAAGAAATTCTCATGATCCAAAATGTGAGTCAAAGATATCAATTTCTTATTGGTCAAACTTATGGATCATGATCTCAATCTTTCATATCCAATATAGAATAATGGAATCCATGAATCAAAAATCTCTTATACAAAGTGAATCTCAATACACTCTATGGTAAAATTAAATGCATTATCAAGCACTATCGTTGTCACATTCCTCAAACCATCCATGCAAGATATAGAAGGTTCTTATATCTTTACTAGAAACACTGAACTTTTCTCATTTAGAGAAGTATTAATTGCTTCCAAAAACATGATTCCCTTTGGACATATAACCATGACATTAATCACCGGCTTCTTTGACAACTTTTCTATCAATCTCGTCCTATTAGGCATCCATACATGGGCACATAAGAAAGCAGTGCTTAATTTAAAATCGCTTCAGTACCTGTCTTCACTTTATCTCCATACTCTATTCACCATTTTGTTGTAATCTAGCATGGTATTCCCTTTTTTTGTAGTTGACATCAAAGCATCTTTGAGAACAGGACTATGAATAACATTTCAAGGAATCCCATATGCGAAAAATACTTGAGTCAATTTAAGATCAAACTCAAGGCAACTTTCTTTTCAAAAGCTATAGGTATTGTGTTCTATGGTTTACTCTGAAAATGGAGTGCATGTATCTTGATTTCTCTGAAAAATGGTTTGTGGTGTTTCAGTAGAAATATGGCAATCATCCTTTGTTGTCATCGATAAATCTACTCATTCTTTTTCTACACCTAGACTAACTTCAAAGTACTTTGAAATAGTCATGGTTTTAAATAGTTTTTTTTAGCACCTTGAGATTTACATTTTGTTGCATAACTTGCAAAGTGTACCCATATTTCACTATCTAGATTAGAGAAACTTGCCACATTATTACGTGTACTAAACAGATGCTCTGTGTCCACAACATTTTCATTGTATTGTGGAGAGTGTTTTACCCTCGTGAAGAAGAATCACATATGAACATTCTTATGTCCTTCCCATAATGCTTGCTTTATGAAGATTTTAGATCTACAAAGAGAAATCATAAATCAATATCAAATATGAGTTACATTTCACTAAATATATATCTTCGAATATGTACAAAATACTCTCAAACTCTCGTAAAGTTTTCAAATCTTTTAATATATGTATTTATCTATTTACCTCTTTACATTTCCACGTCTTCATGTAAACAGATAAACTTTAACTCATAATCATACGTGCACATACACTTACTCATATTATGAAGTGAGAATCAATGTTGAGGCACACAATCACAAGATATTTTAATTCCAAATCATACACATACTAGTGAAAATCAATATGGATTCAAACAATTACACTAGTTTTTTATTCTCAATCATATACACACATACACTTACACCTCGGCAAACCATGTTTGGGTGAATACCGGTTCGCACAGCTGTCGAATGAAAATCCGTTGAAGTGCAGTATGTTGTTAACAACAATGGTCATTGATTTGCAAGCAAAGCATTATGGGGTGTCCTTATATCTCTTTGCTCTAGTGAAGGGAGCACCGAAGACCCAAGTAAAATAGGTAGAAATTAATTTTGAAAAGCTGAAGAAGGAAGTCCGGAGATTGTTTCGACATACCGGACGTGCTGTCAACGCAATACTAGACTCCAAACTGGGAGTTGTCTTTACCTTACCCTTTTTTTGCTTCCGGAGTACTTACCTTGACAATACATAGTATGCTCGAGTAAAGCATTTTTACACCTTCTAAAGAAACGAGCGGTAGAGCAGAAATTCGGAGGGAACACTTCTCAAGATTAGGTTGAAACCGAGGTGGATGAAGAGGAGGAATCTAGAAGGCACCATGTGGAGGAGAATCAAAGTGAAGAAGCCAAAAGGAAGGCCAGGGAAGAAGCTGAAAGGAAGGCGAGGGAAGAAGCCGAGAGGAAGGCCAATGAGGAAGAGGCAGCATGAAAGAAGGAAGAAGAAGAGATACATAGAAAGCAACAACAGGATCAAGGTGTTCATTCTCGTGAGACTTTGAGCCAAATACCAGTATTATATACATTTCAGGAGTGCGTTATGGTGGATAAATGGAAAATTATAGAAGGCAGGGTGAATATACCCCCACTCAAGTCCACCAATGTGATTTATCCATGGATGTACAATACATAAACTGTTCGATTCGAACTCCTTGGCGAGTAGGCTCGCAGGCTGGCTTGGAGCTCAATGAAACTGGAGGACTTCTAGAATAAATATAATGCTATGATCATGGAAAAAAATAAGTGGTTTGCAAAGTGGGAGCAGATGACAGCCGAGATCAACCAACGATAAGAAGAGATAGAAGCTGTTAGAGCAGAGAATATTGATCAAGCCAGTCCTGTCAATGAGGAGTTGGTGGATGAATTGAATGAGACATCGAGAGAAGAAAATACTTTGAAAGTCACGGTGGAGGAAAATTCGAAAATTATAACCAAATTGTAAGCGGAGATCGGACAGATGTAGAAATGAAATCAAAAACTAAAGAAAGGAAATAAAGAGTTAGCTATGAAGTTGCAGAAGGTTGAGAAGGAAATACAAAGGTTAAAAGTAAAAGTCAAAGATCAAAGTGGAGAAATGAAGAGGCAAAGTATATCAACTGCGAAAGTGGAAGAAAGAATGGTAGTCTGGAATTTAGAGTTTACAACCTTGGAAGAAAATCTCCGGACTGTTCAGGAAAACTTAGACATAGTACAAGCACAGATTGCAGGAATACCCGAGTTGGAACGACAGGTAGAGCAATGGATGCAACATTGTGCATATGCAAATTTGGTATTGGAAGATAAGAAACCGGAAGTAGATAAGCTCCGAAAAGCTACGTCAATTTTGGCACTCACTTGTTAGACCAAGTTAGAAGAGATGACGAAGACTACTATATAAACTATAACTAAACATTCGGATGTAAAATTAGCTTCTGATAAATTGTTAGAAGGATTTCAGCCACAGATCCTTGAACTAGAAGCTTTTGAAGTTAGTTATAGAAGTGCTAGCCAACAGTTATTAGTTCTTAAGGAGTTTTTTGAAGCAAAAATATTATTAACCGAAGAAAATCTAGTTATTAGTTCTTAAGGAGTTTTTTGAAGCAAAAATATTATTAACCGAAGAAAATCTTAGGGAATTGTTCAATGAGTTGCGGTATGACCTAGAAAGAATTATGTTTTTGAAAATGCATAATCAAGAGGATGAGCTCTAATTTCATACATTTTGTAGTTTTTGGGTTCAGATTCATTGTGCATGCTAGTGCTAGTAGCCGGTGTGGCCGAACTATTCTTGTAATCATCATTCTTATGTATTAATGGAGATATCAGGAGTTTTGGGACAAAATTATAAGTTTTGCATCTTTCTATTTTGGAGATTCAGAAGGGTGTGAAGTCCTTAACCCTTACCCTTTTTTTAAGAAGTACGGTGTTAAGTTATGCAGAAGCAAATTCCGGAAGTAACAATTATGGAACGAACAGATACATAGGAAGATGAAGATTGAAGTCTGGAAGTGGAAGTCAGATTGTAACAACGATACTGTAATGTAATTGATGGTTTCTTCCAAATTCAGAACTTATTTATTGTGAAGTTAAGATTGTATGCACTCATTTACATTGAAGTAAAGGAACAAAAATGCATGGTTACGAGTGTTCATATTCGTAAACCCCGTTCCTAAACCTATATATTGTGTATTGTTAGTCTATCGGCCATAAGTGTGAAAACATATGCAACCACGATAATTACATAAGTACTAATCCCATCGTGGTCGCCATATGTTTGCGCACTTATCGCCGATCGACTAACAATACACAATATAGAGGTTCTAGAATGGGGATTTACGAATATGAATACTCGTAAACATGTGTTTCTGTTCCTTTACTTCAATATAAATGAGTGCATACAGAAATATCCATAAACACAATGTATTCAGAATCTTAACTTCACAATAAAAAAGTTTTGAATTCAGAAGAAACCATTGATTACATTACAGTATCATAGTTAAAATCTCACTTCCACTTCCAGACTTCAATCTTCACCGTCCAACGTATCTATTGGTTTTGTGACCGTTACTTCCGAAATCTGCTTCCGCATAACTTAACACCGTACTTCGTAAGAAAAGGGTAAGGGTTAAGGAAATCACACCGTTTCGAGCCTCCAAAATAGAAAGATGCGGAAATTATAAATTTGTCTAAAAAGTCTTGATATCTCTATTATTACATAAGAATAATGATTACAAGAATAGTTCGACCACATCAGCTGGTAATATCTCTAATGTATGCATGAGGATATGCATGAGTATTAAGAATGTAGATGCTTGTGTTAGTGTATATGCATATAGGAAGCTATGAGTATGTGCATAAGAAATGCATGAATGAATGAGCATGAATGCATCTAAGGGTTAGTATGCATAGGCATATGTGTTCACATGTATATTTGCATAATAATGCATGCTAATCTATGCATATGAAAGTGTGGGAAAATACATAATGAAGAGATGCATAAGTTTATACATATAAGATAACTGTAAGTTAACATGTATGCATATGAATGCATCTAAATGCGTAATAAAAGTGCATGTGTGCATGCATATCAGTTATGTGCATATGGACAAGAAATACATATAAAAGTAATTATAACTATGGTACATAAATGTATGTCATTCATGAATGAAGTGCATAAACATAATGAATGTATGAAAATGAATGAGTGTTTTATATTAATTAAAACATACTTATGTTTTTCTAATGTTGTTACGCTACCTAATTGAAGAAAGAAATGACGAGTAGTGATGACTTGACAAAATTTACGAGCTTTGAGCTATTTTTTTGACGCTTATCTTAATTTCATTTTATCACATTTTAAAGCATAAAATCTTGTATAAGGCTTTTCTAAAAGGATTTGTATAGGAGTATCTTTAAAGTATTTGTATTAGATCTTTTCTCAAAGAGCTTGTATAAGATTATTATAATTCTGAGATCTTAGTATTATCACCAAAAAAATCAATTATTAATCAAAGCGTTACATTGCACTTTTATTTCTCATGTGTATTGATAATGCATCTTCAAGTAAATCTTCTAGTGAATATAACATACGTTCGTCTTTTATTTTAGAGACTCTTTTACTTGCTCCTATTGCGAATACGACTACTCAAATCAAGGAGAACATGAAGAGTGAAAAATAGAAGTAAAAGAAGTAGTTAAAGATCATGTTATTGATGAAATGTTACACTCTCTAGAATATGATCGTTGCTAATCTAGACATTTACTTTGGATTTCAATCGTATTACCTCGTATTCAAACTAAAAATGATGTGGTTGAACTCATTCAAGATTATATCACTGATGAAGAATTAGTCTTGCAAGCATGTAGAGAAAATATTTCTAGGTATAAAGATGCACTTCCTTATGGACCTTAGATTTATACGCTAAAATTAAATAGAGTATTGAACTATAGCTAATAACTCCCCACACAATGAAAACACATCCTAGTTCCTAAAGTACACAACGAAACACTTAGTGTGTAGCCACTTAGGGAAGCGAACGTGAGTCAGTTCTGATGAGCGGGTGCCTCCTTTCACACCCCTCGACAAATTTGGTGAACCCGACGTGAAACGTGATGTTAGTGTGCTTAGGATTTTTGGTTGCGTTTTTAAGTTTTAATTAAAAAAGTTAACCTTTATTTTCTTCTTGTATGCAGGTAAGTGGAGAAAGAAGTTACAAAGAAAAGTGAAGATCCTACTGCTACCTACTCTTTTCCTTAGCTGTTGAGGGTTGGTCTTTAGGGAACTGAGCGCCTCCACGGGAAGAAGGGTATTCAAGCTGAAGAATCCTCGTCACTTCATTCTGCCCCTCCCCCCCCCATATAATACAAGAAGACAATTAATACACGACCACTTTAGTTTATAAAGAATTATCACACTGCACATTAGAACCTCTGCATCGAATAACTTCAGGTAAGGTGTTTATTCAAGTTCCTTTATTTTAGTACAATCACATCACAGAAAAAAAAGCTTGTTTTCATTGCATTAGAAATTAGTCACATTACAATTGCATTTGTATGGTATTTTAACATCATTGCATTGAGAAAGATTAATTTTCTTTAGCATTGCAAGCATCCACGTATTAGATCACAAGATTGTTTATTTAAAACCAAAAGATAGCTTTATAAAGTACTTAAAAAGATTTACTTTATTACATAAAAAAAAGTTCTATTCTAAAGAGAAATACTACGTTTTTTAAAATTATTTAACACTTATTGTATTGCACAAAAAGAGTTTATTTTAAAATAGATAAGGTTAGGTTTTTTGGTTTAAGTAGTTATATAAAAACTATCTACACATCTATTTTCATTAAAGGAATCTTTGGGATTAAAAACTTAGGGTTAGAAAATTAAGAGTAAATTTTGGAATTAAAAACTCTAAAATTTAAAAGAAATAAAATCATAAAATCAAACTTTCAAGTCTAAAGATAGTACAAACTTAGGTTAAGCTTAGGTTAAAGTAAACAAGTTGAAAATTTTTTTGATAAAGGAAAGCATTAATAGTAAAGCCTAGGATTTGGTAAAGTCACTCTTCTTGGTTTTATCATCTAGGGATAGGCTTAGACAGTTTAGAGAGAGATTAGAACCTGCCATTACAGATTTATTACTCCATTCTAAGTGCTATCAAGAACGCAATATGGAGGAAATGTTTAAGAATATGAGGATAGAGAAACAAGGAACACACACTGCTCAAGCCATCTTAAAAGAAAAAGCTAAATTTACTTTCTAATTATCACAGAGTACCTGGATGCATTTGAAGAGCAAGTACAAATCCAAGGTTTACCTGATGAAGTTTTAATAAAGTACTTTGGTCATGTAGTTTCTAGTTCCATGCTAGAAAGCATTCAAGTACATGCTAATAAACCATGGCAGGAATTTAGGAAAGAATTTTAGAAATTGTTTTATCTTGAGGATTTTAGCCAGCATAGCCATGATGGATTTTTGTGATGGGTAAACTCCTTAAAGAGCAATGATTCTCTAACTCATCTTCATGGAGAGTTCATGAGATGATTTTCGCAACTCCCTCAGGAGGATAGAAACACATTGAATCAGGACATCATTATTCATTTCCTCATATCACTTCATATTAAATGACATTATCAATTCATGTATCATAAAAACACATCAACTTAAAGAAATTATTATGTAACATAAATAAATAGTTGAATCTAACACAATGATAGAAAACATGTGCTTTTACAAGCATCCATTTCAATATGGTCTTAATGCATCACTATTGAATATCTTCAAACCACAATGAACAAGATTCGAGATAACTCCAAGCAAGTCATATGTGTCTAATCTTGTCAATGCACCTTTATCACATGGTAGTTATACAACATAATCTTGAACTTATAAACCCAATTTTTATCGTTGGGGTTACTACTTAAATCTACACATTTCAAAGTTTTCAAGATAGTTATTGCAATTGTATAGATCTCTTGAATTTTATTGTACGGTCAAGGGGAAATGGATATGGATTCTCATGCAATCAACCAATCTTTTTGACTCCTCTCCTTTTTATTAGGTATGTTGAGATCTGATAACTTTGGAAAGCCTTTCTTGTTAGGCAAATGTGTTTCTCTTCCAAGTTCACATAGTCAGATATACACATGCTCATCTTCAAACTGCAACAATATGTTGCATAGATGGAGATCATTGTGCAAAATATTACAAGTTTGTAAGAATGATATTATCTAAAACAATCCATTGATTAACTTCCAAATGTTGATATTCATTATATATATGTATGCTTGTCTGTCTTTGATAGTTCTATATTTTGGTATGTTTAAATACTCTTTCTTCATTTTCTCGAACCACATATCCAATGTGCCACCATTCCATAATTTGAAAATAATTCATCGTGTATAGCTAATGCAAATTGAGTGATTATTCGAATATGGGTAAGAGGTAATATGGTGGCCTCATTCATTGCTTCATTTTCTCATGTTTCCCAATTGCCACCATGTAGTTTAATCATTTTTGCTCCAAAAACATTAGTGATGAAACCTAGGTGGGTTATTGTGACTTTATGGAGCATAACATATTGTCTTTCCCAAACTAGATTTCCATCGTCAAAATGACCAAATGAATATGGGATCAAACATATGTTGTCGGATGTTTCATCTCCTATATTCACATGCATATATGCACATGGATTTACCATTGGTCCTATCATTTCTATCTTTGCATGTTCAATAGTCTCTTGTCTCACTCTCTTTTCATCATTTGGTAGTCTAAATATGTAGATTTGATTTTTTCTATAAATCCTAGCTTTTTTGCGATATCTAATGCTAAGGATTATGCCCTTTCTACTATTTGTACAAAAGTTCTAGTGACATGATTCGATTTTTTTTCACCTTGTACTTGTGCTCCACCTCATACACTTCCAATTTTATCTTCAATGTTAATGTATGATGTTCTATGTAGTTGTTTGGTGAACTCTTTGTAATTTGATATATATATTGCTACTATGATATGGTATTTTCACATTCCATACATGTATGACAATAAAAACTCTTCTAAATGTTTTCGCTCATGCTTATTTATTTTACCTACCACTTGTGCGAATATAAAAAATAGACTATCAGATAGAATTAAAATTTTCAGTAATACTAATCTATTCACAAAAATAATAATGAAAAATAAGACTCATAAATAAAATAATACATACTTAAATACATCTTTAAGTGGACATATACATAGATAGATTATTAATTCTATGTATATATAGATCAATATATAGATAAATAAATCAATAGATAGATAAATCTATATATAGATAAATAAATGACCAATACATGAATAATTAAATGGAAATATCAATTAGTGTTTGGATAGAGAGATCAACATTTAGATAAATAAATGATATATAGATGTGTAATTGAATGGATAGATAAATAAATATATTGATAGATCTTTATATAAATAGATAAATGATAGATACATGAGCAATTGGATGGATTGATAATTGAATAGATGGATAGATGGGAACATATATAAATAAATGAGTAGATAGGTAGAGGAATAATTTCTTGGATAGATAACTGAATAGATTGAGAGATGGATATATAGAAATAGACACATAGATAGATTGATATATAAAATCAATGGTGGATTGTGACGGAGAAGAAGGTGAGACTTTGATTTTCCCCATGCATTGATTTTGTGTCCTAAAAGGCAACAGTAATTGATTTCAACTCTCCTAGTTGGATTGGGTTCCAAGGGTGCTTTCACATGCGAAAACAGATATTCTTCCTTAATTTCTTTGCTCTTTGGAGGTTACGAAAATAAACTTCTTTTATTCAGGGAATCAGGAATCAAAGAGAGACATTTTGTTTAATACTAGTTTCCCACTTCATATTGTCGATCTTGCAACCCCTTCACTTGGACTGCACCAAGTTGGAACCTCCAGGTATCATGGGAAAATTGACGTTCTAACTTATCGAGCATTCCTTCAATATACAAATGGCCTAAGGTAATAGAGTATTTTTTGTTTGATAAACTTTCCATTTCTTTTAGGCACCTATCTCTTCTTGCGATCACTATTCTAAAAATAGTTTTTTTCTTTTCATATTCACTAAATCTTTGCCTTTTAGTCTCCAACACCCCAAAAAAATGATAAATCAAGAGATGAAGAACATGATCACTATAGGATGCCCCCAAAATTGATTTGCATTCGCTTAGACTTCTCGAGTTTTCTTTTGAACTTGGCAGGAACCCAATCCCATTGATGTTCCATTTAGACATCAAAACCTATCATGATTGCCAATAGGCAAAGTACTTTCCCACCAAGAAGGTCCGAAAACCCTTTGATCAATATTAAATTTTGGCATTTACTTGAGGATAGCCTTGAATGTGACTTTTGCATGGTCTATCTTAGAAGTTGAGGCTTGAGAAAAGGTATCTAGTTATTGTTGAAAGGTATTGGTACTTCTCTGATCATTAAGTAAGAAGACGTTAGTCTCATGTTCAAAAAGTCTAATAATTACTAGGTCATATGTATGAAGAAGTGAGAGCTCGTAAATATGGCCACTATGTACATCATGATTAACCAAGCAACTAAGGTTATGTATAGTGATAGCAAGGATCAATGGAGTGAAAGGGAAGGCTTTTGTGATAGAGTGTTTTATTTTAATAGATTGAGAGAGTTAGTGCTATATAGACCTTGGGTTAGACCATTGGATGTTAGTATTTATCCTTGGAAACCCTTGGTTTAGTTTAGTGAGTTAGACACTTGAAGTAGGAACCTATGTTCTTGGTTTTAACCCATGGTAATTTATTCAGTTGAAGTCTCACATGAAGGGTTGTTAGGCTTGGGAATAAATATCCTAAGGTAAAGGAACCTTAATCTTGGGAGAAGTTTCCTCCAACGGTGTATTTGTGTATGTGTATGTGTGTTTTTGTGTATATGTATGTGTGTTTGTGTGTATATGTATGTATGTGAGAGTAGTTGTGTGTGTATATGTATGTATGTACATGTAGGTATATATATATATATATGTGTATGTGCATGTATGTGTGTGTATGTGTTTATGTAGGTGTATCTATATGTGTATGTGTATGTGTGTATATGTATGTGTATGTGTATGTGTGTATATGCATGTGTATATCTATGAACATGAATGTGGATGTGCATGCATGCATGTGTATGTGCATGCATGTGCATGTACATGTACATATAACTGTGTATATATATGTGCATGTGTGTGTATGTGTATATGTGTTTATGTATGCATGTGTATCTGTATGTGTATATGCATATGGGCATGCATGAGTGTGCATGTGCATGTGCATGCATATGTGTATATGTGTGGTTGTGTGTGAATGTGTGAGTATGAGTATGGTAATTTAGGAAAACAAAACAATTTAAATGATATATAAAAAATTTAAATTGTACTTACAATTACTACAATTAGTAGCCATATATTATGCTCGGTGAACTCTTGAATAACCTGAGAGAGAGAGATATGGAGAAAGAGGGAGGGAGGGAGGGAGAGAGGGAGGGAGAGAGAGAGAGAGAGAGAGAGAGAGAGAGAGAGAGGGAGAGAGAGAGAGATGTATCAACAATTGTACTCATTGTATATGCAATCCTTTGAATTGTCACACATGCAATATCATTGTCTATCGTATATGATATGCTTTTGAGCGTCCTAGATGCAACGTTGAGAAAGTACCAAATATAGGAATCTCGCATATGCAATGCTTAAAATGGCCTCATGAGCAGCCTTGGGTTTAGTGTCGATACTAGCATTGCTTAAACGATGGTGCATGCTTGAGGCTCAACCCGACGGAATGGGAAATCAGAAAGGGACGAAATTGGGTCTCGTCAATCATAGCTATGCCCCCATATTCCATGTAATTTAGAAGAATCCAAACACCAATAAGCAAAAAATAAGAATGTCCAAGTGTTAGATTCTAGGCAAAATTCAACAAAGCCTCCCTAAAAAATGGATTAGTGAAGAATAGTGAACAACCAAAAAGATTTTGTGAGAATACATGGTCTCACACTTATAAGCCTCTCAAGGAGTATGTCAATCACTATGTAGTTGAAAAAATGAAAAAATCTCAAAATTTTTTTGCTAGAGTCTCATAAGACTACAAATACTCACATGTAAAATTTTATACTGAATCATTGATTCTAGTGCATATTATAAGTCTTCCATCTGCATCATTGAAGAGATCCTGACATCTAGGTGTCTCCTAGTTAGGCAAACCTCACTACAAATCTCTTTATCAATGTCAAATGCTTTACGCATAAACATAATGGCAATCTCAATGAGGGCATGGACATACATAATTCATATCCATAAAAGTGTACATTTCTCTATTTTGGTATCGAATGCTAATTTAGGTCTTAATTTGATTCTGATTTGGATTCCTATTCCTCTTTCCATTTCCAATTCTAGTTTTGGTTTCCTTTTTTTTATTTTCATTTTTTTTTTAGTTTTAGTTTTCATTTTCATTTCTTGTTCCAATTCTAGTTCATTTTTTGGTTTTTGGTTTCTCTTTGAGTTCTAGTTTCTGAAATTGAACGTATAGTTTACATCTATATCTTAATCCGATATTTACACCTATGTTTCCTTCTTTAGTTTACTCCATTATTTACTAGTTTGTTTAAATCTATGTTTACTCCTTCAACTTACTCCACACTACCTATTTTTGGCATCGAATCCCAACCCAATTCGAGTTCCACTTACTATTCATTTGAATCCAATTTTGGTTTCAGTTTTCCATTTCACTTTGGACTTCCATTTTTGTTTCCAAATCCAACTCTTGTTTAGGCTTTTAGTCCCTATTTTAGTTCGAAATCGTGAACTTGAATCTATAGTTTAATCCCTTTCTACTCATACAACTTATTCTTACCTTTACACCTACATTCACTCGTTGGAAATAGTCCAAGGACTTTAATAACCCATAGGAATTTTGTATAACATTCCTTACTTGGCTTCTCTAGCTCCCTTGGTTGTTGGCGCAAATCGTTATGTGAAAGCACTCTTTAAATAAGATGTGGCATAAGGACTCTCTCATTTAATAAGGAAGGTATTTGAACCAAGAACCTCACATTCAAAAGGGAGGTCTTTTACTAATGCACTACTCACCATCTTACTTATATTTAACATAACTTTCATCCCTCTTACTTTGTCAATTCTCAAGAACCATCCTTCCCTTTTCCATACAAGTTCAAGAAATCTTAAAATTATTTTCACATTTTTAGATAGGGGTTTCTTGTTTGACACATCCATGGACCTTAATCATTCCACTGCGGATTTTAGTGAATGACTTCTACCTAGGTACTGATCAAAATATAAATATGGCTCGATTTGCATGGGTAGACATGTACTCACTAACTCTCTTGGTAGATGTTATAATTTAGAAAGGAAGCTTCACTACTGTGGTAATGAAACCTTGGTTCTATTCAATTGCAAGTATTTGTGGTAGTTTTTTATTTTTTTGGAGGAATTAATTTTGAAGCTCGGGAAAGTACTCTCTGGGTAGATGTTATAATTTAGAAACGAAGCTTCACTACTGTGGTAATGAAACCTTGGTTCTATTCAATTGCAAGTATTTGTGGTACTTTTTGGATTTTGTGGAGGAATTCATTTTGAAGCTCGGGAAAGTGAGAAGCTCTCTAAGATTTTCAATTATCTATGTTGTTTCTGCACCATCTCTACATTCTTCAATTGTGTCGAGAATTGGGAAGCTCAATCTTAGAAAGCCTGCCACGTGAGGACTTTACAAGAAGCTTGTTTGACCACCTGCAAGCATCAACACTAAGACCCTCCCATTGCTCTACAAAGAAGCACTTGAGGAGGTCTTATAAAGCCTCCCCCAAGAGGCTCCCCCAACCACCTATGGGGGTGTCTCGGTAAAGCATCCAGGTGATTTGCCATCGAACATGCCTGAGAGGAGTGCAATGACAATAAATCCAAGTTCTCTATCTTAGTTATGAGAGGAGATATTTAGACTGTTTTCTTATACCCATATTGAAGTCGATTTTTCATGATACATGGGACAACTCAAACCCTTGAGCGCTACGCTATTAGTTCGAAGTTCGAGTTACTCCATACACACATACACACACACTGAGATTACTATGTGTGCAATTGCGTGCATATATTCTTTTCTCTACAACACACGAAGTTGAACCTGAAGCTGAACCTTAGAGAAAAGAGAAGTCTCAAAGAGGAGCTCATTCATTTGGTGCCCGTTATTTTCTGCAACAAAGAGTATGAAGACTTTGAAGATTGATCAAGGAAGGAAGGGCCTTACACTTAAATCTTGATTGTGACAAGTGGAATAGCAAATTTTCTAAGGTGGAGAAAGCTCACGTAGAACTTGAAGGAGCTTCTAATGATAATCAAAGAAGTACTTAGTTTAGTCCCGTATGTTTTTCCTCCAATACTAGGAACAACACTTATCATGTTCAATTGATCTCCAAAGTAATCAATGGAGGGAGAATCTTAGGCTAGTAATATGTTGTTAGATATACCTAGGCCAGAAGTAGATTATGATTTACACAAAGGGGTTAGACATCTAGAATATACTCCACGTCTTCCTAGAATAGGAGAAGAAGAAAAACAAGAGGTTAATATTTATAAAGAATTAAATGGGCTAGATGAGAAGATGAATGGTATCCAAGCAGATATGTTCATTGCTAAGGAGATCCAAACCAAGATGGATAGCCTTCATGCTTCAATAAATGAAGTAAAAGGGAAGATGGAACAAATTCTGAATACACTTTGTCCAACTTTACCCCTACGTGCCCATATGGGTTCCCTCTCAATCTGTTGCTCCATCCCCGATTAAAGGATTTTAGAATGAAAATGAACAAGCTATATAGGATTTCTTGGAAGAGATGAACAATATTCTTAGACTTGCTAAGGATAGCATTAAGAAGTCTCAAGATAGGGCTAGAGCCTATGCTGATCCTCAAAGGAGAGAAATCAAAATTTAAGTAGAAGAGAAAGTCTATCTTAGAGTTCCCTCTACATCTCAAAACATGATGATGAGACCTTTTATAAATCTATCATCTATACATTGTGGACCATTCTCAATAGTCAAGAGATTCAACACTAAATCATAACAAAAAAGAATCAAGACATGTTATCTTTTTAAGTCACAAAAATCCGCTAAAAACATGGAAATGTTGGTCAATTTCCAATTTTTTCATAGATATGAAAACATCCAATTCAATTAGGGCATGAAAATAAAATGATCCCATTTCGTATTACTTTCCTTCAATCTCCATTCAATTGTTGCTATATTTGACACTACAATTGTTGCTCATCATCTTCGTCAAGAATTGTACTAGGAAATCTAAGGGGCAAAACATGACGAGGTTCTTAAGAGGGCCATCACCAAGATCTCATCATCCATCACCATTTGGCATCATGACAAAGACTTGAGAATGATCATGAGAGCAAAACTCATACCCAAGTTTCATGAGAATAGAATATCACAAAAATTCTTTTATACAGATCGGGAAATTCTAGAACATTACTAGGAGTGAACTCATACCAGGATTAATTTTAATGAAAAAACAAGATCCGTCTTGCCCATAGCTTACAACGAAGCCCCTTAGTCGAAAACCCGCCTTTAGTCGTCACCAGATCATCTTTCGAATTGTACCTATAGTTGGGTTTCTAAGTGCTACCTCTCACCCATCAACACACATCCCATGAGACTTATGTTCCCCTAATTTCCATAGATTAAGATGTATTTTGAACCAATTCATAGGTTTATTCAACTCATAAGTTTTTTATTTACTTCCCCTCTCTAGCTCGATACTTTGACTCACCTTGAAATCTATTAATAGTGCTTGCCTTGTCTCCATCTAGAGTTCTCTCTAAGGTCACTCTACTCATCTAGCCATCACAACTAGGTACCTCATCTAAACTCTCTAGCTTTTGGACCTTGCTATCCTTCACGAAAGGAAATTCTTATTCTTCTAGGCATGTAAATCTATAGAATGTAACATTGTCGTGTCCTTCTAAAGATCATTGTCCTTAATGTTATAGAGAGATCTATAATCTTGGGATTCATAACTGTTATTGCTACTAATATGAGTAGAGTGTAGACAAGTAATCTATTTCTTTCCTATCTAGCATTTCCAACAAAAAATAGTAGTCCTTGAATAGGTTATACTTTGGGAATCCCTCTAAGGCCTAATGGTTCCATGTGTGTGCAACATAAGTACTGAAAATGTTCTCAGAATCCCTATGCCTAGACTAAAAATACTAAAAAAAAGTGGAAATCTTTTCCAAATAGTGATTAATATCAAAGCTCAAGTAAATCAGCTTGATTTACTCACTATAATGTAACTCAAGGAATTCTCATCATGATCCAAAATGTGACTCAAAGATATCAATCTCTTATTGGTCAAAATTACGGATCAAGATCTCAATCTTTCATATCCAATATAGAATGATGAAAACCATGAATCAAAAATCTCTTATACAAAGTGAATCTCAATACACTCTATGGTAAAATTAAATGCATTATCAATCACTATCGTTGTCACATTCTTCAAACCATCCATGCAAGATATAGAATGTTCATATATCTTTACTAGAAACACTGAACTTTTCTCTTTTAGAGAAGTATTAATTGCTTCCAAAAACAAAATTCCCTTTGGACATATAACCATGACATTAATCACCGGCTTCTTTTGACAACTTTTCTATCAATATCTTCCTATTAGGCATGCATACATGGGCACATAAGCAAGCAGTGCTTAATTTAAAATCGCTTCAGTGCCTATCTTCGCTTTATCTCCATACTCTATTCACCATTTTGTTGTAATCTAGAATGGTAATCCCTTTTTCTCAGTTGACATCAAAGCATATTTGAAAATAGGACTATGAATAACATTTCAAGGAATCCCATATGCAAAAAATACTTGAGTCAATTTAAGATGAAGCTCATAGAAATCTTGCTTTTCAAAATCTATAGGTATTGTGTTCTATGGTTTACTATGAAAATGGAGTACACGTATCTTGATTTCTCTCAAAAATGGTTTGTGGTGTTTGAGTAGAATATGGCAAGGATCCTTTGTTGTCATCGATAAATCTACTCATTCTTTTTCTACACCGGGACTACCTTCAAAGTACTTTGAAATAGTCATGCTTTTAAATATTTTTTATTAACACCTTGAGATTTACATTTTTTTTGCATAACTTGAAAAGCGTACGCATATATCACTATCTAGATTAGAGCATCTTGCCACATTTTTACGTGTACTAAAGAAATGCTCTGTGTCCACAACATTTTCACTGTATTGTGGAGAGTGTTTTACCCTCGTGATGAAGAATCACATATGAACATTCTTATCTCCTTCCCATAATGCTTGCTTTATGAAGATTTTAGATCTACAAAGAGAAAACAAAAGTCAATATCAAATATGATTTACATTTCACTAAATATATATCTTCGAATATGTACAAACTACTCTCAAACTCTCGTAAAGTTTTTAAATCTTTTAATCTATGTATTTATCTATTTATATCTTTACATTTCTACGTCTTCATATAAATAGATAGATTTTAGCTCATAATCATACGTGCACATACACTTACCCATACTATGAAGTGAGAATCAATGTTGAGGCACACAATCACAATATATTTTTATTCCAAATCATACACACACATACACATACTAGTATGAAGCGAAAATCAATATTGAGTCAAACAATTTCACTAGATTTTTATTCTCAATCACATACACACATACACTTACACATACTATTGTGAATGAAGAATCAATGTTGAGTCAGACAATCACAATAGAGTTTAATGCTTAATCATATACGTACATACATTTACATATACTATTCTAAAGGAAGAATCAATGTTGAGTCAGAAACACAAAATAGATTTGAAATTCTCGATCATACACACATAAACTAATGCATACTATTGTGAAGTAAGAATGAGACAATCATAATAGATTTTCATTCACAATTATACACTCATATGCACATACACATACTATTGGATGAAACGTTTTCGGATCCCTTTATAATTCAAGCGATATGAGAAGGTGTTAGTAAATCTACAAAACAAATCCATTTGAAGACTTGAAAATTTTAAGTTCTCTTATTAACACCTTTCCAACCATTGAATTATCATCAAGCGGTGAAACGCTTTTCCAACATATACAAAAAATTTTAATTCATAATGATACACACACATATACATGTGCATGTACAAATCATACTATTTTGTCACTCACAACCATACACACACAAACACATACACAGAGGATTGTGAAGTAAGAATCAATATTGATCCAAACAATCTTAATACATATTTACTTACAATCATAGATGCAAACATATACTATTGTGAAATAAGAATCAATGTTGAGTCAAACAATCACAAAAGGTTCTTACTCACAATTAAAAAAGAAAAATAAAAAATGTTTTCTTATTTTCTTAATACTAAAACAAAAAATATTTCTAAGAAGAGCTTATACCTTGTTCTTTGTACAACATTATAAGTTTGCAAAAAACAAAGTAACTAAGATGAGGTATAATTATGAGGGCTTTCTTTTCTAAAACGTAATTTGAATGAATATTTTCGATAGACTTTTTGATCAAGAAGGTTTTTTATCAAGACTTATTCAATCAAAAAAGTTTTTGATTGAGTAAGTTTTGAGTTTCCATGCAAAAACTATTTGCTCTTGTGTGAATAAGATAACATGGCATTGAATAATTTAGTGGAATAATAAAGGTTCAATATAAAATTTTTTCATTATTCATGCATAATCATATTGGCGAATAATGACTAATGCAACCTATAGAACATTAAGGGGCTCTCTAATCAGACATAGTTTAAAGGTGGTAAGGATTGATGGGTGGAAACCCTTCCGTAGTTTGATTATGAGCTTAGGTATAGAAAGGGAAAGTTTAAGGTAGTGATTCACTTGCTTAGCCACATCTCTATGTGCAATAGACAAAGTTCTACTCAAATCGCTAGAGGGAAATCTAGGCGGAATCCTACATATTCAAAGATTTGGGAATCCATGGAGAAAGGGGATCCTGATATATGGACTTCCAATGAGGATGGAGTATTGACGGGTACTCAAGAAGGATTACATGTATGTGTGTGTATGCATGTAAGCACGTATGTATGCATATGCATGTGAATTATGTATGCATATTTATGAATGTGTGTGTATGTGTGTGTACGCATGTAAGTATGTATGTATGCATATGTGTATGCATATGTATGCATGTATGTGTATGTGTGTGTGTATGTCTCTCTACGTGTGTCTGTGTATGCAGATATGTGTATGTATGTCTCTATGTGTGTGTGTATGTGTGTGTGTATGTGTGTGTGTGTATGTGTGTACCTCTATGTGTGTATGTGCGTGTCTATGTGTGTATATACATGCGTATCTATATATATGTGTCTGTATGCATGTGCATGTGTGTGTGTAAATGTGTGTGGATGTGTGTGTGTGTAAGTGTGTATGTGTCTATGTGTGTCTCTATATGTGTGTGTGTATGTGTGTGTGTGTCTATGTATGTATGTATGTGTGTCCACATGTGCATGCGTGTGTCTATGTGTGTATATATGTGTGTGTGTATGCATATGTATGTGTGTGTGTAAATTAGTGTGTATATGTATGTGTGTGTGTGTGAATATGTGTCTATGTGTGTGTATGTCTGTATGTGTGTGTATGTGTCTATGTGTGTGTATCTATGTGTGTATGGGTGTATCTGTGTGCATATACATGTGTATGTGTATATATATGTGTGTATGCATGTGTACGCGTGTGTGGAAATGTGTGTGGACGTGTATTTGTGTGTGTGTAATTGTGTATGTGTCTGTGTATGTATATGTGTGTATGTGTGTGTGTCTATGTCTGTATGTGTGTGCGTCTATGTGTGTATGTGTGTGTGTCTATGTGTGTATATCTGTGTATATGTGTGTGTGTGTGTATGCATGTGTAAATATGTGTGTAAATCTATGTGTGTGTATGTGTGTGTGTGAGCGTACCTTGCTTCCTTGAGGTTGTGTGTGCTTGTAGCTAGTTTGATCTCTCTCTCTCTCTAGCTTGATCTCTCTCTCTCTCTCTAACTCTCTCAGCACTAATGTGCTAAAAGAAATCGAATTTTTTTCTATCATTCCAAAGCATCCCTTATATGACGCTTTGGAATATTAGGACGTCGTTTATGTGACATTCCAGCATTGTAGGGCTTTGCCAATGTCGGTAAGAAAGTCACTATCTCCTTGTGATGCACATTTTGAGTGTCGCATAAGCGACGCTTTGCATCATTTATGCAATGGGTCGTGTTTTTATTTAATAAAAAAAAGAGGACTCATTGCTTATGTGATGCTAGTGTTGCATAAGCGATGCGATCCTCTTTTTTTCATTGGGGGCATAGTAGTGATTACAGTATCTTTTTCTTAGAGGATTTTTCAAGATCTTCAAGTAAGAAGTGTAAGTTCTTTGTCACCAGATAAATAGCTTTAATTTGTCATCACTAATAGAGTTTATAAACTCTGGCCCGATTCGGTACTCCTAAATCACGAATGTTTAAGTTAATGATCAAGTTAATGAGGAGATTAACAGGACAACAATCTTCTATTGAATGCTTGATATCCTACTTGTACAGGCGTTGCGAAAGTACTGTATAGTTCTTACAAATCAGTGTTTTGATTTATTAAATATAGACGGTTGTTAAATATTATGCACAGCCTTCACTGTCGTCTGCTATTCACAGATCGACTAGTCCCACGATCCTTTCATGCAATGACATAGAGAGAGACAGAGAGAATTTGATTCATTTCCTAGCGGCTGACTCTACCTTAGGAATGACTCATCAAGATGGCGTTCTTCGAACACCTGCCTCTTATTCTAACACCTGCCTTTTTAACATTAACACTTGTTTCCAAGGCTCCCTCTCAAATGATCATCTGTAGCGTTGCTTGAGAATTACTATGCAAAAATTGTTTGTTTTTGTTCAAATAAGATGAAATGGCATTGAATAGCTTGATTGAATAAGAAAAGATCAACGTAAAATTACGTAGTTATTCACCAATAATCAAATTGTTGAATGAAAAATAATGGAACCTAGAGAACATTAACCAGCTCTCTAATGCAATAGACTTTAGAGGTGTTAAGGAGTGATAGGTGGAGAACCTTGACCAATTTGATTATGAGCTTATGTATAGGAACGGAAAGTTTAATGTAGTGGTTTCCTCGCTTATCCACATGCCTATGCTCAATAGAGCGAGTTTTACACAAATCACTAGCGAAATACTTGAGTCCATTAGAGGAAAATCTAGGCTCAATCCTACATGTTCCAAGATTTGGGAATCCATAGAGAAAGGGGATCTTAATATATGGGTTCATGAGGATGGAGTATTGATGGATACTCAAGAAGGATTCAAGTGAAAAAATTATACTCTCCATTATGGGTATCTATTATATAAGAATAAGGTGTGTGTCCCTAGAGACTTTGAGATGAGAGGAAGCACTTGTATGAGTGTCATGATACACTTTGTGTGGGGCACCTAGGAGTTAACAAGAATTGATCTTTTTACGAGGTAGATTTAGTGGTTTGGATTTCATAAGGATATCATAGAATATGTGCTTAAATGCACTAGATTCTAGGTAAATGAAGCTAAAAGATCTGGGCTTGGAGGACTACTACCCCCCATTTGGTATTCCGAATGGAAAGTGGGAAAGTATGTCCATGAATTTCATGGTAGGATAACCAAAGGCATAGAGAGGGTAGAACTTGGTCCTAATAATTATGGATAGTTTAACCAAATTGAATAAGGCTTATTCTGACATGTAGTATAGTAAAGACACTTGAGTTGGCTTTACTACTTAGAGAGAACCAATAATGGTTATATGATCTTCCTTTAGACATAGTTTTAGAATGGGATAGAAATTTTACTAGCCACTTTTGGAGAGTGGTCTTTAAAAGGTTGGATGTAAACCTTAGCATGAGTAGTGCGAGACATCCACAATCAAATTAAAAAATCGAATGGATTAACCAAATCCTAGAAGATATGGTTGGAGCATATATGAATGAAAGGCAAAGTAATTGGGGAGAGTACTTACCTATAGTACAATTTCCAAATAATAGTTCCAAGCACTCTTCCACTAGGCATAGTCTAGTTATGCTTATCTATGGGTTTCTACCATGAGCCCCTTAAGCGGTAGGATTGGAGAATGAAAAAGTCCAAGATGAAAAGGAATTCTTAGTAGACATGAGTGATATGCATAGGCTTGTTAAGGAAAACATTAGGATCTTACAGTTCCATCTAAGTCTGAAACCCTCAATACTAAAGAGAATAGAAAAGATGGCTTACGAGCTCCAACTTCCAAAGAATAGTGAGATCCTTCTAGTAATTCATGCAGTTCGGCTTCACAAAAGGCTGTGTGAATTTGGCAATCTCATTCCAGAAAGTAAGGTAGTAGATCCTATCTCTCTTAAGTTTGTCCCACATGAGCTTGAGAGCGTAGTACGCCCTTGAGAGAAATGAATGAGGAGTCACTTATATGAAGATTGTACAGCAAAGCGAGAACAGAGATTACAAGATACTGCGACATGGAAGTGGGTTAGCACCTTTAGAGAGGGTTTCACAATTTTAGTGATTACATTATCATTTTGTTCGAGAATTCTTCAAGATCTTCAAATAAGAAGTGTAAGTTTTTTGTCAACAGATAAATAGCTCTAATTTATCATCATTAATAGAATTTATAAAATATAAAACTATAATAATGTCCCATGCAAAAACTGAGCATAGAGACATGAATGTTTATTGCCCTTAATGAGAAGAAATGTCTCATTCCATGATCAAGTCAATGAGGAGATTAAAAAGACGACAATCTTCCATTAAATGCTTGATATCCTACTTGTACAGGCGTTGCGGAACTACTGTATATTGCTTATATAAATCAGTGTTTTGGTTTATAAGCACTAATGAGCACTCATGCCACGCTAAGATCGGCGAAGATGGTGCCGTTATTTTTACATGAGCGCACATTTTATTCGTATCTCTCGATCATCTAAGATAGGCAATCGATACAATGGAACGAAAACATATCCACACACAATAAATAGTATCCAGGTGTGTGTACGAAATTTAGCACATGGAGAATCGATGCACAGAAGAGATGTATGAATTGGAATATTTCTTTGGACTTGGAATAAGATTGTGAAACAATACATAGAACAACAAAAATTTCATGTCAATACCTAGAACACGTAATATCTCATGTCGATAAATATTTTCATCTCATGTCAATATTTCATGTCAATAAAGCAGATGAAATGAAAAAATATACAGTGATGCAGATAGAGGCATACGTTTTGACACAAACAGACGAAAGAAATTCGGTCTTACGACAGTTGCAAATGACTAGCTACAGTGCAAAAATCTTTCTTCAGTTTTCTACATTACTATCTGCAGTCGGCATTAGTTTCAACTGATCGCTTCTGCCTTCCCACATTCTTCCAGAACAGCAGTTTCAGTGGCTTTATTAACTTAGAGAGAGAGAGAGAGAAAGGATAAGCACAGCCTTTACCGTCGTCTGCTATTCAGAGATCGACTATTCCCACGATCCTTCCACTCAATGAGAGAGAGAAAAAAGAAAGAAACAGAGCCTTCATATTCATCTGCTATTCAATGATCGTCTTCTGTTCAGCCTTAATCGTCGACCCGTATTCAGAGATCCTCTATTAAGACGATACTTTCGCTGTATAAATATTTATAGAAAGAGAGAAAGAGAGAGAGAGAGGGGAATCTCATTCATTACCGTGGGGATGACTCATGAAGATGGCATTCTTCGAACACCTGCCTCTTCTTCTAACACCTGCCTCTGCCTCTTCTAACACCTGCCTCTGCCTCTTTAACATTTACGCTTCTATCCAGAGGCTCCCTCTCATATGATCATCTGGAGCATTGCTGGCGAATTAGCAAGTGCTTATGATCATCTTCAGAGAGAGCCTCTGACTAAAAGTATATCGCTCTTTCTGCAAATGTCGTTCGCGAAGGCCTCTCGATTGTTCACAGAAAGCAAGAGCCTCCGTTTAAAACCTTGCTTCGCGATGATCGAAGCCAGTAGCGGACGATAGTAATCGTCAATAACAAGCTTCCGAATGCGATGCCGGGATTGGATGCAAGGAAATCGTTGACTCTGTCGCAACAAAGCCAGCTAAGAAGATCTCCATAGAATTCAACACCAACAGGGCAGTGACACTTACCAGAGTTTGTGTGTGTGTCTCTGTGTGAGAGAGAGAGAGAGAGAGAGAGAGAGAGAGAGAGAGAGACAGCGCTTTCCATTCCAAAAAGCTACTAGCAGTTCTTCATGTAAACTATATTGTCCTGGCTTGTATGCGGAACTTCAGATCTAGAAACGCGTTATTCTGTTGTAGCATTCTTGGCTCTTTATAACAGCGATTGCAAAGGAGGACCTTGTCACAGATGATCCGAAGTTATGAACACCTCTGTATCTTCGATGACGACTTCGTTTACGACTCCGTCTTTACTCCGTTTACGACTCCATCTTTACGTAGGATCTCTCTCTCTCTCTCTAAATATATATATATATATATATATATATATATATATATATATATATATATATATATATATATATATATATATATATATATATATATATATATCGCAATAAAGCATTCTTAAAGGAAAAAAAAAGGACAGCCTTTGTTTTAGGGGAAATAAATAGAACAGCGTTAGTGAAAGTCCACTTATTTTTTCGACCGTTTTTTTCCAAATATAAGCATTTTATGGTGTCTATAGAGAGAGGACTTTCTATAATTACAATTTTTTATTCTTAAACAGTCTAGACGTTTTCCAATCTGAGATTCTCTAGGAGGGTTCTTGAAGTTCTGTGCATCTTTCTTTCCGAATCATTTAGGAAGCTTGATCCTTAAAGGCATTCCAAAAGAAGAGGAGAGTCCATCGCTTCACTAAGTAATATTGGTTTCTGTAGACTTGATATAGTAGAACAAGCACATGGTGGAGGTTTGGACACAATGAACAGCTCCTAGGGCACTAGAATAAGAGGTGAACGCAGGTCTTCCCTACCATAAAAGCAATGCTTACATGACGGGGGTGGTGGGGTGCACAAATCTGTTTGCGTTGGCATTAGTTAAAATCCCATGGTTGAGAATTTTGCACACAAGGAACACCTTCTTATTGTTGATAAGATGATGCCACAAGTGCATGAACTTAAACTCCTAATTGATCAAAGGTTCGTCTTGATGCAACTTCCTATAAAGCAAGACATAAATTTTTCATATTTACCGTTATTTCGAAACAATCGCCATTGTACTAGCTCAGCCCCTCTATCCATGGTGGATTGTGACGGAGAAGAAGGTGAGACTTTGATTTTCCCCATGCATTGATTTTGTGTCCTAAAAGGCAACAGTCATTGATTTCAACTCTCCTAGTTGGATTGGGTTCCAAGGGTGCTTTCACATGCGAAAACAGATATTCTTCCTTAATTTCTTTGCTCTTTGGAGGTTACGAAAATAAACTTCTTTTATTTAAGGAATCAAGAATCAAAGAGAGACATTTTGTTTAATACTAGTTTCCCACTTCATATTGTCGATCTTGCAACCCCTTCACTTGGAGTGCACCAAGTTGGAACCTCCAGGTATCATGGGAAAATTGAGGTTCTAACTTATCGGGCATTCCTTCAGTATACAAATGGCCTAAGGTAATAGAGTATTTTTGGTTTGATAAACTTCCCATTTATTTTAGGCACCTATCTCTTCTTGCGATCACTATTCTAAAAATAGTTTTTTTCTTTTCATATTCACTAAACCTTTGCCTTTTAGTCTCCAACACCCCAAAAAAATAGATAAATCAAGAGATGAAGAACATGATCACTATAGGATGCCCCCAAAATTGATTTGCATTCGCTTAGACTTCTCGAGTTTTCTTTTGAACTTGGCAGGAACCCAATCCCATTGATGTTCCATTAAGACATCAAAACCTATCATGATTGCCAATAGGCAAAGTACTTTCCCACCAAGAAGCTCCGAAAACCCTTTGATCAATATTAAATTTTGGCATTTACTTGAGGATAGCCTTGAATGTGATTTTTGCATGGTCTATCCTAGAAGTTGAGGCTTCAGAAAAGGTATCTAGATATTGTTGAAAGGTATTGGTACTTCTCTGATCATTAAGTAAGAAGACGTTAGTCTCATGTTCAAAAAGTCTAATAATTACTAGGTCATATCTATGAAGAAGTGAGAGCTCGTAAATATGGCCACTATGTACATCATGATTAACCAAGCAACTAAAGTTATGTATAGTGATAGCAAGGAGCAATGGAGTGAAAGGGAAGGCTTTTGTGATAGAGTGTTTTATTATGATAGATTGAGAGAGTTAGTGCTATATAAACCTTGGGTTAGACCATTGTATGTTAGTATTTATCCTTGGAAACCCTTGGTTTAGTTTAGTGAGTTAGACACTTGAAGTAGGAACCTATGTTCTTGGTTTTAACCCATGGTAATTTATTCAGTTGAAGTCTCACATGAAGGGTTGTTAGGCTTGGGAATAAATATCCTAAGGTAAAGGAACCTTAATCTTGGGAGAAGCTTCCTCCACCGTTGTATTTATGTATGTGTATGTGTGTTTTTGTGTATATGTATGTGTGTTTGTGTGTATATGTATGTATGTAAGAGTAATTGTGTGTGTATATGTATGTATGTACATGTAGGTATATATCTATATTTGTGTATGTGTATGTATGTGTGCGTATGTGTTTATGTAGGTGTATCTATATGTGTATGTGTATGTGTGTATATGCATGCGTATGTGTATGTGTGTATATGCATGTGTATATCTATGAACATGAATGTGGATGTGCATGCATGCATGTGTATGTGCATGCATGTGCATGTGCATGCATGTGCATGTACATGTGCATATGAATGTGTATATATATGTGCATGTGTGTGTATGTGTATATGTGTTTATGTATGCATGTGTATCTGTATGTGTATATGCATATGGGCATGCATGAGTGTGCATGTGCATGTGCATGTATATGTGTATATTTGTGGTTGTGTGTGAATATGTGAGTATGAGTATGGTAATTTAGGAAAACAAAACAATTTAAATGATTTATAGAAAAATTAAATTGTACTTACAATTACTACAATTAGTAGCCATATATTATGCTCGGTCAACTCTTGAATAACCTGAGAGAGAGAGAGATGGAGAAAGAGGGAGGGAGGGAGGGAGAGAGGGAGAGAGAGAGAGAGAGAGAGAGAGAGAGAGAGAGAGAGAGAGAGATGTATCAACAATTGTACTCATTGTATATGCAATCCTTGGAATTGTCACACATGCAATATCATTGTCTATCGTATATGATATGCTTTTGAGCGTCCTAGATGCAAAGTTGACAAAGTACCAAATATAGTAATCTGGCATATGCAATGCTTAAAATAGCCTCATGAGCAGCCTTGGGTTTAGTGTCGATACTAGCATTGCTTAAATGATGGTGCATGCTTGAGGCTCAACCTGACGGAATGGGAAATCAGAAAGGGACAAAATTGGGTCTCATCAATCATAGCTATGCCCCCATATTCCTTGTAATTTAGAAGAATCCAAACACCAATAAGCAAAAAATAAGAATGGCCAAGTGTCAGATTCTAGGCAAAATTCAACAAAGCCTCCCTAAAAAATGGATTAGTGAAGAATAGTGAACAACCAAAAAGATTATGTGAAAATACATGTTGTCACACTTATAAGCCTCTCAAGGAGTATATCAATCACTATGTAGTTGAAAAAACGAAAAAATCTCAAAATTTTTTTGCTAGAGTCTCATAAGACTACAAATACTCACATGTAAATTTTTATACTGAATCATTGATTCTAGTGCATATTATAAGTCTGCCATCTGCATCATTGAAGAGATCCTGACATCTAGGTGTCCCCTAGTTAGACAAACCTCACTACAAATCTCTTTATCAATGTCAAATGCTTTACGCATAAACATAATGGAAATCTCAATGAGGGCATGGACATACATAATTCATATCCATAAAAGTGTACATTTCTCTATTTTGGTATCCAATGCTAATTTAGGTCTTAATTTGATTCTGATTTGGATTCCTATTCCTCTTTCCTTTTCCAATTCTAGTTTTGGTTTCCTTTTTTCTATTTTCATTTTTTTTTAGTTTTAGTTTTCATTTTCATTTCTAGTTCCAATTCTAGTTCATTTTTGGGTTTTTGGTTTCTCTTTGAGTTCTAGTTTCTGAAATTGATATAGTTTACATCTATATCTCAATCCGACATTTACACCTATGTTTCCTTCTTTAGTTTACTCCATTATTTACTATTTTGTTTAAATCTATGTTTACTCCTTCAACTTACTCCACACTACCCATTTTTGGCATCGGATCCCAACCCAATTCGAGTTCCACTTACTATTCATTTTCCAATTTTGGTTTCAGTTTTCCATTTCACTTTGGACTTCCATTTTTGTTTCCAAATCCAACTCTTGTTTAGGCTTTTAGTCCCTATTTTAGTTCCAAATCGTGAACTTGAATCTAGAGTTTAATCCCTTTTTACTCATACAACTTATTCTTACCTTTACACTTACATTCACTCGTTGGAAATAGTCCAAGGACTTTAATAAGCCATAGGAAATTTGCATAACATTCCTTACTTGGCTTCTCTAGCTCCCTTGGTTGTGGGCGCAAATCGTTATGTGAAAGCACTCTTTAAATAAGATGTGGCATAAGGACTCTCTCATTTAATAAGGAAGGTATTTGAACCAAGAACCTCACATTGAAAAGGGAGGTCTTTTACCAATGCACTACTCACCATTTTACTTATATTTAACATAACTTTCATCCCTCTTACTTTATCAATTCTCAAGAACCATCCTTCCCTTTTCCATACAAGTTCAAGAAATCTTAAAATTATTTTCACATTTTTAGATAGGAGTTTCTTGTTTGACACATCCATGGACCTTAATCATTCCACTGCGGATTTTAGTGAATCACTTCTACCTGTGTACTGATCAAAATATAAATATGGCTCGATTTGCATGGGTAGATATGTGCTCACTAACTCTCTTGGTAGATGTTATAATTTAGAAGAAGCTTCACTACTGTGGTAATGAAACCTTGGTTCTATTCAATTGCAAGTATTTGTGGTACTTTTTTATTTTTCTGGAGGAACTAATTTTGAAGCTCCGGAAAGTACTCTCTTGGTAGATGTTATAATTTAGAAAGGAAGCTTCACTACTGTGGTAATGAAACCTTGGTTCTATTCAATTGCAGGTATTTGTGGTACTTTTTGGATTTTGTGGAGGAATTCATTTTGAAGCTCGGGAAAGTGAGAAGCTCTCTAAGATTTTCAATTATCTGTGTTGTTTCTGCACCATCTCTACATTCTTCAATTGTGTCGAGAATTGGGAAGCTCAGTCTTAGAAAACCTGCCACGTGAAGACTTTACAAGAAGCTTGTTTGACCACCTGCAAGCATCAACAGTAAGACCCTCCCATTGCTCTACAAAGAAGCACTTGAGGAGGTCTTATAAAACCTCCCCCAAGAGGCTCCCCCAATCACCTATGGGGGTGTCTCGGTAAAACAGCCATGTGATCTGCCATCGAACATGCCTAAGAGGAGTGCAATGACAATAAACCCAAGTTCTATGTCTTATTTATGAGAGAAGATATTCAGAATGTTTTCTTATACCCATATTGAAGTTGATTTTTCATGATACATGGGACAACTCGCACCCTTGAGCACTATGCTATTAGTTCGAAGTTCAAGTTACTCCATACACACACACTGAGATTACTATGTGTCCAATTGCGTGCATATATTCTTTTCTCTCTACAACACACGAAGTTGAACCTGAAGCTGAACCTTAGAGAAAAGAGAAGTCTCAAAGAGGAGCTCATTCATCTGGTGCCCGTTATTTTTTGCAACAAAGAGTATGAAGACTTTGAAGATTGATGAAGGAAGGAAGGACCTTACACTTAAATCTTGATTGTGACAAGTGGAATAGCAAATTTTCTAAGGTGGAGCAAGCTCACGTAGAACTTGAAGGACCTTCTAATGATAATCAAAGAAGTACTTAGTTTATTCCCGTATGTTTTTCCTCCAATACTAGGAACAAAACTTATCATGTTCAATTGATCTCCAAAGTATTCAATGGAGGGAGATCCTTAGGCTAGTAATATGTTGTTAGATATATCTAGGCCAGAAGTAAATTATGATCTACACAAAGGGGTTAGACATCTAGAATATACTCCAAGTCTTCCTAAAATAGGACAAGAAGAAAAACAAGAAGTTAATATTTATAAAGAATTAAATGGGCTAGATGAGAAGATGAATGGTATCCAAGCAGATAGGTTCATTGCTAAGGAGATCCAAACCAAGATGGATACCCTTCATGCTTCAATAAATGAAGTAAAAGGGAAGATGGAACAAATTCTGAATACACTTTGTCCAACTTTACCCCTACCTGCCCATATGGGTTCCCTGTCAATTTGACCAAGGAATCCATCCCCGAGTAAAGGACCTGTTGCTCCTTTAGTAATCCATATTAACTTGTCTTTAATAGATTAAAGTAAGGAAGTAACCATAAATCGTCCTCCAATGTATTTGTAAATATCATATTAATTTTTGATTGAGACACGAGTGGAAATTAGAGAAGAGTTTTGGGTAGAGTTTATAGTGATTATATTTTTTGGTAGAGTTATAAGTTACGAGCTTCTTTGTTCAGAAATGATGAAAATTTATTAAATATTTACACCTTGATTTTGAGTACTCTCATCTTAAGTATGTAGGTGCTATTTTTAGGTATACATGTGACCTAAAATGCATAGGTGCATGCCCGATTGAACATCATCTCAATTGTTAATGTATGATTGAAATTGGAGCTGAGATTGATTGAGAATATGTTGACATCGGATGCCAAGTACCACTTCTATGAACCATTGTGTTTCAGATGCATCTAGAGTACCCATTTGTTATGCCCAAGATATATAGTTGTGCAGAGGCACATGCATTTAATCCCCTTTAACTTCATTTCACTCACCATACTTTACTTTTAGAGCTCTTGAACAAATATGAAAGATGCTCTATGGTGGTGTATCCAAACACTACATAGGATTGAAGGGGATGTATTGCATAATAACTCTAGTTCTCATTATTTATATTATCACTTTTATGTTCCTAGTGCTTTGAACGTAATTCGGTATTGTTCCAAAGAAGGAGAAGGTGGAAAGAAAGAATGGACCTTTTTCATTCGTATGCTTTTTGTTGTTATGTAGCAAGAATGGATCTTCTTGATGCATATGTTTAGGGTGATGAGTTATTGAAGTTAGAACAAGCATTTGGAATGCATCAGATTCGAAAGTTGTGCCCTTACAGAAGCATAGAGATGCGTTACAAAGGAAAGTGGAACATGTTTAGAGACAAAAGGAATCCTTGCTAGCACATTGATTGCTGTGAAATAGGTCTTTCAAAGGTTCAAAATCGATGTCTATGCTTGTAGTCTAATTTTCATACAACTTCATGTTCTTATACTTCCAGGTTGCAACTTCTGTGATTTTTCACATGGCTGATTATAGCTCATACTTTCTCAAGGTTTTTGTGTATGATATTATGTGCTTGCATGTGAATATCCAACGAATTTTTGAGAATATCGCATTGGAGAATCTCATAAGAATTCATCGACACAGTATAGTTTTCTCAACATTGCAGGAAAGGTTCTTTGAGATTTATTAGGAATAGAAGAAAAGGTGAGCTCATATGAGTAGACATAAACTTTGTGCTAAGAAGTCAATATGGACAAAAGGCTGAAGTGCTCTATGGAGTGTAGGAACTAAAGAGGAATCGTTTGAGAAGAGCTCTGATCTGCATCGAAACCTCATTTAATATTTGATGTGTTTTGAACTGAAAGAACGTACTGGGGAATCTCTTCAAATGCCATGAGATATGTTTAGGGTTTCATAACCGGCACTCTAGGTGTATTAAAGTTTTTTGCGTTAGATGATTTATAGATTTCTATATCAATGAGAACATATTACTAAATCATATGTAGATATATTGCACTTGATATGATTCAACCTTCACGAGTGAGGTCGTGAGTTTAAATCTTATATGGCGGCTGGAGAGCACTTCCACTAAGAAGCGCCAAGGCATTTGATGGAAGTAACTGAGTTTCAATAATGTTCAGGTGCAAAAACATTATGCGGTATGATCACGACTCTCCAATTTGAAGAGTTCAACTTGTGTTCTCTCTATTCAGAGGTCTAGAACTCTTGATCAGCAATAGGGAGCTGTAATTCATTTGAAAATATCTATCCTTGAAGTCGTTTGTTTCCATTGCACTTAAAAATAAAAAATCTTTTGGGTTGGAAAAAAAAGAGTAATGCCTATTGAACCATGATTTGGGCTTATGATTTGAATACAATTTACAAGATATGCTTTGCTTTGTCATTGAAGAACATTTTGTGTGCATACTAAATTAGGTAATATTCGCATGTGTGAGTGTTAGAGGTAGAGAGAGAGAGAGAGGAACAGAGAGACAGAGAGAGAAACAGAAAAGTATCTATCCTCGAAGTTGTTTGTTTCTATTTCTGCTAAAAAACATCTTCATTCTGGTTGTTAAAAAAAAGATTCATGCATATTGAACCATGATTTGGATACGATTTACAGGCTATATTTCGCTTTGTCATTCTAGAACGGTTTGTGCGCATACAAAAATAAGTAATATTCGCATATGTGAGTGCTTAGACAGAGAAGGAGAGAGACAGGAAGAGAAAGATAGAGAGAGAGAGAGAGAGCAAGAGACAGAGAAAGAGAGAGAAAGAGAGAAAGAGGGAAGGAGACAGGAAGAGAAAGATAGAGAGAGATAGAGAGAGAGAGAGAGCAAAACAGAGAGAAAGAGAGAGATAAAGAGAGAGAAAGAGAGAGAGGGATGTCGTATTAACCGTTACTTGTACTTTATGGATTGAATAGTGGTAATGAAAGAAAATTCAAAGAACCATGTGAGATCAACGGTTTTTCTCTTCTTATGAGCTAGAAAAAAGAGCCGAATGACTCAATACATTTCAATCGTTTAGTGTTTTAAAAAGCCTAGTGGTCATTTGACGATCAAGCTCAATGTGAAGGTCAAAGTTTCCAAACATTGTGCAATGATAGAATGAATGTTGTTCGTTGCTCAACAAGGGCAATGAGGATAAATGTTCACACTCCTAAGAAGGCAGTGAATTGGCAACATCCATTTAATCCTAAAGGCTCTGGTTTCGCTACACATGATTCCTCTTCAGAATAGTGGTTGAAACAATAGAATTACATTTCGGATGACTGCACCCAAACGTGAAAGATCTAGATCTAAGGGATTTTTTTAGGAAAGATGGTGAATTGTTGTCTGCAAAGATTCGTATTGGGAAGACTTGTCGGATTTATCTGTTTATTAATAGGGCTACTTCTAAAGATTCCATACAAGATCATCAACAAGCGATTTGATTTTCATGGGGAGGTCCTAGAAATAGCCAACCTATTGATTATGGGGGATGGAATCTTAACGAAGCCCAAACCTCCTCAATGGAACCAATTTTACTAGATCCAGGTCAAGTTTATTATCCAATTGTTGCGCGTTGGGATAAATCTATAGATTCCATTTATCTTGAGACCTGTGCAAAATACTAAATCGAATTTTTCTATGCATCTCACTCACCACACTCTCAAATATGCTTGCACCTACACGAAATTGAACCGAATTCTATTGTAACAATCCTACAAGATATCTGACTTCAAACTGATGTGGAATGTTAAGAAATGATGAATTTATTCTAAAATCTATGACAATTAAGGTTCAAGGGAGTCTAGACCAAGTCAGGTAGATGATAAAGCCAAATAAACGGAATGGATGTGGGCTTTCCTTCTCTCAGACCTTGGTCTCCATGTAAGACAAAGAAACTCTACTTCTCCCTCACTTGTAGGATCAAAGGTTGATGGCTAGGTGAAAGGGTTTCTGGTTTCCCTACAAGCAAGGGGTTCGAACTTCCAAGATTCTACAAAATGGGCGATTCTACATGATCTGCCTCACAGAAACAGACAAAGATAGGCCAACTGCTCTCAGTTTTGTAACACTGTGTCTGAACTATTGATGGCTACTATTAGTTGCTTGTCACCACAGGCCTTGCATGGTGTTGATCTCTTTTACCTGCAGACATAATGAATTAGTCCATGGTGATGAAGGTGGAAATAAGATGTTCTACCTACATGCGTGAATGGGTTCTAATGGAGACTCGATCCGCAATGGGACAATCCAGAGGATAAACAAAAGTGGTGCTTAAAGATCGTGCCAAGATCTATTAAAGCGTCTTTAAGGATCTCCAAATAGAAATCGAGAGGATAATCAAAATTGGTGCTTAAAGATCGTGTTAAGATCTCTTAAGTTTCTTCAAGGCTCTCCAAATAAAAGGACAGAGAGATAGAGGGAAGGGAGTACGCTGGTGCAGATGATGGACACTCAAGCAGAAGCAAATAGCCAATGAGGTGGTAGCTTAGATAGCGTGAACATCTACTTGAATTTACATGCCTGCGATATTTTTTTATTTTAACATGATGGGAATTATCGAGCTAGAGAGGGAAAGTAAAAAAAAAAACCTATGAGTTGAATAAACCTATGAATTGGCTCAAAATACATCTTAATCTATGGAAATTAGGGGAACGTAAGTCTCATGGGATGTGTGTTGATGGGTGAGAGGTAGCACTTAGAAACCCAACTATAGGTACAATTCGAAAGATGATGTGGTGATGACTAAAGGCGGGTTTTCGACTAAGGGGCTTCGTTTTAAGCTATGGGCAAGACCGATCTTGTTTTTTCATAAAAATTAATCCTCGTATAAGTTCAATCCTAGTAATGTTCTACATATGCTCTTGGGATCTCCTTCGAGAAGTAACGGTGAAACTAGATTGTTTCTTGGGATAGGGATCATAAACTTATTTGTGGTCCTAGACTAGTGATTTCAATGTGTGCAAAAGGGAAAATAAAACCGTGATCAAGTAAACTGATGAAATTTATTGTCGGAGTTGCGTAATATCGGATGTTGAAACTTAAGGAGACATACCTCATGACCAATTATCTTTATTTGGACTAATTCAATGATATTATTTTGACCCCTCATGTGTTGCTTTCACCTTTCTTCCTTGAAACTCGAGATGCGTGTGTGTTTCAGGTTATTTGTTACATTATTATGTTGTTTTCCAACGAAGTTAGGAATCGATTTTGAGTGAAGGCATTTATTAATGAGTAGAACAAAACAAAGGTTTTTCTTTGACGATATGTCAAAGTTTCTAAAAGACCTTTTTGATCGAAGACACAAAAGTTTGTCCTGTAATTTCCCTATTGTATAAAATAATTGTTGTGATATTCGACTCTCATGAATCTTGGGTATGAATCTTGCTCTCATGATCATTCTGAAGACTTTTTCATGATGCAAAGTGGTGATGGATAATGAGATGTTGTTGATGGCCCTCTTAAGAACCTCCTCATGTTTTGCCCCTCAGATTTCCTAGTACAATTCTTGATGAAGATGATGAGCACCAATTGTAGTGTCAAATATAGCAACAATTGAATGGAGATTGAAGGAAAGTACTAAGAAATGGGATCATTTTATTTTCATGCCCTTATTAAATTGCATGTTTTCATATGTATGAAAAAATTAGAAACTGAGCAACATTTCCATGTTTTTAGCAGATTTTTGTGATTTTAAAAAGAGAACATGTCTTGATTCTTGGTTGTTATGATTTATTGTCGACTCTCTTGAGTATTGAGAATGGTCCACAATGTATATATGATAGCGTTATAAAAGGTCTCATCATCGTGTTTTGAGATGTAGAGGGAACTCTAGGATAAACTTGCTCTTCTACTTAAATTTTGATTTCTCTCCTCTGAGGATCAGCATAGGCTCTAGCCCTATCTTGAGACTTCGTAATCCTATCCTTAGAAAGTATAAGAATATTGTTAATCTCTTCAAAGAAGTCCTTCATAGCTTGTTCATTTTCATTCTAAAATCCTACTATGTAAGGAGCTCTTGGTGGAAACTCATACATAAGCATGAATGGATTATGTCTAGCGGAAGAGTGCTTGGACCTATTATATGCAAGCTCTACTATAACTAAGCAATCTTCTCAATTGTTTTTATTTTCATTTACATATGCTCAAAGCATATCTTGTAGGATTTCATTACCCCTCGTTATTTACCCACCTACCTCTGGATGATCGGTTGTACCCATGCTAAGATTTGTATCTAGTCTCATGATGAGTATTGTCAAAGAGTGACTAATCAATGTCCTATTTCAATCTGGATTAATGTCAAATTGAAGACCACATAATTGATATATATTTTCAACAAATAATCTAACCAACTCGAGTTTCTTCATAATACTAGCTCTCATAATAGACTTAGCCATTTCGGTGAACCTATCCAAAATCACCCCAAAATGATTCATGCCCTCTGATTGTCTTAGGTAATCATACTTTGAAATCCATGCAGATATAGTCTCCCAGTTCCTATGATCAATATTCTATGGCTGGAGTAGACCTCCTATTTGTATGATCCTTATGACCTCTAAGGTTTGTTTCATTAGAGAGGCACTTAATCCTCTCTGGATCAAACATTATCATAACTTTGGCACCAAACAAATAATAAATTATGTTCTTAAAACCATAGACAAGCACATACAACTCATAAATAGAGTAACATTATTGAGATCCTTTGAGATTTTTTACTCTAGAATGCTACTCATCAACCATCCTATGCTAGAACTTCTCCTATGGAAAAATCACTAATCTTAGTCTCAACCACAAATGGTTGATTTGGATATGGGAGCCATAATAGTGGAGTTGTAGCTATCACTTCTTTTAATTTATCCATAATTCCATTATGTCCTTGTGCTCAATGAAAGGATTTTCCATTTCGTTTAGCTGGTTCCATAATCAAAACAACAATAGTGGTATAACTGTTGAGGGATTTCTATAGATCGTTAATAAACCAATGGTGATATATAGTTCTAGAAGGTTTCTAAGATGTGGTTATTTCATTATAGGTCACACCTTTTGAGGAACCATATGGATTCCATGTTTGGAGATGGTATGTCAAAGATATATTACGTGGGGTTTTAAAACTTCACACTTTGATTCTTTGGAAACGAGTGATTTTTTAATTAACACTTGAAAGAATATTTGTAGCTTTTTGAAATGTTTTGTTCTGACTTACTATTAGTGTTGCATTTATTGGATCGGATTATAGAAAAATACTTAATATGTTTAGTTTATTTGGTGATTTTTTATCAATTTGGATATCAATTTTATTTTATCAGTTTTTTATGTGGATTGAAAGCTCTTTTGATCCAAAATAAATTTCTTAGGAAAAAATATATTTTCTTGTTGGATCAAAAAGCTTATGTGCATTCTAGCAAGTTCGATAGAGCATTATTACTATTATAGCATTTATAGAGCTCAATCCTGACCATATCATTTAGATATTGACTTATTTTTCATTTATTTTCTATTTTATTGTTATGTTTATTGTGTGTCATGCATATTTTATGATTTCAATATGCATCTCTTACATATGTATTACTTTTAATCATGTGATTAGTTTTTATGTTTTCTAACATCATAAATATACATCTTCGACTGGAAAATGTGTTTCTTAATTGTATGCTTTGATCAATCAATTTAAAAATAAACCACTATTATGATGGTCGAATTGGCAATATCGATGGTTACTCTCACAATAGTGTGGGACTATGAGCAATAGATATGTTCAAGTTGTTTGAATTGCTACCTCAATTCCTCCTCTCTCAATAGTATAGGGAGTGTATAGGGACTATTGTGATTATTTCATTCTTTGACTCGTACTATGACATTAGTAACTTAGATTTCTGTGGGCATAATTATATAGTTTAGGGTCACAAGTGTATGGAAACTAGTATGATTTTTTGATTCTTTGACTCTTACTATCACAATAGTTATATATATTCATGTGACAAGAATCACACATAGTACACGAAGTGTATATGAACTATTATGAATTTCTAATGTTTTGAATCTGACATGCTTAATGGCTACATAGATTCTCTTCAATATTATGAATGGAGTTTCTATTTACATATAAATGTAATTAACTAGTTACGATACTATTTCTCTTATATATATATATATATATATATATATTCATTTATTGATTCATGTATCTACTTATATATCAATTATCTATGTGTCTATTTGTATATATCCATCTCTCAATCTATTCAGTTATCTATCCAAGAAATTATTTGTCTACCTATCTAATCATTTATTTATCTATGTTCCCATCTATCCATCTATTCAATAATCAATCCATCCAATTGCTCATGTATCTATCATTTATTTATTTGTATAAAGATCTATCGATATATTTAGTTATCTATCCATTCAATTACACCTCTATATATCATTTATTTATCTAAATGTTGATCTCTCTATCCAAACACTAATTGATATTTCCATTTAATTATTGATGTACTGGTCATTTATTTATCCATATATAGATCTATATGTCTATTGATTTATTTATATATATATATATTGATCTATATATACATTGAATTAATAATCTATCTATGTATATGTCAACTTAAAGATGTTTTTATGTATGTGTCATTTTAGAAGAGTTTTTATTCTCATACATGTATGGAATCTGAGAAGACCATATCATAGTAGCAATAAATATATCAAATTACAAAGAGCTCATCAAACAACTACATAAAACATCAGACATTAACATTGAAGATAAATTTGGAAGTGTATGAGTCGGAGCACAAGTACAAGGTGAGAAAATATCCAATGATGTCACTAGAACTTTTGTACAAATAGCAAAAAGGGCATAATCCTTAGCATTAGATATCGCAAAAAAGATAGGATTTATAGACAAAATCAAATCTACCTATTTAGACTACCAAATGATGAAGAGAGGAAAGAGAGTGAGACTAGAGACTATTGAACATGGAAAGATAGCAATGATAGGACCAATGGTGAATCCATGTGCATATATGCATGTCAATGTAGGAGATGAAACATCCAACAACATATGTTTGATCCCATATTCATTTCATCATTTTGAATATGGAACTCTAGTCTCGGAAAGAAAATATGTTATGCTCCATAAAGTCACAATAACCCACCTAAACTTCATCACTAACGTTTTTGGAGAGAAAAAATAATCAAACTACATGGTGGCAATTCGAAAACATGAGAAAAGGAAGCAATGAATGAGGACACCATATTACCTCTTACCCATATTGGAATAATCACTCAACTTGCATTAGCTATACACGATGACTTATTTTCAAAGTATGGAATGGTGGCACATTGGATATGTGGTTCGAGAAAATGAAGAAAGAGTATTCAAACCTACCAAAATGTAGAACCATCAAAGACACATAAGCATACATATATATAATGAATATCAATATTTGGAAGTTAATCAATGGGTTGTTTTAGACAATATCATTCTTACAAACTTGTAATATATGGCACAATGATCTCCATCTATGCAACATATTGTTGTAGTTTGAAGATGAGCATGTGTACATCTGACTATGTGAACTTGGAAGAGGAACACATTTGCCTAACAAGAAAGGCTTTCCAAAGTTATCAGATCTCAACATACCAAATAAAAAGGAGAGCAGTCAAAAAGATTGGTGGATTGCATGAGAATCCATATCCATTTGCCCTTGACTGTACAATAAAATTCAAGAGATCTATACAATTGCAATAACTATCTTGAAAACTTTGAAATGTGTAGATTTAAGTAGTAACCCCAATGATAAGAATTGGGTTTATACGTTCAAGTTTGTTGTATATCTACCATGCGATAAAGGTGCATTGACAAGGTTAGACACATATGACTTGCTTGGAGTTATCTCCAATCTTGTTCATTGTGGCTTGAAGATAATCAATAGTGATGCATTAAGACCATATTAAAATGGATGCCTTTTAAAGCACATGTTTATTAAACAAACATCTTTTCTATCATTGTGTTAGATTCAACTATTTATTTATGTTACATAATAATTTCTTTAAGTTGATGTGTTTTTATGAGACATGAATTGATAATGTCATTTAATATGAAGTGATAATGCTAACCACTTGCCCCAAAAACCATGCTTGAGGATAAGTTTCTAATCCTCTCTCTCACGGTGTAGTTCAACCATCTCTTGCCCATCATATCTTGAGTATAACACTTTGAACTCATGATGTACTAGCTAGGATAATGATGGGCTAACAACTTGCCTGAAAAGCCATGGCTAAGGATTATTTACTCATCCCCCCTCTTAGGGTGTGGTTCAACCATCTACTATTATTTTCCTCAATGAGAATTACTTGATCTTCCCTTGAATTGGTACCCTCATCCTTGCACATTCTCATGAACCTTCTTTTCTCAACCTTGGCCTCTTGAACCCTTTCTCTCAACCTTTGTTCATTGAACCTTTCCTTACTGCTTCTAGGCCACTTTCCTACAAATTTTGGTTGTTTGTAACCATGGTGTCTTGAGCCCTTGTTTTGAACCTCAGTATCTTTAACCTAGTCATCAACCATTCTTGGTATCTTGGATCATCAATCTAGTGCATTAAGTAGAAAGGCACTCCAAGAGCTTTCCAATGGTATCGTATATGTCTAAATCTGGACTATGGATTGGGAGATACACTCTTATCTTTGATAGGGCCACATTGTATCCTATCTCGATTTATGTGGATTTATCTGGATGGGGTGTACCCTACAACATGCTACATCACACATTCCACCTTGCCTAAGCCTACTTTATAGGCTTTAGTACCAAGTATAGGAAGTGAAGAATGAAATACTTTAGCTCACTTTCCAATCTATTAATAGTGATTGCCATGTCTCCATCTAGAGTTCTCTCTATGGTCGCTCTACTCATCTAGCCATCACAAGTAAGTACCTCATCTAAACTCTCTAGCTTTTGGACCTTTCTATCCTTCATGAAAGGAAATTCTTATTCTTCTAGGCATGTAAATCTATAGAATGTAACATTGTCTTGTCCTTCTAAGGATCATTGTCCTTAATGTTATAGAGAGAGCTATAAACTTGGGATTCATAACTGTGATTGCTACTAATATGAGTAGAGTGTAATGGATGTCCAAAATACAAGATTCTCAAAATGTAGACAAGTAATCTCTTTCTTTCCTATCTAGCATTTCCAAAAAAAAATAGTAGTCCTTGACTAGGTTATACTTTGGGAATCCCTCTAAGGCCTAATCGTTCCATGTGTGTGCAACATAAGTACTCAAAATGTTCTTTGAATCCATATGCCTAGACTAAAAATACTAAAAATAAGTGGAGATCGTTTCCAAATAATGATTAATATCAAAGCTCAAGTAAATGAGCTTGATTTACTCACTATAATGTAACTCAAGAAATTCTCATCATGATCCAAAATGTAAGTCAAAGATATCAATCTCGTATTGGTCAAAATTATGGATCAAGATCTCAATCTTTCATATCCAATATAGAACGATGCAAACCATAAATCAAAAATCTCTTATGCAAAGTGAATGAAGCAGTGCTTAATTTAAAACCGCTTCAGTACCTGTCTTCACTTTATCTCCATACTCTATTCACGATTTTGTTGTAATCTAGCATGGTAATCCCTTTTTTTGCAGTTGAGATCAAAGCATATTTGAAAATAGGACTATGAATAACAATTCAAGGAATCCCCTATGCAAAAAATACTAGAGTCAATTTAAGATGAAGCTCAAGGAAATCTTGCTTTTCAAACGCTAATGGTATTGTGTTCTATGGTTTAATATGAAAATGGAGTGCATGAACCTTGATTTCTCTCAAAAATGGTTTGTGCTGTCTGAGTAGAAATATGGCAAGGATCCTTTGTTGTCATCGATAAATCTACTCATATTTTTCTACACCTGGACTACCTTGAAAGAATTTTGAAATAGTCATCCTTTTAAATATATTATTTAGCACCTTGAGATTTACATTTTTTTTGCATAACTTGTAAAGTGTACCTATATATCACTATCTGGATTAGAGCATCTTGCCACATTATTACGTGTACTAAACAGATGCTCTGTGTCCACAACATTTTCATTGTATTGTGGAGAGTGTTTTACCCTCGTGATGAAGAATCACATATGAACATTCTTATCTCCTTCCCATAATGCTTGCTTTATGAAAATTTTAGATCTACAAAGAGAAAACATAAATGAATATCTAATATGTTTTACTTTTCACTAAATTTATATCTTCAAATATGTATTTATCTATTTATCTCTTTATATTTCCACGTCTTCATATAAAGAGATAGATTTTAACTCATAATCATACGTGCATACACACTTACTCATACTATGAAGTGAGAATCAATGTTGAGGCTCACAATCACAATATATTTTAATTCCAAATCATACACACACATACACATACTAGTATGAAGTGAAAATCAATATTGAGTCAAACAATTACACTAGATTTTCATTCTCAATCATATACACACATACACTTACACATACTATTGTGAATTAAGAATCAATGTTCAGTCAGACAATCAGAATAGAGTTTAATGCAGAATCATATACGTACATACACTTACATATACTATTCTAAAGGAAGAATCAATGTTGAGTCAGAAAAACAAAATAGATTTGAAATTCTCGATCATACACACATAAACTTACACATACTATTGTGAAGTAAGTATGAGACAACCACAATAGATTTTCATTCACAATTATACACTCGTATGCACATACACATACTATTGGATGAAACGTTTTCGGATCCCTTTATAATTCAAGGGATATGAGAAGGTGTTAGTAATTCTACAAAACAAATCCAATTGAAGACTTGAAAATCTCAAGTTCACTTATTAACACCTTTCCAACCTACACATAGAAGACCACATAATTGATATATATTTTCAACAAATAATCTAACCAACTCGAGTTTCTTCACAATACTAGGTCTAAGAATAAACATAGCCATTTTGGTTAACCTATCCAAAATCGCCCAAAATTATTCATGCCCTCTTATTGTCTTAGGTAATCATACTTTAAAATCCATGCAGATAGTCTCCGAGTTCCTATGAGCACTTTTCTATGGTTGGAGTAGACCTCCTATTCCTATGATCTTTATGACCTCTAAGGTTTGTTTCATTAGAGAGGCACTTAATACTCTCGGGATCAATGGAACCATACAAATAATAAATCATGTTCTTAAACCATAGACAAGCACATACAACTCATAAACAGAGTAACATTATTGAGATCCTTTTAGATTTTTTACTCTAGAATGCTACTCATCAAGCATCCCAAGCTAGAACTTCTCCTATGAAAAAATCACTAATCTTAGTCTCAAGCACAAATGGTTGATTTGGATCTGTGAGCCATAGTGGACTTGTATAAGCTATCCCTTCTTTTAACTTATCCATAATTCCCTTATGTTCATGTCCTCCATGAAAGGATTTTCCATTTCGTTTAGGTGGTTCGATAATCAAAACAACAATATTCGTATAACTCTTGATGGATTTCTATAGATCGTTGATAAACCAATGATGATATATAGTTCTTGAAGGTTTCTAAGATGTGGTTACTTCATGATAGGTCACAACTTTTGACGATCCATATGGATTCCATGTTTCGAGATGGTATGTCAAAGATTTATTATGTGGGGTTTGAAATTCACACTTTGATTCTTTGGAAATGAGTGATTTTTTCCTCAACACTTGGAAGAATATTTGTAGCTTTTTGAAATGTTTTGTTCTGACTTACTATTAATGTTGCATTTATTGGATCGGATAATAGAAAAATACTTAATATATTCAGTTTATTTGGTGTTTTTTTATCAATTTGGATATCAATTTTATTCTATCAATTTTTTATGTGGATTGAAAGATCTTTTGATCCAAAAGAATTTTCTTAGGACAAAATATATTTTCTTGTTGGATCAAAAATCTCATGTGCATTCTAGCAAGTTTGATAGATCATTATTACTATTATAGCATTCATAGAGCTCAATTTTGACCATATCATTTAGATATTGATTTATTTTTCATTTATTTTGTATTTTATTGTTATGTTTATTGTATGTCTTGCATATTTTATGATTTCAATATGCATCTCTTACATATGTATTACCTTTGATCATGTGATTAGTTTTTATGTTTTTTAACATCATAAATATATCTGTTCGACTAGAAAATGTGTTTTTTAACTGTATGCTTTGATCAATAAATTTAAAAAGAAACCACTATTATGATTGTCAAATTGGAAATATCGATGTTTACTCTCACAATAGTGTAGGATTATGAGCAATAGATATGTTCAAGTTGTTTGAATTGCTACCTCGATTCCTCCTCTCTCAATAGTATAGGGAGTGTATAGGGACTATTGTGATTGTTTCATTCTTTGACTCTTAGAGTGACATTAGTAATAGATTTGTGTGGGAATAATTATATAGTTTAGGGCCACAAGTGTATGGAAACTAGTATGATTGTCTGATTCTTTGACTCTTACTATCAAAATAGTTATATACATTCATGTGACAAGAATCACTCATAGTACCCGAAGTATATATAAACTATTATGAATTTCTAATTTTTTTGAATCTTACATGCTTAATGGTTACATAGATTCTCTTCAATATTATTAGTGGAGTTTCTATTTACATATAAATGTAATTAACTAGTTACCATATTATTTCTCTCATTTATATATATATTTTTATTTATTGATTCATGTATCTATTTATATATCCATCTATCTATGTGTCTATTTCTATATATCCATCTCTCAATCTATTTAGTTATCTATCCAAGAGATTATTCATCTATCTATCTACTCATTTTCATATCTATGTTGCATCTATCCATCTATTCAATTATCAATCCATCTAATTGCTCATGTATCTATCATTTATTTATTTATATAAAGATCTATTGATATATTTAGTTATATATCCCTTCAATTGCACATCTATATATCATTTATTTATCTAAAAGTTGATCTCTCTATCCAAACACTAATTGATATTTCCATTGAATTATTGATGTACCGGTCATTTATTTATCCATATATAGATCTATCTATCTATTGATTTATTTATCTATATATTGATCTATGTATACATAGAATTAATAATCTATCGATGTATATGTAAACTTAAAGATGTATTTAAGTATGTATCATTTTATTTATGAGTCTTATTTTTCATTATTACTTTTGTGAATAAGATAAATAATACTGAGAATTTTAATTTTATCAGATAGTCTATTTTTTATATTCGCACAAGTGGTAGGTAAAATAAATAAGCATGAGCGAAAGCATTTAGAAGAGCTTTTATTCTCATACATGTATGAAATGTGAGAAGACCATATCATAGTAGCAATAGATATATCGAATTACAAAGAGTTCATCAAACAACTACATAGAATATCACACATTAACATTGAAGATAAATTTGGAAGTGTATGACGCAGAGCACAAGTACAAAGTCAAAAAATATCCAATGATGTCACTAGAACTTTTGTACAAATAGTAAAAAAGGGCATAATCCTTAGCATTAGATATCGCAAAAAAGCTAGGATTTATAGACAAAATCAAATCTACCTATTTAGACTACCAAATGATGAAGAGAGGAAAGAGAATGAGACTAGAGACTATTGAGCATGCAAAGGTAGCAATGATAGGACCAATGGTAAATCCATGTGCATATATGCATGTGAATATAGAAGATGAAACATCCAACAACATATGTTTGATCCCATATTCCTTTGGTCATTGTGAAGATGGAACTCTAGTCTGGGAAAGACAATATATTATGCTCTATAAAGCCACAATAACCCACCTAGGTTTCACCACTAATGTAATTGGAGCAAAAATAATCAAACTACATGGTGGAAACTAGAAAACATGATAAAATGAAGCAATGAATGAGGCCACCATATTACCTCCTACCCATATTCGCATAATCAGTCTACTTGCATTAGCTACACACGATGACTTATTTTCAAATTATGGAGTGGTCGCACATTGGATATTGCGTTCGAGAAAATGAAGAAAGAGTATTTAAACATACCAAAATGTAGAACCATCCAATACACACAAGCATACATATATATAATGAATATCAATATTTGGAAGTTAATCAATGCATTGTTTTAGACAATATCATTCTTAAAAACTTGTAATATATCGCACAATGATCTCCAGCTATGCAACATATTGTTGCAGTTTGAAGATGAGCATGTGTACATCTCACTATGTGAACTTGGAAGACAAACATATTTTCCTAACAAGAAAGGCTTTCCAAAGTTATCAGATCTCAACATACCCAATAAAAAGGAGAGGAGTCAAAAATATTGGTGGATTGCATGAGAATCCATATCCATTTGCCCTGGGCCGTACAATAAAATTCAAGAGATCTATACAATTGCAATAGCTATCTTGAAAACTTTGAAATGTGTAGATTTAAATAGTAAGCCCAATGATAAAAATTGGGTTTATAAGTTCAAGTATGTTGTATAACTACCATGTGATAAAGGTGCATTGACAAGATTAGACACATATGACTTGCTTGGAGTTATCTTGAATCTTGTTCATTGTGGTTTGAAGATATTCAATAGTGATGCATTAAGACCATATTGAAATGGATGCCTTTCAAAGCACATGTTTATTAAACAAACATATTTTCTATCATTGTGTTAGATTCAACTATTTATTTATGTTACATAATAATTTCTTTAAGTTGATGTGTTTTTATGATACATGAATTGATAATGTCATTTAATACGAAGTGATAATGCTAACCACTTGCCCCAAAAACCATGCTTAAGGATTAGTTTCTAGTCCTCTCTCTCACGGTGTAGTTCAACCATCTCTTGCCTAGCATATCTTGAGTATAACCTTTGAACTCATGATGTACTAGCTAGGAGAATGATGGCTAACCACTGGCCATGGTTAAGGATTATTTACTCATCCTCCCTCTTCGGGTGTGGTTCAACCATCTACTACCTACCATATCTTGATTCTAACACTCTCTTTCCCTGCTTTAAATTATTTTCATCAATGAGAAGTAATTGATCTCCCCTTGAATTGTTATCCTCACGCTTGCACATTCTCATGAACCTTCTTTTCTCAACCTTGGTCTCTTGAACCCTTTCTCTCAACCTTTGTTTATTGAACCTTTCCTTACTGCTTCTAGGCCACTTTCCTACAAATTTTTCTTGTTCGTAAGCATGGTGTCTTGAGCCCTTGTTCTCAACCTCAGTATCTTTAACCTACTCATCAACCATTCTTGGTATCCTGGATCGTCAATCTAGTGCATTCAGTAGAAAGGCACTCCAAGAGCTTTCCAATGGTATTGTATATGTCTGAATCTGAACTATGGATTGGGAGATACACTCTAATCTTTGATAGGGTCACGTTGTTCCCTATCTAGATTTATCTGGATGGGATGTACCCTACGACATGCTACCTCACACATTCCAATCTATTAATATTGCTTAACTTGTCTCCATCTAGAGTTCTCCTAAGGTTGCTCTACTCATCTAGCCATCACAAGTAGGTACCTCATCTAAACTCTCTAGCTTTTGGACCTTGCTATCCTTCACGAAAGGAAATTCTTATTCTTCTAGGCATGTAAATCTATAGAATGTAAAATTATCGTTTCCTTCTAAAGATCGTTGTCCTTAATGTTATAGAGAGAGCTATAAACTTGGGATTCATAACTCTGATTGCTACTAATATGAGTAGAGTGTAGTGGATGTCCCAAAAGCAAGATTCTCAAAATGTAGACAAGTAACCTCTTTCTTTCCTATCTAGCATTTCCAACAAACTTTAGTAGTCCTTGACTAGGTTATACTTTGGGAATCCCTCTATGGCCTAATCATTCCATGTGTGTGCAACATCAGTACTCAAAATGCTCTCAGAATCCCTATACCTAGACTAAAAGTGCATTAGTTGATCTGCTCCGACGAAATTGATGCTATGTAAATCTACGCTCCATGTTCCATTTATCTTTACGGTTTTGTCATCTTCATTTTTTTTCCGTCACGTTACTTATCCACCTCTATCATAAGATCACTACGCTTTTTTAATCTACCTTCAATACCAAACAAAATCCTGAAGACTCATCCTCGTTGTCAGGTCGCGAGAAGGCGAAACTCTTTCTACTAAATTCAAAGATTTGCTGTTCTGTGATGAAAAAAGTGATGAAGTTCTAATGTTTCTAATAAACCATAGAATAATTGAGGAGTTTGTGCGGGGTTTTTCTGTTTGATTTACCTTTATGTTTTGCGGTGAAACAAAGTGAATTTATGTATAGTTAGTGAAAACATTTGATTATATTCTAGCCAACTCATTGCTTATCTGATGACTTCCACTTGCTGAATCGGATTTCTATCTGATAAAAAAAAACTTATACCTAGCATAAATTTTAACTAATGAGATGAACTCTTATTAGATTGAGGAAAATCAACAAACTTAGATTTAAGTATTAGCTTGACTTTCATTCAATTGTCAATGCAACAGAGACTCAATGCGATTGTATTATACGTATTTCATTAAAGGCACATTTTTTTAGGAAGTTCTGAGAAGTACGCATGTTTTATGAATGGCTTAAATTGAGATTTGGCTTCAAAATGTGTTTGTGCAATGGTTAGAGTTGTACTCTTGAAAGCAAGTGTTTATTCCAATGTGCATTCAATTCAAAAACAATGCTAGGATTATCATAAAGACAAATAAGAATTCTTTCACGAGCATTTGTCGTATTAAGTGAAATCATTTTCATTTGCTTTAAGCTTATCACATTAACTACAAACTATGGACAGGTAATGAAATTATTAAGTCGTTAAGTTTGACTTAATTATTTTCCTTGCGTCTATATATGCTTTTGTGAATCAACTGCACCTTTAGTTTCTATCATTCCTGAGCTTGCTCTAAGCACCCCGCGTGCGCCATTAGCGAGACGGTTGTCTTGATCCACTAGCCATCATAACTCACTCCTACATTTGAACCCGACGTGAAACAATGGCTCAGGAGGACAGGTATAATTTCTTTTCCTTCTTGCATATGCAATAGTTTTGTTTAGGTTAAGCTATGGTGATTCACCTTACAGAGGTGGAATTCATAAACCTTGTAATTCCCTAGGTGTTGAGGGCTGGGCTTTTGCTCTGAGCGCCTGCACGGGCAGAGGCAAGTAGTTCAGCTTCATCTCACCACCCTTACCATCAAGAGCTTTAAGAATTACGTTTGCACACACAATATTTAGATTTTGTATTAGATTTTTTCTTACTCAATCAATGTATACTTGAAATTATCACGTGCACTTAAGCTTCTTCATCAACTGTCGGGTATATTTACTAAACTTGAATCTGGTTGGTACTATTTTAAGTAGGAATTTTGGAGAACGAATTTAAAATATTAGAGTTTTTTAGTACGATTTTAGTTGAAAATTCAAGAAGAATTTTCATTTGAAAGTTAGTATCTACGTTTCGAGAATTGTTCAAAGGATTTAAACTTTAGCTAAACTGGAAACAAACAATTTGATTAGCTTGGTAAGAGATCAAAAAACTAAAGTACAAGAAGAAATTCAAGATTTTATTAAAAAACTCAAGTCTAATAATAAAAATAAACTGGATGAATTATTTAGTGATATGATGTCAAAAACCCAAGGACAAAAAGTAGTTGAAGCAATGCTTAGGGAAAAAGGGAACTTCATTGGAGTAAATGCAACTTATTATCTAGATACATTTGAAGATATAGTAAATTATATAGTTTGCCTGTATCTAAATGGGTAACTTATCTAGTGAGGCCTGCTATAGGATCAGCTATAAGTATAATTGAACCTCATAGTGAGTTTGAATGGGAGTTTTTTATTTTTCTTCCTCATAAAAAAAAATATGATATGAATGGGAGTTTTTTATTTTTCTCCCTCATCAAAAGAAAATATGATATGAATGGGAGTTTTTTATTTTTCTCCCTCATAAAAAAAATGATGTGAATGGGAGTTTTTTATTTTTCTCCCTCATCAAAAAAATATGATATGGATAGGAATTTTTTATTTTTCTCCCTCATAAAAAAAAATGATATGAATGGGAGTTTTTACTTTCTCCCTCATAAAAAAGTAAAGTATAATTTTACACCTATAAAAAGAACATTATGAAGAATGAATAATCATATTTTTGAGCTGTGCATATGAATTTTCTTTTCACATGTGACAGACATATGATTAAAATGATGATGAATATGATGAATAATATGAGTTCCTTTTACTAGTATTATGATAATGATAAGATATTATGATAATTATGATAAAATTTGTGATGCAATATGATTGATGATGAAAATCTATTTTCTTCTAGCTTCTAGTTTAAGATTACTAACAGGACTTGAAGATGAATGGAACAAATAAATTGAAGATTTGGTATGACCTTCTTTGTGTGATTTTTTGTCATCTCTGGGAGAGCTGAGCGTACGCATGTGGTCAATTTATCAAGCGCACAGTCGTAGCTTGAATAGGAGGACGGAAGGTCAATACAAGGTGCTTCATCTGGCACTTCACGCTCGAGGATCTGACGATGGCTGGCATATAGGCCTGAGTAGGATTAGATGACTACGGATTTTTTCAGGGAAGTGTCTTTACTGAGAATGACCTGTGATTATTATATTCCCCAAAGTGCATTAGTTGATCTGCTCCGACGAAATTGATGCTATGTAAATCTATGCTCCATGTTCCATTTATCTTTACGGTTTCGTCATCTTCATTTGTTTAGCATCACGTTACTTATCCGACTCCGTTATCTCTGACTTCTGACACATTGAGTTATCTAACGCACGTTGCGCTCTTACGTACAAGTGAACCTTCTCTATTCTTTTGCTCCGACTTTGTGCTGATCAGATGCAATCATCTCCAGCGTATACGACAACTCTATGGTTGCTGCGCGAACCTCTAGAAGGAAACTTCAGTCGATCAAAGTCTTGATGATTTTATTCTGATGATTTTTTCGAGACCTCTACCATAAGATCACTACGGTTTTTTAATCTACCTTCAATACCAAATCCTGAGTCTCAAATCCTGAAGACTCATCCTCGTTGTCAGGTCGCGAAAAGGCGAAACTCTTTCTGCTGAATTCAAAGATTTGCTGTTCTGTGATGAAAAATGTGATGAAGTTCTAATGTTTCTAATAAACCATAGAATAATTGAGGAGTTTGTGCGGGGTTATTCTGTTTGATTTACCTTTATGTTTCGCAGAGAAAGAAAGTGAATTTACGTATAGTTAGTGAAAACATTTGATCATATTCTAGCCAACTGATTGCTTATCTGTGACTTTCACATTGCTTATCTGATAAATTAAAAAACTTATACCTAGCATAAAGTTCAACTAATGAAATGAACTCTGATTAGATTGAGGGAAATCAATGAAGTTAGATTTAGGTGTTAGCTTGACGTTCATTCAATTGTCAATGCAACAGATCCCTTCTTGATCCATAACAATGGGATTGAATGTAGCACATAAGTCGAGAACATATCTATCATCCTCGAGCACTTTACCCATCTCCTCGATGTCTCGACTCCTCTTTCTCCACATAGGCATGACTGCATGGCTACCATCTCAAGGGTAGCTCATTCTAGAATCCCTCAAAACATGAGTTCTCTTCTAAAAGCTAACATTTTCGAGAACGAAATTATCGAGGTTATTGATGCTCTTCCCAATGGAAAAAGTCCAGGTCCAGATGGCCTCACCAATGAGTTTTTCAAGTTCTTAAAGCATGTGGTGGCCACCCCACTACCTTTGGTGTGGCTCGAGGCTCTCTCCTTCGGTGCCCTTCTTGAGTGTCGTAATAATGGCATCATCAAGTTAATTCACAAAAGGGGAGATAAGAACAAAATTGAAAACTGGCGGCCAATTATCATGCTCCAAATTGGATACAAGATAATTGCCAAAGCTATTGCCAACAGAATCTCTTGTCATTTAAAGTCATGGCTTTGTGAGGACCAGAAAGGTTTTGTCAAAGGTAGATCTATACTTGAAGAAATTGTCAATATTTGGGAAGGCCTTACATTTGCTGAGGAGTCTACACAAGATCTCGTATTCATTAAGATCATCTTCAACAAAGCATATGACAGATTGGAATGGGAATTTATTCTCCAATCACTAAAAGACCTTGGATGCAGCCAAAAGTTCACGAAAATGGTTTCTACTCTTCTCGAAAATGCTTCAACTAGAATAAATATCAATGGTAAGCTCTCTGAGCCTATACATTTAAAAAGATCTATCAGGCAAGGCTGCCCTCTAGCTCCTCGACTCTTCGCTATTGCCTCAAACGGCCTCAGTCGCCTATTAAAGCATCGCATCGACCCTAGCAATCTCATGGGTCTTTCCCTGCCTCTAAATCAGGGCCAAATGATTGCTAGACTCTTTGCCGCATTCATACTCCATAAAGAACACACGAGGCTAGAGCCTTTATGGGACACCGGGAGGGGGGAGAACAAAAGCGTGAGAATCCCTATGTCCTTCCAGCCAGGATGGCCAACAAAGGTAAGGTCTTTCAAGTTTCTGAATATAAATTTAGCCCAAGAGGACTCACTATTGCTCCAGGCTTTGATAAGCCACTTAACCGCCAGCTTGTCAACCAACCCAATGATATCCAAAATACCCAAGCCCCGTGAGTCTTTCGAGCTAATGGAAGTTTTCCAATTGATTTTGGGAATCCCCCTCCTGTTGGGGTCCCTAGTCCAAAGGAAGTTTGTGCAGATTCTTTCCACTTTGGCCAACTCTTTCTCTGTCGGTATCCAACATGAGATAAAGTAAATAGTCGTTGAAAGCATAAATGTGTTAACAACCATAGCACACCCTGCCAAGTGGACTTGCATACCTTTCCAATGATTTAGGTTGCTATCCAGCTTGGCCACCACCTAGTTCCATCGTTGGTCCATTGTGATGTCGAAGCCCATCAGGATGCCGAGGAGACAGAAGACTTGACCTCTAGGGATAAATTGACACCCCTGATCTAATAGCAATTGGGGTGGGGGTCCGTAGATTGCTTTGAAAACAGTTTTAACATGGTTGATTTTTGAACCTGACGCCATACAAAAGGTGTCAAGGCAACTCCACAAGGCCAAATAATTCATCAGAATCAGTGATGAGTATAAGTGGGCGGCTGGGATAAGACAAAATGACTCTATCTGGTTCCCGATCATCGGTATTAGAGGAGTGGAGCCTTGGAACCTCCAAATTGTAGAGCGGTTATGGAACAAGGGGTTCAAATAGTGAAAACAGCTCTGGAAACAAGAGACCAACTAGTGGATTAGGTTCGAAGACTTCGACCCCAGACATAGAGTTACCCTCGAGGAATGGACTCTTCTTCAATGTAGATGTTTGGGATGGGACCGCTCAACTACCCACCTTCTCTCCGGACAGGATCTTCCTTACCTAGAGGGCCTCACATGGAGAAATGGTAAGAAAATATCAGAATACCCAACTTCAAAGAGAACTTAGATGTTCATCACACCCTTAACAAGAGGTGGTGCCTTTCTTGGACCAAACTTTGATGGGAACTAAATTTCATGTCTATTTGGCACCCCCTAATTGAGATCAAAAAGTCTGCTCTAATGTGGCAGATCTTGCATAAGGGAGTCTTTTCCAATGCAAGGGCTAATAAAATATGTGGTGTTCCGCCATGGTGCAAGCGTTGCCATCGATGCATCGAAGATTTAGCTCACCTCTTCTTCGATTGCCCCAAGTCCCATATTGTGTGGCATCACCTGACATGAGTTTTGAGACTCACGCATCAAATCAATTGGCAATAAGTGTTGTTGGGTGAGACAGTCGGTCGCTCATTGAGGCTGTGGAATTCCATCCAGAGCGAGACCCTTTGGAAGATTTGGAGGGAGCGATGTGCTTTTATTTTTGGCCAAACTCCTAAGGAATGGTCGATCAAGAAATCATTGTTTCTTCTAGGTAAAAGAAGCTCCTGAGATAAGAGATCTCCACTGTTTAGACATCACTATATTTATCTCTTCCAAAAGAACAAGTTAAAACCCAAATGTGTCCCACATGAGGGTGATGATAGATTTATCCGCCTAATTTGTAATGCCCTCTAGCTTTCCATACTCCTCCCCTACATTGTGGGATTTGGGGGGTCCATGGGCATTAGTCCCATTCACTTGTAACTTTTCTTCTTTATTTTAATTAAAATCCGGGCTAATGAGCTAAGGCCGAACTTTGTTTTATTAAAAAATATATATAGAGAGAGAGAGAAAAAGAGAGAGAGAGGGGAATCTCATTCATTACCGTGGGGATGACTCATGAAGATGGCATTCTTCGAACACCTGCCTCTTCTTCTAACTCCTGCCTCTGCCTCTTCTAACACCTGCCTCTGCCTCTTTAACATTTACACTTCTATCCAGAGGGTCCCTGTCAGATGATCATCTGCAGCATTGCTGGCGAATTAGCAAGTGCTTATGATCATCTTCAGAGAGAGCCTCTGAATAAAAGTATATCGCTCTATCTGCAAATGTCGTTCACGAAGGCGTCTCGATTCTTCACAGAAAGCAAGAGCCTCCGTTTAAAACCTTGCGTCGCGATGATCGTTAAGCAAGTAGCGCACGATAGTAATCGTCAATAACAAGCTTCCGAATGCGATGCCGGGATTGCATGCAAGGAGATCGTTCACTCTGTCGCAACAAAGCCAGTTAAGAAGATCTCCATAGAATTCAACACCAACAGGGCAGTGACACTTACCAGAGCTTGTGTGTGTGTCTCTGTGTGTGAGAGAGAGAGAGAGAGAAAGTGAGCGCTGTCCATTCCAAAAAGCTACTAGCAGTTCTTCATGTCAACTATATTATCCTGGCTTGTATGCGGAACTTCAGATCTAGAAACGCATTATTCTGTTGTAGCATTCTTGGCTCTTTATCACAGCGATTGCAAAGGAGGACCTTGTCACAGATGATCCGAAGTTATGAACACCTCTGTATCTTCGATGACGACTTCGTTTACGACTCCGTCTTTACTCCGTTTAGGACTCCATCTTTACATAGGATCTCTCTCTGTATATATATATACATATACCTATATATATATATATATATATATATATATATATATATATATATATATATATATATATATATATATATATATATATATATATATATCACAATAAAGCATTCTTAAAGAAAAAAAAAATAGGACAGCGTTTCTTTTAGGGGAAATAAATAGAAGAGCGTTAGTGAGAGTCCACTTATTTTTTCGACCATTTTTTCCAAATATAAGCATTTTATGGTGTCTATAGAGAGAGGACTTTCTATAATTACAATTTTTTATTCCTAAACAGTCTAGACATTTTCCAATCTGAGATTCTCTAGGAGGGTTCTTGAAGTTCCATGTGCGTCTTCTTTCCAAATCATTTAAGGAGCTTGATCCTTAAAGGCATTCCAAAAGAAGAGGAGAGTCGATCGCTTCACTAAGTAATCTTGGTTTCTGTAGACTTGATATACTAGAACAAGCACATGGTGGAGGTTTAGCCACAATGAACAACTCCTAGGGCACTAGAACAAGAGGTGAACCCAGGACTTCCCTACCATAAAAGCAATGCTTACATGACGGGGGTGGTGGGGTGCACAAATTTGTTTGCGTTGGCATTAGTTCAAATCCCATGGTTGAGAATTTTCCACACAAGGAACACCTTCTTATTGTTGATAAGATGATGCCACTAGTGCATGAACTTAGACTCCTCGTTGATCCAAGGTTCGTCTTGATGCCACTTCCTATAAAGCAAGACATAAATTTTTCATATTTACCGTCATTTCGAAACAATCGCCAGTGTACAATCTCAGCCCCTCCATCCATGGTGGAGTGACGGAGAAGAAGGTGAGCCTTTGATTTTCCCCATGCATTAATTTTGTGTCCTAAAAGGCAACAGTCATTGATTTCAACTCTCCTAGTTGGATTGGGTTCCAAGGGTGCTTCCACATGCGAAAAAAGATATTCTTCCTTAATTTCTTTGCTCTTTGGAGGTTGCGAAAATAAACTTCTTTTATTTAAGGAATCAGAAATCAAAGAGAGACATTCTGTTTAATAGTAGTTTCCCACTTCATATTGTCGATCTTGCAACCCCTTCACTTGGAGTGCACCAAGTTGGAACCTCCAGGTATCCTGGGAAAATTGAGGTTCTAACTTATCGGCCATTCCTTCAATATACAAATTGCCTAAGGTAATATAGTATTTTTGGTTTAACAAACTTCCCATTTGCTTTTAGGCACCTCTCTCTTCTTGCGATCACTATTCTAAAAATAGTTTTTTTCTTTTCATTTTCACTAAACCTTTGCCTTTTAGTCTCCAACACCCCAAAAAAATAGATAAATCAAGAGATGAAGAACATGATCACTATAGCATGCCCCCAAAATTGACTTGCATTCGCTTAGAGTTCTCGAGTTTTCTTTTGAACTTGGCAGGAACCCAATCCCATTGATGTTCCATTAAGACATCAAAACCTATCATGATTGCCAATAGGCAAAGTATTTTCCCCCTAAGAAGCTCTGAAAACCCTTGATCAATATAAAATTTTGGCATTTACTTGATGATAGCCTTGAATGTGATTTTTGCATGGTCTATCCTAGAATTTGAGGCTTCACAAAAGGTGTCTAGATATTGTTGAAAGGTATTGGTACTTGTCGGATCATTAAGTAAGAAGACATTAGTCTCATGTTCAAAAAGTATGAGTATTACTAGGTCATATCTATGAGGAAGTGAGAGCTCGTAAATATGGCCACTATGTACATCATGATTAACCAATCAACTAAGGTTATGTACAGTGATAGCAAGGAGCAATGCATTGAAAAGGAAGGTTTTTCTGATAGAGTGTTTTTCTATGATAGATTGAGAGAGTTAATGTTGTATAAACCTTGGGTTAGACCATTGTATGTTAGTATTTATTCTTGGAGACCCTTGGTTTAGTTTAGTGAGTTAGACACTTGAAGTAGGAACCTATGTTCTTGGTTTTAACCCATGGTAATTTATTCAGTTGAAGTCTCACATGAAGGGTTCTTAGGCCTGGGAATAAATATCCTAAGGTAAAGGAACCTTAATCTTGGGAGAAGCTTCCTCCAAGGGTGTATTTGTGTATGTGTGTATATGTATGTGTGTTTGTGTGTATATGTATGTGTGTTTGTGTGTATATGTATGTATGTGAGAGTAGTTGTGTGTGTATATGTATGTATGTACATGTAGGTATATATCTATATTTGTGTATGTGCGTATATGTGTGTGTATCTATGTGTGTATGTGTGTATGTGTTTATGTAGGTGTATCTATATGTGTATGTGTATGTGTATATATGCATGTGTATGTGTATATGTGTATATGCATGTGTATATCTATGAGCATGAATGTGGATGTGCATGCATGCATGTGTATGTGCATGCATGTGCATGTACATGTGCATATGCATGTGTATATATATGTGCACATGTGTGTATGTGTATATGTATGTGTATGTGTATAAGTATGTGTTTATGTATGTATGTGTACGTGTATGTGCATGCATGCATGTGCATGTGCATGTTTATGTGTGTGTCAATGTAAGTACATTTGTATTTGTAAGTGTATGTGTGTATGTATGTGTGTGTATGTGCATGTGTATGTCTATGTGTGTGTATGTGCATGTGTATCTGTATGTGTATATGTCTATGTGCATGTTTATGTGTGTGTCAATGTAAGTACATCTGTATTTGTAAGTGTATGTGTGTATGTATGTGTGTGTATGTGCATGTGTATGTCTATGTGTGTGTATGTGAATGTGTACGTCTATGTGTGTGTATGTGCATGTGTATGGGCATGCATGAGTGTGCATGTGCATCTGCATGTATATGTGTATATGTGTGGTTGTTTTTGAATGTGTGAGTATGAGTATGGTAATTTAGGAAAACAAAAGAATTTAAATGATATATAAAAAATTAAATTGTACTTATAATTACTAGCCATATATTATGCTCAGTGAACTCTTGAATAACCTGCAAGAGAGAGAGAGAGAGAGATGCAGAAAGAGGGAGGGAGGGAGAGAGAGAAAGAGAGAGAGAGAGAGAGAGAGAGAGAGAGAGAGAGAGAGATGTATCAGCAATTGTACTCATTGTATATGCAATCCTTTGAATTGTCACACATGCAATATCATTGTCTATCATATATGCTATGCTTCTGAGCGTCCCAGATGCAACATTGACAAAGTATCAAATATAGGAATCTCGCATATGCAATGCTTAAATTAGCCTCATGAGCAGCCTTGGGTTTAGTGTCGATACTAGCATTGCTTAAATGATATTGCATGCTTGAGGCTCAACCTGACGGAATGGGAAATCATAAATGGATAAAATTGTGTCTCGTCAATCATAGCTATGCCCCCGTATTCCTTGTGGTTTAGAAGAATCTAAACACCAATAAGCCAAAAAAAAAGAACGGCCAAGTGGCAGATTCTAGGCAAAATTCAACAAAGTCTCCCTAGAAAAATGGATTATGTGAGAATGCATGTTCTCTCTCTTATAAGCCTATCAAGGAGTAAATGGATCACTATGTAGTTGAAAAAACGAAAAAATCTCAAAAAAATTTTGCTAGTCTCATAAGACTACAAATACTGACATGTAAACTTTCATAGTGAATCATTGATTCTAGTGCATATAATGAGTTAACGGAAAGAAGCCAACTAGGCTTATCGGGCCCCTATGAACAACAAGCTTACATCTCCTATGGTGAGGTTGGGTAAGTCTGCCATCTGCATCATTGAAGAGATCCCGACATCTACTCCTACATTTACACCTATGTTTCCTTCTTTAGTTTACTCCATCATTACCCTTATGTTTAAATCTATGCTTAATCCTTCAACCTACTCCACACTGCTTGTTTTTGGCATCGAATCCCAACCCAATTCGAGTTCCACTTAACCTTCCTTTTCCAATTTTGGATTCAGTTTTCCATTTCACTTTGGACTTCCATTTTTGTTTCCAAATCCAATCCTTGTTTAGGTTTTTAGTACCTATTTTAGTTCCAAATCGTGAACTTGAATATATAGTTTAATCCTTTTTTACTCATACAACTGATTCTTACCTTTACACCTACATTTACTCGTTGGAAATAGTCCAAGGATTTTAATAAGCCATAGGAATTTGGCATAACGTTCCTTACTTGGCTTCTTCTGGCTCCCTTGGTTGTTGGCGCAAATGGTTATGTGAAAGCACTCTTTAAATAAGGTGTGGCATAAGGACTTTCTTATTTAATAAGGAAGGTATTTGAACCAAGAACCTCACATTCAAAAGGGAGGTCTTTTACCAATGCACTACTCACCATTTTACTTATATTTAACATAATTTTCATCCCTCTTACGTTTTTAATTCTCAAGAACCACCCTTCCCTTTTCCATACAAGTTCAAGAAATCTTAAAATTATTTTCACATTTTTGGATAGGGGTTTCTTGTTTGACACATCCATGGACCTTAATCATTCCACTGCGGATTTTAGTGAATCACTTCTACATGGGTACTGATAAGAAAATAGCAAGATCTCTATGGCACAGACTCCAAGGTGCACAATATGAGATCAAACAATGTGAAAATTTGCCTCAAAAGATGCATTCAATTGTGAACAAGCTTATATGGGTGTTAAATGCAACGGATCAAGTAGGGAGGACACATTTCAAGGTTGGCATAAAGAACATCTTGTTTTATCATGGATATCATGGTTATCGTGGTTATCCTACACCTAAAATGAGAAATTGAATTTTTCCACTAACTATTTAGGAGGGAGGTCCAATTCTAGAGGAATGTTTTGTGGATAATATAGATCCTCTCAAGACATAGAAGGCCTTCTAAGAGAAGATCAAGGTATGCATTTTTTCCTTATGAGTTTCATCTACATCTTCAACATTTGTGGACCTCTTTCACATGGAATTAGAATGATACCATTACCAATTATTAAGAGGGATTTTGGCAAATTTTTTTATTTGTTCACATGCTCAAAGAAGTTCTTACCTTGTACAAGAAGTATGAAAATGATTTGGAAATGTAGATTCCAATCAAGCTTCACACACTCCATCTTGTAATGCTTTATAAAGCTATTTATTTTTCTCATGCTTCATAGAACGAGTTTCAATCTAATAACAAGTCAATTCCTTTGCAAAAACCACATCAATGACAACATTTTACGAAGCTAATTTTCCTTTGAAGAAAATTTTACAACCTCTTGTTACCTTATTCCAATTTTTCCACAGCACCCATAGGCTCATCTTTCCAACCTACGAAACCTCTTACCCTTCAAAATCCAAGGGTGGATGCTCAACATGGAGGTAGTTCATGAAGAAACTTGTCCTATTTGGATGGAGGAAGCATTGAAAAAGATTTAACTACCTTAGGTAATGGAATTTCTCTTCATTTCTTACTTTGCATGTTGGGTACTATGAGAAATATTTCTTTTTAATATTACATAATGATGGTAGTTCTCATGATCTAATCTCACACAAGTTAGTGTAGGAACTAAATTAAAGTAATTTCATTTCTTATATAAACTTAAGGCTGCATTTCATAAAATTTGATATAATGTACAAGTGAAGTTCATGATGTTAATATTTGCATAGGTTCATATGTAGATGCTATCCTACAATATTATACTTGGTATCCTTTTCTTCTTCAGTATAACCCACGTGTTGACTATCATAAACATATATTTAACTTTGAATTTATCGATCAACTCATTTATTTTTTATGCAAGGCATGACTTCCAACCATCTCCATTAATTGTTCATACTCAAATAAAACATGCATTTAGGAAGTGTTACAATTCATGCATTTTTCTTGTAAATTTCATTGATTATTGAACTCATATCCTTTCAGATGAACATAAACCTTTTATGACTCCTAATAATAATTCTTTTATATCTAATTATCCTTCCATAGTACCACTTTCTTGGGGATCCTTTGAAAGATATAATTCTTGGTAGTTCTCTTCCTCATAAAGCAACTTACATGCATAACCTTTTCAAGAAAAGGAAATAGAAAATCAAGTTAAGGATTTACTTAAGAAATCAATTATAGAAACTAGTTCTTCTCCATTTGGAGCACCCATTCAATGAGATGAGAAAAAAGAATAAAAATTATAAAATGAATTGTAGGGAGCTCAACAAAACTATGATTATAAATAGAGACTATATGTATGGGATAGATGACTTGATAGATCAAACTCGAGGAGCCCATTTCCTTAGTGACTTGGATATTTAATCTAGTTATTATTTGATACATATGACACATACCTATATTTATAATGTTGCTTTTAGAACTCAAACTTGCCATTATTATTGTACGGTAATGCCCTTTGGACTTACAAATTCTCGTGTTATATTTGCATGTAAGATGAATAATATTTTACTTGATTTTAAGGCTTCATTCTTGTTTTCCTTTATGACGCACTTCTTTGTACAAAGGATGAAAGTGAGCATGAGAAGCATTTAGAAATAGTTTTTAGCTCATAATTTCCAAAAACACTCTATGCCAATCCCAAAAAACGGGTATTGTAGAATGGCCTATACCTCAATCACTTAATGATTTATGCTCTTTTATCAGGTTGGCTAATTTCTATATAAAATTCATTAAAAATATCTTTTATATAGAAGTTCTCCTTACAGATTGATTGAAAAAGAAAGAAAAGTGTAAATGGGGGTTAGAACAGAAAATATTTTCAAAAGTGAAAACATGAATATGTTTTGGAATAATCTGAGTTTGCACAAGCTTTTCATGTAGTTACAAAGTATAGTGGTTTAGGTATAGGTGTAGTTTTAATGCCAAACAATCATCCCATTGCATTTGGAAGTAGGAAATTTAAACTCTTTTAAAAGAATTATAGTACATATGAGGAGGAATGCTTACATGTTATTCATGCTTCAAGGATCTAGAAACATTACCTTATTTAAAACACACCAACAAGCTATAAAACTTTTATTAAATCAACCAATGACTTTTGATAGCCATATCCAATGGGAAACTTTTATTAAAAACTCTCAACCTATGATTCAATATCAACTTGGAAAAGCCAATATTTTACTAGATGCTCTATTGATTTCCATCATTGAAATTACATTCTTGTTTTGTCCATAATATTTCTGCCACTCATATTCATTAATTTCATAACATGATAACTACTTATGCTTCAAATTTTTGCTTTTCATGGGCATGGAACCATTTAAATAATTATGCATCTTCAACTTATGAAAATTATAGATTTATTTAAAGATTTTTTCTTCGAATTCTAAACACAAATTATGCATCATTTAGGCTTTTATAGATTTGATTATGAACGAAATGCATAAACCACCTTATATTTCATGTAGAGCATACAAAGCACATTATCTACATGTAGACTTTGCTTTTTTTTTGCCAAGTATGGAGAAACATATTGCATATTATGTTTTCTAATGCATTGTGTCTCAGCATGTAAAAAATCATCATGGTAACACATTTGGATTGTTAAAGTCACTATCCATTCCCAACTAACCATGACAGTACATTTCTATATATTTTAATACTCTTCTCTCTTTGAATTTATCTTTGGATGAAATTATGTGACAATTGTTGATAGGTTTAGTATATATGCATACATCATTCCAACTACAAAAGCTTGTTTGCATTTGGGATTGCTATGTTTTTCTTTAAAATGCTTTTGCCTAGATAATGATTTCCCAAAAGTCATGTTGTCTAGTCGTGATGTGCATTTTTGCAATCATTTTTGGTATCAAGGTGTATGAAGGATGGCTCTTCCACAAGCACCCGACATTGGATGGCTAAAGCATTGCAATTGAAGCCTCAAGGGTGGAAATCATTTTCAAGGCAAAGGAATTCTTTCATGTAGATTGCATTTTATTATCAATGAAGCATGGTATAAGATAATGTGTATGCAGAAAATAGAAATTTATCTAAATTTTTAAATACATGAGCATGTATGTATTGGAAAACACACATCAAAAGAATAGCATGCATCCAAAAGATCATGCATGGAAATGAATGATTTTTTATGGATTTCTCCTTCCAAAATAATTCTTTCAATGCACAACACAAGTTTCCTTATTGTTAAGAATGGTTCTGGTGCACTCAAGCATGTGCACTATTATGTCCATATCTTTTAAAGGATGCATGAAGTGCATGCATTGCAAGCTCAAGAAGTGCTTGAATTAGCTAAAAGCATGAAAGAAAAAAAAATATGTCAACAAATGCATGTAAAGATATTCATTTTCATGCAAGAACATGCATTTGCATATATAAGGGTATAATTGTTTTTGAAGAATAATAAAGATCGTATTCTCAGGGTAATTAGCTTACTTTTTAAAGCTCAATTTTGACATTTGGGAAGAAAGAAGACTAGTTATTTATAAAGTTATGCTGGCTACAACCTTGGAACTCAAGATCTCCTTCTCTAATCATAGTTAGAGTTACTTTGTGATTTCATCTAAGATTTTTTAAATTTGAAGATGAAACCTAGTCAAGTGATGTTTAGAACATGAGATAGTTCCGAAAGAAAGAACTTACATTAATTAATCTAGTCTTGTATTTCATGAATCACATCATTTTCCTATCATATGAGATCAAAATGTTGAGCATGAGAATTTTTTTAAAATTTTGCACCATATTTAATATTTTTGCACTTAGAGTATGCATGAAAGTGAGTGAGACTAGACACTACTAAACAAGCAAAGATACGAACGATAGGACCAAGGATAAATCCATGTGCATATATGCATGTGAATATAGGAGAGGAAACATCCAACAACCTATGTTTGATCCCACATTCATTTGTTCATTTTGAAGATGGAAATCTAGTGTGGGAAAGACAATATGTTATGCTCCATAAAGTCACAAGAACCCACCTTGGTTTCATCAATAAAGTTTTTGGAGCAAAAATAATCAAACTACATGGTGGCAACCGGCAAACATGAGAAAATGAAGCAATGAATGAGGCCAGCATATTACCTGTTACCCATATTGCAATAATTAGTCTACTTTCATTAGCTATACACCATGGCTTATTTTTAGATTACAGAATGGTGGTGCATTGGATATGTGGCTTGAGAGAATTAGGAAAGAGTATTTAAACATACAAAAATGTAGAACCATCAAAGAGACACAAGCATACATATCTATAATGAATATCAATATTTGGAAGTTAATCAATGGATTTTTGTAGACAATATTATTCTTATACACTTATAATATATCGCATAATGATCTCCATCTATGCAACATATTGTTGCATTTTGAAGATGAGCATGTGTACATAAGACTATGTGAATTTGGAAGAGCAACACATTTGCTTAACAAAAAAGGTTTTCCAAAGTTATGAGATCTCATCATAGCAAACAAAAAGGAGAGGATTCAGAAAGATTGGTGGATTTCATGAGAATCCGTATCCATTTGCCCTTGACCGTTCAATAAAATTCAAGAGACCTATACAATCTCAATAACTATCTTGAAAATTTTGAAATGGGTAGATTTAAATAGTAATCCTAATGATAAAAATGGGCTTTAAAAGTTCAAGTAGGTAGTATAACTACCATGTGATAAAGGTGCATTGAGAAGATTATGCATATATGACTTGCTTGAATCATTCTTGAATCTTTTTCATTGTAGTTTAAAAATATTCAATAATGATGCATTAAGACCATATTGAGACGAATGCCTTTCAGAGCACATGTTTATTAATCAAAGATCTTTCCTATCACTGTGTCAAATTCAATTTTTTATTTAATGTCAAATAATAAGTGCTTTAAGTTCACATGGTTTTATGATACATGAAGTGATAATGTCATTTAATATGAAGTGATAATGCTAACACTAGCCCCAAAAGCCATGTTGAGGATAATTTTCTAATCCTCTCTCTCTCTCTCTCGTGGTGTGGTTCAACGATCTTCTGCCTATCATATTGAGTATAACACTTTGAACCACTGCAACAAATCAGCGGTATATCGAGGTTTTAACTGAGGGAAATGAACGCACGTATTTTTGCCCCGACATCGGTGTAGGTGTCGGTATGTGCGTTGGTATTAAAGCACCGATATGGGTGTCGCAGTATGCATCCGTATGGGCATCGGTATGGGCATCGGTATGGGCATTGGTATAAGTGTCGATATAAATGACGGTATTTCCGACGCCCATACCAACGCCTCTATTGGGTGTACCGTCGCATATACCGGCGCCTATTGGGTGTACCGATGCTTATTCCGGTGAAATTACTAGGACTACTGGCGACCATATCTGAAAAATATTTTTTTGGGCAGAGTGTGTTGTCTTTTGCTACAACAACATTACCATGATGTTGCTTATCAAAAGACAATACACTCTGCCCAAAGAAAAACCGAGTACATGTGATGTGTACTCTAATATCAACCGAAATATGACTCCATAAAACAGAATATTATTGGACACAAAAGAGATAATCAGAATGAACCATGAAGCATGTACAAAAAGAGTTATATATCTCATAAAATGAAGCATGTACAAGTCTGTGGAAAACCACTCTCATATATGATGCTTTTACAAAATGTGGCAAAGCAATGCATTGCCATATAAAAATCAAATACAAAATTTTGGTGTGCCACTGCCATACACATGCAAAGAACGTTCCATATCAACAGTCCTGCAACAAAGGACATTAATGAAATGAGATAAATTCACATGAAATTTACAAACAACAAGTAAAAAGCAAGTTCATAAATTAATCACCTCATCGCAAATGCTCCCATGAAACAACTGCACCGCATCCCTCCAAGTTCTCCAATAGTGCAGTCAATCCATGATGATATCCATAAGCCTCCTTCGTTCGTATTGGAGGACGACCCATTACCAGCTCCTGCAATAAATATACAAAACATTAGAGGAACATACATGAGAAACTTAACACAAACAAATTCAGTAAATCAAATGGTACTTATAAACTTGTGATGCATCGTGTCATATCCGCCACTGCCCAAATGTGATGGTCCAACCGTATCTAAACGTGTGGTTGCGGCATCTCGCTGCTAGTGATATCAGTCAGGAGTCTGCTGCTGCATATCGTGAATCATATCCCACTCCTTAGTATCTAATCATACAGGCTTTCGTAAGCGTTAACTGAAAGCATCACGAGCCTCGATCATTGATGGGACATAACCTCACGTGCGGTGTGCAAAATCCACTCTAAACTGACCATAGGCTATCCATCGGCTGGTCGGAACTCCTGATAAATCATATGTGTGATATAATTCTTCTGATCTTTATCTTGTTCACTCCATGTCAACATGATAGACTGTCCAAACTGTATGGAGCAAAGCTGTCTTATACGTGCACACATTTCTTTGCCAGCCGCATCCATCACTAGAGCTCCATCTCAAATACTATACACCTTGGAGTCATCATGGTCATGAGCACCCCAAGGTGTACGTGGTGTTCTACGTGGTGTACCCCATAGCGTACCTACATCTGAGGTATTCCACGTGGTGTTCCACGTAACATGGTACTCGTCCTAGGAGTAGAAGCGGGCGACACAATGTCCATTGCACTACCTCCACAACAGCTGCCTCCTCTAGACCTACATGTAGATCCACTCTTAGAACCTCCTGCTCCATAGTGTGACCTCGACCTACCAGACGGGCTAGAACCTGTATCGCGTTGAGGTGTCAAACGCACATGTCTACTACTAGACTTAGTAGGGGATGGATAAAAAGATGGTCGTGGTGGAGTCACATAGCTAGGAGATATACCTCCTACAGGAGTAGCACCACCCGCAGGAGTGACATCGACAGGAGTGACACCGAGGGGAGTGACACTCGCGGGAGTGAGGCCGGTAGGAGTGAGGCCGGCAAGAGTGAGGCTGCCAGGAGTGAGGCCGCCAGGAGTGAGACCGAGAGATCCGATGCAAAATCCTCTAGTCTAGCATCCTCTTGGAGATCCGATGCACTGAGAATATCTATCTCTATATTGATGGCTTCTAAATCGCTTGCTATGCTAGTTTCTTCCCGACCATTGTCTATTGCTTCGTCTTCTCGAACAATGACCTCTTTTTCAATGACCTCTTCTTCTTGAACAATGATCTCTTCCTCCTCGACTATCAAATGAATCTTTGAGTCCACTATAGATGGACTTTCTTCTATATCTATGTTCTCACAAATTTTTCTACTACATGGCGAAACTTGTAAAACAAATAGCCACTCTGGATCTTCTGAACTTGATATAAAAACAACTTGCTCACAATGTTCAGGAATTACAAATATATCCCTTTCATCCGTCCATAATTTTGTGGAGTTGACTTGAAGCAAACTGCTTGTATCCCGCCTCACTATTGCGCTTCTTCAAGAGGTGACTACTTTGAACCATTTCACATCAAAAACAAAGTAATCAAACTTCCCAAAAGATAGTTTCAAGATATCTTGAATCACACAATAATAATCTAGCTGGCCTTCTTGAGCAGTATCATCTCTTGCACTTGCTCTACTTTTTTGCAAAAAGTTCACTATCACCCCACTATCAAAAGTAGACCTATTTTTATCGATTCATGCGATTCGAAAGTGTCGTCCATGAGACCATAGTGCACCGTATTTCGTATACTCCCAATCACATCCCTTTGCAAGTTCTTCTCCTTCTTCAGAGATATCTTCACCCATTGCCTTTGCTTGTGAAACCGATGTATCTAGCCATCTGCTCGTTTGAAAAGGTGGAATAGGTCGAGGACTTTTCGGAATCACATACATACACACACACATATACACACATACATACACACACACATACATACACACATATACACACATGCATGCATACATACACACACATATACAGACATGCATGCATACACACATATACACATATACACACATGCATACATACACACACATGCATACATACATACATACACACACATATACACATATTCATACACACATACATACACACATATACACACATGCATGCATACATACACACACATACACATATACACACATGCATGCATACATACACACACATACACATATACACACATGCATACATACACACACACATGTACACACATGCATACATACACACACATATGTACACACATGCATACATACACAAATATACACATATGCATGCATACATACACATACATATACATACATGCATGCATACACTCACACGCATACACACACATACATACACACATGCATGCACACACACACATGGGTGTATACACAGACATGCATACATACACACACATACACATATACTCACACATGCATACATAGATACACATACACATATACATACATGCATACATTCACACACACACATACATACACACATGCACACATGCACACATATACACACACATAAGCTAGTGTTTTAATTAAATATATATAATTAAATATATAAAATTCTGAGTTTGAAGTTATTTTTTACATCAAATATCTAAAAATAGAATTAGGGTTTTAGGCTATTTACACATACATACACATATACTTATACACATATATATACACATACACATATATATACACATGCATACACATACACACATGTTTTGGGTCTAGGTCTTTTCGATTAGGATTTTAGGGTTTCTACACATGCATAACATATATGCACACATACATATACACATATAATAAATATATAAATGTATATACACACGCATACAGAAATATACATATTTTAGGTCTAGATTTTTAGGATTAGGGTTTTAGGGTCTACGCATACATATAATTCAATTACATTTATATTCAGAAAAAATATAGAAAAACATAACAAAAACATTTGAATATATAAATAAACATATATATAAAACAGGATTAGGGGTTTAGGTTTTTTTAGGTGTTTGAGTATTTAGGTTTTAGTATTTTAGGTTTAAGTCTTTAGGTTTTAATATTTCAGGTTTAAGTTCAAGTCTTTCTTATTAGAGTTTTAGGGTTTTAACACCTACATAACATATATACACACATACACATACACATATAATACATATATACATGTATATACACATGCATACAGAAATATACATATTTCAGGTCTATATCTTTAAGATTAGGGTTTTAGCATTTAGGCATACATATAACTCAATTAGATTTATATAAAGAGAAAAGATAGAAAAAAATTAAGGAAAAAATCTGAATACATAAATATAAATATATATATATAATAGGATAATTATATAGATAAATAAATATAAAAAGAACTAGGGTTTTAAATAATTTAATTAAATATATATAATTAAATATATATAATTAAATATATAAAAATAGGATTAATTAAGAAAAGAATCTGAATATATAAATAGATATATATATATAAAATAGGATAATTATATAGATAAATAAATATGATAAGAACTAGTTTTTTAAATAAGTAAATTTAATATATAAGATTAAATATATAAAAATAGGTTTAATTTTAATCATTTTTATTAGAGTAAACATACATACACATACACACATATACTTATACACCTATCTATATAGACACACACACACACATATATATATATATATATATATATATATATATATATATATATATATATATATATATATATATATATATATATATATATATATATATATATATATATATATATATATATATATATATATATAAACATATATATGCATATGCATACACATTTATATATGTTTTAGGTCTAGGTCTTTCTGATTAGGGTTTTGAGATTTTAAAACCTACATAATATATATACACACATAATACATATATACATGTATCTACGCATGCACACATAAATATACATATTTTAAGTCTAGATCTTTAAGATTAGGGTTTTAGGGTTTAGGAATACAGATAACTCAATTAAACTTATATAAGGAGAAAATATAGAAAACATTAAGGAAAAAATCTGAATATATAAATAAATATATATATATAATAGATAATTATATAGATAAATAAATATAATTTTTTTAAATAATTTAATTAAATATGTATAATTAAATATATAAAAATAGGATCAATTAAGAAAAAATATGAATATATAAATAAATATATATACACATACAATACACACATATACTTACACACCTATCTATATACACATATATATACACATGCATACACATATATACATGTTTTAGGTCTAGGTCTTTCTGATTAGGGTTTTATGGTTTTAACACCTACATAACATATATACACACATACACATACACATATAATATATATATACATGTATATACACATGCATACAGAAATATACATATTTTAGGTCTAGATCTTTAAGCTTATGGTTTTAGGATTTAGGCATACATATAACACAATTAAATTTATATAAAGAGAAAATATAGAAAAAAATTAAGGAAAAAAATTGAATATATAAATAAATATATATAAGAAGTAGGATAATTATATAGATAAATAAATATAAAAAGAAGTAGTGTTTTAAATAATTTAATTAAATATATATAATTCAATATATAAAAATAGGATTAATTAAGAAAAAAATTTGAATATATAGATAAAATAGTATAATTATATAGATTATGATTTTAGGATTAGGGTTTTAGGTTTCTTTAGGTGTTAAAGTATTTAGGTTTTAGTATTTCAGGTTTAAGTCTTTAGGAGTATGATTTTTAGCTTTAATAAAAAAACAAATGTTCTAAAATGTCCATATTGTATCAGGTGGCTAGTTTGGATCCAGAGCAGAGAATGGCATGTCCTTGCACTCAATGCAAGTATCAAATTTATTGAAAACGATGGATTTGTACTGCACATGTAAGAGAGTATGGATCCTTTGATAAAAGTGGACTAGAAAACCTACGCTACCATTCCCATGGTCCCTCAAGTGAGAAGATGGACCCAAACGACATTGCACCGATAACCTCTCGTGGCCAAAAGAGAACAAAAAGGGACTTAGAAGTACAAGTAAGTATTAATAACATTACACAAAATGAACATATGGAAGAGATGCTCGAAGCATGTTTATGAGAATATGAAAACATGCAAAGACTAGCTCGTTTACCACTTGACAATGGAGAAAAGATATATGTACTATGTGCGTCACTCGGGATGCTCAATCTGCAATCCATTTATGGATGGTCAGATATTAGTGTCACTAAATCGTTCAGGTAAGTGGATTTGAAATAAACTTTCATTGTTGTATCAAAATAACTTAATTCACTAATATTGTTTTAATTGCTTATTGCAGGCTTCTTAGAGATCAGTTTTTGCCAGAGGGCAATGACATGCGTCCAACACGTGGAGATGCAAAAAAAAACTTTTAAAGTCCATTGGAAAGGATTATACCAAGATTCATGTATGTCCGAATGATTGCATCCTCTTTTAGAATGAGTATGAGCATCTCGACGTATGTCGAAAGTGTGGAGCAAATAGATTTAGAGAAGACCTTGTAGACGAAGCAATTACTGCAAAGGTTCATCGCCACTTAACTATCATTCTATGAATTAAGACCATGTTTAAATGCAAATCTATAACTGAGTTAATGTCATGGCATACAAAGAGCAGGTCTACAAATGGTGTAATGCGAGTGCCTACTGACTCTAATCCTTGGAAGCACATAGATAGTAAGTGGCCAGAGTTTGCTAGTGAGCCTCAGTCCATACGTCTAGGCCTAGCTATGGATGGAGTGAATCCATTTGGTTTATGCAGTTCTTTATGGAGCACATGGCCTGTATGTTTGGTTAATTATAACATCCCACCATGGCTGGCCACAAAGAAAGGTCATTTATTATTAGCTCTTATTCTACCAGGTAAGTATAAGATAAAAAACATGAATGTATATCTTGCACCACTTCTGGAAGAACTACACATTTTATAGGATGGGATTACTGTGCGTGACATGTCTCAACCTATTAGAAGAGGAGACGTGCAAGTGCAAAACATACTTATGTGGATGATGCATGATTGGCCTAGTTATGATGAATGTTCAGATTTATCGATCTTGGGTTACCATGCTTGTCCCTTATGTGGACCACAAATCGAAGCATGCTATTCCAAAGCACTACTTAAAACTGACTATGAAGGACACCATAGATATTTGCCTGATGGACATGTTTTACATGAAGGAAAAATTGGTCGACAAGCACAATGCCAAATGAAAGCCAGCAATTGGAAACAACTGTAGAATTCAAAAAATCCAGTCACTCGCATGAAACTGTTGTCCATTTTTCCTAAACTCCCTTATTGGAGTGAATTATTGATCAATCATTTTGTAGAACCGATGCATATTTTTAAAAATGTGGGAGAGATTCTTTGGAAGACTTTGATCGAAAAGAAAGAAAACAAAGTTACAAAGGGAGGATAGAAGAGAGAGGTCGTATGCGAGAGTTGAGGGCAATTACTAAGCCCAATGGAACAGTATCGTTACCAAGAGCTCCTTGGGTGCTTTGCAGGATGGAAGAGCAACAAGTGAAGAAAACAATTTCAGAGTTTTGGACACCTACTAGATGCATGAGGTGTCTAAAGACTGCTTTCACATGAAACGACGATCTTGGAGGGCTCAAGTCTCATGATTGGCACAAGTTTTTACAGTTTGTGCTCCATGTAGCCCTAAAAGATTGTGTTTCGGCGGATGTACAAAGAACCATTTATAAAATTAGTTCTTTAGTATGGTGGATCTCTTCTAAAGAGATAAATAAAGATAGCATAGAGAGTGCGAAAATCAATGCTATCAAGGCTGTTTGTATGGTCGAGAAATACTTTCCCACAAATATTCTCACTATTCAACTTCATTTACTAGTTCATGTGGTAGATGAAGTTGCAATAGCATGAACTATCCATAGTCGATGGATGTTCTTCTTAGAGCGCTTTATGAAGACATTAAAAGGGTTTGTTTGACAGAGAGCACGTCTAGAGGGTAGCATGGTAGAGGGATGGCTTGTACAAGAGTCTCTGGTATTCATAAGTGAGTTTCTATGCATGTCGGATCCCGAAATGCATCACTTATGGAGCGATGATGAAGATGTTTATCTGTAGGCGATGAACCACAAGGGAAAGAACTGCAAAGAAAAATGGATGCAGCTCTCAGAGAGAAGGCAATGAAGTTTTGCATGGTTAGCTCTGAGCCTATGCAAAAGTGGTTAGAAAAGTATGAGCTTGACAAGGAAACCAACTCAAAGGAGAGAGCTCAGTTTTGAAGAAACCCTTCCACTCGATTTGTATGCATGTGTGTGTGTATGTGTATGTATGCATATGTGTATATCTATGTGTGTATGTATGTGTGTATGTATGTGTGTATGCATCTGTGTGTGTACGTATGCATGTGTGTATATTTGTATGTGTGTGTATGCATGCATGTGTGTATATGTGTGTGTATGTAAGCATGCATGTGTGTATATGTGTGTATGTAAGCATGTATGTGTGTACATGTATATGTGTATGTATGCATGGGTAGATGTGTGTGTGTGTATGTGTGTGTATGTATGCTCTATTTTCCTATCTCTATCTTCCTCTCTTTCATCTCCCTTTATCTCCCACTCTCTCTCTCTTTATCTTTCTATCTCTCTATCTCTCTCTCTTTTCTCTCTCTTTCTCTCTCTATCAATAGAGAATAAAACAATCACTTATAAGTATGTTCCTCTTTTGGATGGTTGTCATCAAAGCGTAATGTATGTTGTGTATCGTCGAATTCCAAACAATCGATGCCAAAGAACTTCTGCAAAATCAAAGAGAAGAGAAATTATAAGACCTAAAGCATTTGTGTGTGTGTGTGTGCGCACGAGACAATGCATGTCGCAATTCGGTTTGCGCGCGCAAGTTCGAGAGAAGACAATCAGTACCCAACATGCGCAAAAATATTCAAATTTGCTCTCGGGTTCGTAGTACGGTTAAAACACGGCCTCAGTATGGGCGTCCGTATGGGCATTGGTATGGGCGTCAGTAACTTCTATTAAATTATTCACGCTTATACGGATGCTCATATCGATGCACATACCGAGGCACATACTGACGATTATACCAATGGTTGCGGGACATATCAACGATCCGTTTTAAACGGTCATACCGACGGTTACTTGATCGTCGGTATCTTTAAGTGGACTTTTCCAACATTTATACCAATGCTGAGAGTGACTGTCGGTATAGGCAGCGTCGGTATGCCCCTCATATGTTCAAGTGAACTCATGATCTACTAGCTAGGAGAATGATGCGCTAACCACTTGCGTCAAAAGCCATGGTCAAGGAATATTTACTAATCCTCCCTCTTAGGGTGCCTTTCAACCATCTACTACCTATCATATCTTGAGCCTAACGCTCTCTTTCCCTTCTAGAGATTATTTTCCTCAATGCGAAGTACTTGATCTCCCCTTGAACTTTTATCCTAACCCTTGCACACTCTCTTGAACCTTTGTTTCTCAACCTTGGTCTCTTGAATCCTTGCTCTCAACCTTTGTTTATTGAACCTTGCCTTTCTGCTTCTATGCCACTTGCCTACAAATTTTGCTTGTTCGTAACCTTGGTGTCTTGAGCCATTGTTATCAACCTCAATATCTTTAACCTAGTCATCAACCATTCTTTGTATCCTCGATCCTCAATCTAGTTCATTCATTTGAAAGCCACTCCAAGAGCTTTACAATGGTATCATATATTTCTAAATCCTACCTATGGATTGGGAGATGCACTATAATCTTTCACAGGGCCACATTGTACCCTATCTAGATTTTTCTTAATTGTATGTACAATAGGACATGCTACAACACACATTCAACCTTACCCAAGCCTACTTTATAGGGTTTAATCCCAAGTATAGGAAGTGGACAATGAAATACTTTGGACTCATCTTCCAATGTATTTGTACCGTTTCCCTTGTCACCATCTAGATTTCTCCCTAAGCTCACTCTACTCGTCCAGCCATCATGAGTAGGTACCCCATCTAAAGTGTCTAGCTTTTGGACTCTGCTATTCTTCACAAAAGGAAATTCTTATTCTTCTAGGAATTTAAGTCTATAGAATATTCTTGTCCTTCTAAAGATCATTTTCATCAATCTTATAGAGCAAGCTATAAACTTGGGAATCATAACTATGATTGCTACTAATATGAGTAGAGTGTAGTGGGTTTCTGAAATACATGATGCTCAAAATGTAGACAACTAGTCTCTTTATTTCCTATCTAGCATTTCCATCAAAAAATAGTATGCTTGACTTGGTTATACTCTGGGAATCCCTCTGAGGCCTAATTGATCCATGTGTGCACAACATATGTACTAGAAATGTTCTCACAGTCCTTATCCCTAGAACTTGATCACCAAATTGTGATAGCTTGTGAGCTGTAGAGACCTTCAGAGTTTCACCTTGTCTCCTTGAATACCCAGTAATAGCTTTTCATATGGTATAATTATGAAAAATTGATGGAGAGTGTTAATTTCCAAAAGAAAAAGCCCTTGATGTTAGACCACCTCTATATAAAGAGTAACTTTAAACTCCAACCAATTTTGGAAGACAAGCACCAAATTATCAAGAAATTAGCTAACTGTGAATAAAGTCATTTCGCAGAAAAGTCTGTTGCATCTTAATCAATCATCGACTAATCATTCCTATAAAGTTTTTGATAAAACTTTGTAGAATGTTTTGCCTAGAGATTGTGCACCTTCTCCAAGTTAAAACACTTCAAAAGCTTGAGTAGATTATGAGAAATGATTCAAACAATATACCTATGTATGAAATTGTCTCTCTGTATAGTCGACTTTGACACCTGCAACTTCTAAGACATGGTTCTCCAAAACTAGAACCCGTTTAAGCAAATGCTTTTAGACATAGATGGCTTACCTCTAAACTTAGATTTTGAGTCCTCATTCATGCAAAACTTTAATCTGTGTAGTGAGAAATGATCAAATCATTGACCATCGAAAATCCAGCTGTTTCAGAAAACTGTGAACACTCTTTTACATATGAATGTTCCTACTCACAATTCTCACAACCTGTTTAGAATTAGGCTCTCAAACTTTAACCATAGAATTATTAACTATGGACTTAGCCATCTACAAAAGGATTCTTGAAATGATCAAGCACAGAAGGAGAATGCACAGAAACATTGGGTGCAACTTCTCTTCATTTCTGACAGAAATTACATGTGGATGAGAGAGCTATTCTAATCTCTTCATAAGTGTCCTATGACTTCTAATTCTACTCAATTCTCATGCTCTACAATTCTCTCATACTTGTCCCGACATTTTCCAAAGTATATATAGACAAAAAATTTACAAGCTTATGACTATTCAAAGATATAAGTGAACTATCTCTGACATAATGAACATATCTGTACACATCTTCCAAATTCTGAATGTGTCCTTCCTTCATGCTTCACAACTTGTTCTCTTCTCAAATCCTTGACTTCATTTGCATGTCAAAATATCAATTGGTGATTGTCCTACACCAACAGCTCCCCCTCAATCATCAATTGAGGTTTTCTCTATCTTCTTTATACCTGCCATGTCTTTGAATTTCTGCAGCTTTGATCCATCCAAGCTTTTAGTAAGCATATCAGCTATCTGATCTTTTGTTGAAGTATGTATGACTTCAATCTCTTTATCCATCAGCTTTTCTCTCAGAAAGTGATACTGAATCTCAGTGTGTCTAGTCCTTGCATGAAACACAAGATTAGCAGCTAAATATAATGAACTCATATTATCTCCATAAATGATAGGTATATTATGTATAGTGTCAAAACTCTTCATGAGAGTCTTAAGCCATATCACTTCCTTTGCAACTTGAACCATACCTTTGTACTCAGCTTCTGTAGATGATAAAGCAACTGTGTGTTGCTTCTTTGAACACTAAGAGATTAACTTATCTCCCACATAACACAAGTATCCATATGTTGATCTCCTATCATCAGGATTACTTGCCCAATCTGCATCACTATATATTTTGCTGTTTGTATCTGATGTAAAACCATAATACAAACCCTCTTTGAGTGTACCCTTCATGTACCTCAACACTCTTTGACCTGCAATCCAATGTTCCTTCCTAGGACAATGCATGAATTGAGACAAAACTCCTACTGCATATGATAAATCAGGCCTAGTTAATGTAGCATACATAGGACTACCAACCAAACTCTGATATAGCTTCATATCCTTGAATTCTTCTCCACCATATCTGCTCAATTTGTGATTCACCTCCATTGGAGTAGGTGCTTCCTTGCAATCATTCATTTTAAACTTGATTAACAAGTTTCTCAAATACCTTTCTTGAGTCATATATACTCCATGTTGAGTGTATGAAATCTCCATGCCCAAGAAATATGACAAGTCTCCCAAATCACTGATTTTGAACTCTTTCTCCATTTGCTTCTTTAGGCTTTGAATGCCTTTCTCATCTGTACCTGTAAGAATTATATCATCAACATATATGCACATGTAAATGAACCCATCATCACTTGCTTTAACAAGCAAGCTACTATCTGCTTTAGATACTTGAAATCCAAGTTCTTTCAAGAACTTCACAAGTCTATAATTCCATGCCCTTGGGGCCTGCTTCAACCCATACAAAGCTCTCTTAAGCTTACATACATGATTTGGATACCTTCTATCTCTGAATCCTTGAGGTTGCTCCATGAAAACATCATATGAAATGTAACCATATAAAAAAGCATTCTTCACATCTAATTGACATAATTTCCAACCTTTACATGCAACAATAGCTATGAGTGTCCTGATGGTTGTCATCTTTGCCACATGACTATAGGTCTCATCATAATCAATACCATATGTTTGAGCAAACCCTTTCACAACAAGTCTAGCTTTATACCTAGACACACTTCCATCTACAAACCTCATAGTCTTGTAGACCCATTTGCATCCAATGATCTTTTGACTATTTGGTTTAGGAACCAAATCCATGTTTGATTCTCCATTAATGCATCATATTCTTCGTGCATAGCTTTCTCCCAATTTTCCTTACTTTTTGCCTCTTCATATGTGGAAGGATCTTCATTTGCCTTTATCAGGTAAGCATAATCTTTGGTAGCCAAAAAAGAAGTATCATAGCTATACCTTGTAGGTTGCCACTTGTGTCTTGATGACCTTCTGAGTTCTCCACTCCTTGAAGTTTCTGGTTCTTCACACTCAGGGTCAAATTTTCGCATTTCTTCAACTTCAACCTGCACTTCATTATTCTCCTCTTCATCAAATATCTGAACCTTTGTTTTACCCTTCTTTTGACTCACAACTTCTTCATCACCTGTATTAATATTGATTGTACCTGCATACCAAGTACCTTGCTCATCAAATGTTGGAACTCAAGGTCAAGCACAAGCATGGAAGCACATGAGAAAGGTGGACACATACAAGAAGAAGGAGCAAGTAGGGAGCTCCAAGAAGTACATGTCAAATTTTTAGAAGAATCCCCTACAAAAATAGTGATTTCCATCACTAAAAACCATTGCAAATACCATTTTCTATTTTTCTGACTCCATTTTGTTCAAGCCAAGGAGTCCTCGAGCTTGAGGAGTATTAGAAGTATCATCCTACCAATTTTCATAATTTTTAGACTTCGTTTGAGCCCTCAAATAAGCCCTAGAACCTAATTTTTAACTAGGCCAGACACTAGATCTAGATAGGGCCAAAACTAGTCAAAAAACTATAAAAAGAGCTAGAGAGCTCATTTTTGGGGTTAGCTTCTTAGAGAATAGAGCTTTTGTGAGAGAACTCTTTTGCAATCAAAGCTTTCCATTGTTCCTCTCTTTGATCTTACCTTGTGCACGTGTGTGTGTATGTGTGTGCATGTTTGTGTGCTTTCACTCACGCACTTGTGCCTTCACTTACTCATGGTCTTCATACCGGTCCTCACGTCTCCGTAGATTGACAAGTAAAGGAGGTGGTGCTTACGCTTGAGCTACACCAAATTTTGGCACCGTTGTCGGGGAGAGAGCTTTGGGGACGAGCGTTGTGATGGTAAGATTGTAGATTTGCAACGTTGGAAGGTAGAAAACCTGTCATTTTTGTTCATTTTCTGATTTTTCTTCATCTTCATCATCATCACTATCTCCATCTTCTTCCATCTTCTTCTTCATAGAAATTTCTTGTTTTTTAGTGCATTTTCATCATTTTCACACCATCTTTCATGCATTACTGTGCGAGGAGGAGTTAGGAAGTGCAAGAGAGTGCAAGCGCTGTGTTTTTTCATGATTTTCTGCACATACGGAACTCGCCATTGCTCGGCACTCAGAAATTCGAAGTTCTCGTCAAAAAACATGATTTTGTGATGAAAATCGCGATTCTGTGAAAATTCAATTTTTTTTTGAAAATCGCGATTCTCTGTTTCCCGCCTAAAAGCCTTTTGAAAAGAACACAATTTTGTGGTCATTCTCAGAATCGCGATTCTGTGGTTGTGCTCAAAATCGCAATTCTCTAAAGTTTTGGAAACCACGATTCTCTGAGACAAAATCGCGATTCTCTAGAACACGATTCTCTAAGACACGATTCTCTAAAACACGATTCTTTGTTGGCAATCGTGATTTTCATGTCAAAAACACGATTATGAGAAAACACGATTATGTGGTGGTGCTCAAAATAACGATTCTCACAAATCACGATTTTCTGCCAAAAAAACACGATTCTGAGAAAAACACGATTCTGAGAAAAACACGATTCTGTGGTTGTGCTCAAAATCGCGATTCTCTAAATTTTGAAAAACACGATTCTCTGAGACAAAATCGCGATTCTCTAGAACACGATTTTCTAAGACATGATTCTCTAAAACCCGATTTTTAAAAACACGATTCTCTGTTGGCAATCGCGATTTTCATGTCAAAAACACGATTCTGAGAAAAACATGATTCTGTGGTTGTGCTCTAAATCGCGATTCTCTAAATTTTGAAAACCACGATTCTCTGAGACAAAATCGCGATTCTCTAGAACACGATTCTCTAAAACACGATTTTGTAAAACACGATTTTGTGAACCACGATTTTGTGAGCCACGATTTTGTGAACCACGATTTGGTGAACCACGATTTTGTGAAAACACGATTCTCTGCTCAAAATCGCGATTCTCAAAAACACGATTCTCTGCTCAAAATCGAGATTCTCACAAATCACGATTTTTAGCAAAAACACGATTTTATGAAAAGACGATTCTGTGAAAATATGATAATCTGCTCAAAATCGCGATTCTCAAAAACACGATTCTCTGCTCAAAATCGCGATTCTCACAAATCAAGATTTTCAGCCAAAAACACGAGTTTGTGAAAACACGATCCTCAAGGTACACAATCGCGATTCTCTGATTTCACAAAATCGCGATTCTCTTGATTTCACACAATCGCAAATCTTTGGAGATTTACAGCATCGCGATTCTCTTGAAGTTCACAAAATCGCGATTCTCTTGATTTCACAAAATCGCGATTTTTTCCAAAACGTACTGTTTGCCTATTTTGATCCCCTGGAGCGTGATTTGACATAAATTTTTCATCCAAAGTCCATTTTTTGAGCTCTATAGCTCGTTGGAAAGCTCGTTTGATTTGTAGATAGGATGATTTGAACTTGAGCTTCAAGTGGACTAGGAAACCAAGGGGGCTCCAAAGGATTTTTGAACCATACCAAGGGGAAATTTTGGACTCTTAGCCAAAGCTTATGAACCTGAGATCTGGTAGACACCTAGGCAAGGATAGACAGAGCATTAGATCTTCTCAGTTTAGTGTCAACCATACAGCTAAGTCTTGGGCACAACAACTAAGTGGTTGTCCTTACGTACTAAGCTCTAACACAAGTGACTCTGAAATGTCTTTTAGCATGGGGAAACCAGCAGGTGGCTCAGGAACTGCCCATCTACAAACACCAGAAGGACCCTATAAGACGCAATTGGAATATATTCGGACCAACTGATTAGGTGCTCGCATCTACGAGGATGGCTTGAGGTGATCAGTGGTCCAACTCAAAAATCCAGATCAACCCTTTGGACTTGAACACCAAGTGGTCAAGTTCGAAGAGGGTTCATACATTGATAAGGAAGGAACCATGTATGTGGTAACCAACCTACCAGATAGGACTGATGAGTTTGAAAATATCATTCTTGAGAATGAGATAGGAGACCTAGAACAAGGAAATGTAGGACAAGGACCTCACACTCCTAGAGGCAAGTTAGTTTTGACTAGAGTGATCACTCCAGACTGGATTCCTCAAGATAACAAAAGCATAGAGCTATTCTTGAATAGAGAAACAGAGGAAGCATTTTGGAGATTCAAGCCAGATCAACCTAGCCAATTGGGCATAGTCATCATCTATGAATTCAAAGATCCTGAGATACCCGACAAAGTTGTCTACCTGGATAACACATCAGAGAAGATATTCTTGGTAACAGAACATGATAGACATGCATATACTTGGAAGAGTAAATTGATTTTCCCTCCACCAAGATCCAATGTTTCCCATGGCCTCCAAGGAGTAGGATCATTCCACACTCATGAAGCCCAAAGAGAAAGAACTAGAGAGAGACCTGAGGTAGTTTTGCACACACCGTGGGCAGGAATAGGTCAAGATTTGAAAATGAAAAAACTTGAAAGAGAGAGACATCAAGCACATAGGCAACAAAGAGATGAAGAGGAGTTTCCATTGCCTAGACCCCGAGAGCACCCAAGAACCCTTAGACCCACTCAAGTGATCAAGGCAATGAAGAATTATTTTGACGGGTCAGGAGATCCTTATGATCATGTGTCCGAGTTCAAACAAGTGTTAAGAGCTGAACAGGTTGAGGACTTGTTCACCCAGTACGAGGCATTTGGTTTGACTCTTGAGGGCACTGCCTTGGCTTGGTTTCAACCACTGAGTAGTCGCAACTATCGCGATATAGGTCAGTTGCTAGATGAATTCATTGTAGAGTTTTCCAAGAGTGGTATCAGGCATAACACTTCATCTTTGATCCAAAGTTTCAAGCAGACACCCCAAGAAACAGTGCAACTAGCAGGTAGAAGGTTCAGACAGTACCCAGAAAGATGCCCTGCTCCAGAGTTACCCACTCCAGCCAAACAAGTGGCTTTGTTCTTAGATGGCTTATTGAGCACAAAGTTAAGATCATATGTGTACTTGAAAGAGCCTAGATCCATAGAAGAGTGTGTGCGGACGTGCATTGACATAGAAGATAACTTGGGTGAGGAGTTAGGATTGTCCAAACTCTATAAGGATTCTAATAGTTCTACTAGTCATACTTCAAAAATCTCCACGGGAATAGATAAGATAGCTGAGCAAGTTGCCAGGAAGCTGGGAGTCCAAAATAGACAAGCACAAAAAGTCACCTCATTGAACCAATGTTATACCTGCAGAGGGGACCACATGGCTAATGTATGCCCAATGCAAAACCAAAACATTAGAGAAAGGAATGCTCCATATTGCACTATTGAGAGAATATACACGAACCCCATGGCTCAAGATTGTCCCTAGAATAGGCAGGCTGTTAGACAAACTTATCAGCAACCTTACCAACAAGGTAGGTATCAGAACCAATACCAACCGCCATATTATCGACCACAACAACAATATCAGGCACAATATAGGCCACAACCAATCTTGGGAAACCAACCACGAGCTCTTGCAAACGTGATTCCAGTCAAGTATGCAGTGGGAGAGGAAAATCCAAATAGAGCATTGGTGCTAGTGACCCCATTGATCTCAGAGAATGACTCTCATGCTCATAGTTCAGACTACTCCCATGAAGGTAGTCCACATGCTTATTACACACAATCACTTGAACATAGTGAGATTTACCCGTATCAATATGAGACACCACCTATGGAACAAAATTGGGAGCCTGAATACTCCAATATCATGTACACCAATGCTAACCCTAGGCCCCAATTGAGACAAGGGAGACCACAAGCCCCTAGAGGACCTTGTTTCAGATGTCAGGGTGACCATTTTCTTCGTGATTGTCCCCACCCACCATCTCCGAGTCAAGGTCAAGCTTTTTGTCCTGAATGTGGCAAAGACCATCTTACCAGAGATTGTCCAAGAAACCCCTCAAGTGCACCCAAGATTACACCCATTAATGTGGTAGGCTTAGTGGCGGATTCTAGTTCAAGTAGCAGTAATGTGGCTCCTATACAAGTTGTCACTAGAGCACAAGCCTTAAAAATAGGATAAACCAACAGAGCAATCGGAGTCGAGTGAATCGGGAGAACCTAGTAGGAGGAAAACAAGAACATGGAAAGATATCAGAGAGAAGGCTAATCGCAAGTGGAACAAAAAGTTATCAGAACTAGAAGAAAGCTTGAAAGACGCAAAAACAAAAATAGAAGACATTGCATCTCAAAACCCCTTGCATGCTGACACTCCATCCACTCCGCCTCATCCCACCCCACCACCCATTGTAAATAGGCCACAACCAGGGTCTGTTCTTGCAGATCCAACCCCACAAGGCTTGGACATGATGTTCAAGGCCTACCCGGCTCGACTTCAAGAAGGGCCAACAACTACAAATCTAGACAAGAGTTACCCTAGAGCAGATTTAGAGATTGAACGAATGAAAATGTGCATGAAAATGGTAGAACAAGCTCAAGCTATACTTGAGACTAGTCAAAAGTTCAATCAGACAAACTCTATCAAAACAGATTTGCATTTCCAAGGCTTACTAGAAAGATTAGAGCAATTGGTAATCAAACCACAAGTTTCTTTACCTCCACAGGCTCAACGAGTTATTGAAAGAGGAAGCTCACCACCAATGGGAGCTTATGTTCCTAATTCCATGGATGCTAGAATACCTCCTTCAATTCAACAGTACTCTCAAGAGTTCTTGCGGGAAATACAAGAAGAGAAATGGGCCAAGGAGAAGGGTAATTCCCCTCCTATTCCCGAGATTGATGATCTTCATGATCAATTTCCCCAATACATTCCATCCATTTATAGAGATCAAGTCGAGCAACAAGAAGACGAAAGGATAGATTTTGAATCTAATACCTTAGAAGAACTACCTCAATTTCTAGGCCCATGGGAATTTGAATCTCTTCAGATCAGAGCTCCCACAATACTGGTCAGACATGAAGACTCAGTGGTCCCAAGGAACACTGATGTCGTGAAGAACACTAAGGTTCAATGTCATCTCATTGTAGAAGAGCTGCTCAAAGCAAAACATGAGCTATGGAATCATGTGAAGGATCAGGTTCTAGAACTTGATTCCAATAAGCCAAAAACAGGCTCTAAGCAAAAAGTTCCAGAGATACCTCTAGACAAAATAGGGGACATGTGTGAGGGTGAAGAAGGTAATACTTATCTTCCAATCACCTACCAAGGTTACACAACCAAAGCAATCATAGATTCAGGTGCTGGTGTTGCTATTGCGACTACCTCCTTGTGGAAGCAATGGGGCAAACCCACATTAAGACCAACTAGAATGAAGCTTCAAATGGCCGATGGTCATTTTGAAAGACCTCTAGGATTTCTCGAAGGGATAACTCTAACCACTTGTGGTGTGGAGTTTGAACATACATTTGCTATATGTGACTTTGAGAAAAATAACATATATGAGATGATCCTATGAAGACCCATCCTAGGATAATTGCAAATAGTACAGGATTGGGGAACGAACTCCTTGTACTTACAACACTTAGGGGTCACCACCAAGGTCAATTTGAAGGATTACACCTTCAGATATGTACCACCCCTACAGTGGAATTCTATCCACAAAGCGAGAGAAGATTCTATCTCTGTGCATTCGGAAAGTTCATGTGATCCATCATGGCTGCATGAAGGTACTCATTTGTGGATGTGCAAGGTCGCAGAGGAAGAGGAAAAACATTTAAAGGCAAGAGAAGAAGGAACTTCGCCAGGAGATAGACCAATTAAAGACCCAGCCTATACACCGATGATCTTTCCAGATGAGGAATTTGAGCCTCATGGCTGGCCAGAAATCTTAGCCACCATGGATATTGTTGTCAATGAAGAACAATGGACACCTCATTGTGATGAGGAGGGTTATGATATCTCAGTGTTCATGTGTTAGCCCTTGCTAGAAGAATGTGACCCTAGTGATGTCATAGAAGAAGAAGAGAATGACGTTGATATAGAGTCCATTGTGATGGATAGTTGCTTTAACTCAGACCAACACTATCTAGAAGATATAGGAGTGTTCACCCAGAAAGAAGAAGAACCTCTCACAAGTATAAAGCGGTAAATTCAAAGGATGGAAGTGAGAGCAGTCAAAAGAAAAAGAAAAGAAAAGCAGTGAAACAAGAAGAGGAGGAATCATTGTTTGAAGTACCAGAAAACTTCAAGAAATATGAAGTTGAGGACTGCAAAATTTTGGTACGAATGCCTAAGCGAGAGGCCATCATAGGGGAATCATATGATAATAAAGAAAAGACCAAGAAAATTGTAGTGACCATTGAAGAGAACGAAGAGAGATGCACATACATAGGAGATGACCTAAGTGCAAGAGAAGAAATGGAGCTTGTAGCTTTATTAAGGGAATATAGGGATGTGTTTGCATGGCACTATAGAGACTTGAAAGGGATAGATCCAAGAATTTGCTCTCATACTATCCCCATGACTGCTGATGCCAAGCCCACCAAACAGAAGCCCTACACATATAATGATACATATGCAGCCAAAATAAAAGAAGAAATAGATAGGCTGATTGAAGCTGGATTCATCTATGAGATTTAGCATATTGAATGGGTGTCCCCCATTGTACTGGTGCCCAAGAAAAACGGGAAGTTGCGAGTGTGTATTAACCTTAAAAAAGTTAATGCCCCTACGATCAGAGATATTTATCCACTTCCAATCACGGAACACCTATTGAAGCGTGTTGCAGGCAAGGAAGTTTATAGCTTCCTTGATGGATTTTCAAGTAACAATCAAGTAGCCATTGCCCCAGAAGATCAACACAAAATGGCTTTTGCCTCAGAGTGGGGAATCTTTGCATTTTGTGTGATGCCATTTGGGCTCACCAATGCACCTGTAACGTTCCAAAGGCTCATGTGTCATGTCTTCAAAGAGTTCTTGCGAAAGAGCTTAGAAGTGTATATGGATGATTTATGTGCTCATTCCCAAGAAAGATGATTTCACATCCCTGAGCTCAGACAAATCTTCAACAAGTGTAGAGAATATCGAGTGTGTCTGAACCCAGAAAAGTGTGTGTTCATGGTGCGGCAAGGTAAAATCTTAGGTCATATTGTTTCTAAGAATGGAATCTCAACAGATGAAGATAAGGTACGCGCCATAGCGGAGCTGCCAAGGCCAAGGAATATTAAAGAGGTACAAGCCTTTATGGGCCATTGTGGATATTACCGTAGGTTTATCCACATGTACACGATCATAGCTAGACCCCTTTATGCCCTGTTGTCTAATTTTGAGTGGAATGACGAATGCGAGAATTCTTTCAATGAACTGAAGAAATGTTTGTGCACAGCACCAATACTGTCCACTCCTGATTGAAATAAACCATTCCATGTCCATGTGGATGCATCCAATCACGCCATAGGATGTGTGCTAGCACAACCCACAGGTGAAGGAAACTTAGATTTTCCCATAGCATATGCTAGTAGACAGCTCACCGCAGCTGAATGAAACTATACCACAACTGAGTGAGAAGGCTTAGGCATGGTATATGCTGTGAAGAAGTTTAGGCACTATTTATTGGCCAGCCAATTCAAGTTTTTCACTGATCATCAAGCTTTATTATATTTGGTCAATAAACCTTGCAATACTGGACGCTTAGTAAGATGGTTCCTCTTACTAATGGAATATGACTTTGAAGTTGTTGTCAGGAAAGGTAGAACCCACCTTCGAGCAGATCACCTTTCTCGTATCACTTTAAGGGAGTCACCACAAGGAGTGTCTGATGAATTACCCGATGCTTATCTGTTCAATTTAGAAGTTGTTCCTAAATGGGCAAATAAGTTGGTACCAGTCCTCACCTTCGGACCCGCAAATAAGAATGTGAAAACATCACAAGAAGAAATTGTAAAATCACAAAAATATCACATATTGGCAGGAAGCATGTGAAAACAAGATACTGAAGGTGTATGAACTTGTTGTGTCGAGGATGATGAACATAGTAGCTGGTTGCAACAAGCCCATGAAGGATTGCTAGGAAACCACTATTCTAAACAACGAACATTGCAGAATCTAAAACGTTTAGGAGTGTATTGGCCTAGCATGGACAAAGAAATACATGAGTGGATTAAGAATTGTCCAATGTGCAGCAAGAGACCACCAATAGAGCATGCCACCCTTTATCAAGTGTCATTAATTCCTGATTGGAGTGCTCCATTGGTAGAGTTTATGAGATCCGGAAGATTACCCAAAGAGGCTAGTCTAGCAAGAAGACGAAACATGGAGCAAGAGGCTCAAAGCTATGCCTTAGTAGGAGACAACCTATACCGAAGAGGCAAAGATGGTTATCTGAGGTTGTGCATTCACGAATCAGACTATTTGAAAGTCTTAGAAACTGCACACATCGGTGTTGCAGGTGGACACTTCGGTCCTGATCGAGTAATCAAGACTATTTCCAAGTGGGGTATAGACTTCATAGGTCCTATTTACCCCCCAGCTAGAAACTCCCATGCAGAGTATATTATTGTAGCGATAGATTACCTTACAAAGTGGGTAGAAGTGAAAGCCACAACAAAGAATGATGCTCAGACTACGGCTAAGTTCTTATTCGAGAATGCGTTCACGAGATATGGGCTACCAATAGAGTTAGTGACAGATAGAGGCACATACTTCTTGAATGAGGTCATTGAAAATCGTCTCCAAGAATTCTTGGTGATACATAAGAAGTCTACCCCTTATCACCCACAAGCTAACGGACAAGCCGAGAGCACCAATAAGATCCTCTGTAATGTATTGACAAAACTAGTAAATAATAAACGCTCTGATTGGGACAAACAACTTCATCATGTTGTTTGGGTTATCGAGTTGCCTACAAAACGGTACTCAATGCCACCCCATTTCAGATGGTCTTCGGACAGAATGTTGTGCTACCATTAGATTTCTTAATCCGTGCCTTAAAAGTAGCACAAGAGTATGAGTGGAATGGGCATGAATTGTCCTCTAGGATCTTTGATCTTGAACGCTTAGGTGAGACGAGGCTACGAGCGGCAGCAGGCATCTACGCTGCAAAGAAGAGGCAAAAGGCATACTTTGATGCACACATCAAGGATAAGGGATTGAAAGAGGGAGATCTAGTTTTGGTTTATACACTAAAACAACATGCCCGTAAGTTGGAAAAAAGAGGATACAGACCCATGATCATTAATAGAATTTCCACTAGTGGTGCAGTTCAGTTGGCCACTCTAGAAGGAGATATCTTGCCAAACTATATTAGTGGATGTATAGTCAAGTTATACCAAGAACCTCTTACAGAGGATATGCTTATGAGACTCAACACTGCTAAGAAGCGAAAAGAAGAGGAGTTAAGGGTGAGGGAAGAAGCACAGGCAGAGGCTAGAGAGCGTATTAGGCGAAATAAGTTAAGGCGACTAGGCCTAGATGTCAACTCAAAAGTCCCAAAATATCACATGGATATGTGCCAAAAATCGAGCATAACTACTTCTCAAGTCATTGACCGACGTCCCTTTGTGACCATAGAGATAGGACAAGCAAAGGGTGCAAGGAGTGTGAAAGCATTGATTGACTCAGGTGCAGCAAGTAGTGCAGTTAGACTATCCTAGTGCCAAAACTTGCAGTTGAACATCAATCCCATAGAAGCTTATCTCATAGGATTGGGAGGTGTGGAAACCCCTTATTTGAGCGAGGTGGAACTTCCCATCTACCTGCAAGATGTTCCAATGAAAGTCTAAGTGCTAGTGTGTCAAGATGAGCACCTTATAGAACCACTTGTCTTAGGACAAGATTGGATTTATGACAATGCAGTCAACTTAAACCTAAGAAGTCAACTTCTTCAAGTTTGGGTCCAAGGACAATGCTTTATATTAGAACTAGAAAATGGCATGCTGACAAATCCAAATGTCACATCTTGTAGTTCTTCTAAGACTAATCATATGGAAGAAGATGTTGTATGTGTCAAAAGCTCTATGATGCAGAAGGAGTCAATCGTGGAAGAATAGGTTCGAAGGCGGGTGGATCTTTCTTCTTCTCCAAAGAATCAAGTAGCCACACTAGTGAGTCCACCACACAGGCAAACACAACCATTCACGACAACTACTACATCAAATAGAAAGACACCATTCGACAAGAAAGCAGTTCCGAGCATGAAACAGATCTGGGTACGCAAAGAAGAGTAACCACCAGCCTTGCCCCCACAAAGCCCATCCAGACAAGCCAACCAGGCCAGAAGACAAAGGAAGCAGTTCGGACAAGCTCAATCACAAGGTATCCAACAAGTTTGGGTGCCTAAGAAATTAGCTGCAGCTCAACAAGGGCGATTACAGATGTGGGTACCTAAGAAGCTCTTACATCCACAACAACCTATGTCCTCCGACATGCAAAAGGTCTCAACAAAGAAGCCAAAAAGAGAAAACGGTACGAACCACGTACAGAGACCGAAAGAAGATCAAATCAGCTCTTCAACAATAGTAGGAAGACGTGCAAAAAATATATGGGTTTGGAAGCCAAAAGTACAGGTAGCCTCCACCGAACCACAACGCCAACCACACTGGATACCACAGTTTAGAAAGCATCCAAAGAGGAAGACGCCTGAAGTGATCTTTACAGTGCCAAATAATGTTCTAAAATGGACCCCTATAAGGAGGATTACATCATTTCGAGATCCAATTGATAACTCCACCAAAGCTGGCATCAACATCGACAAGTAACTTCGAAAGCCTCGTCGAGCGACAACTATGTGCTTCTTGCACAACCCTGTCTTTTGCACCATTCAAGTCATGCACATCCAACGTATGCATTAATATAGGGCCCTATTACATGGCCGTGCATAGACACATTTGAGAGTGCCATGCACAAGAGCACATTGACATATGTCATCTATTTTTTCTGAGACTAACATCTGTCTTCTTGTTTGGTGACATTGTTCCTCAAAAAAAAAAAAAAGAAAAAGAAAAAAAAAAGAAAAAAAAAAGAAGAGAAAGAACTTGCTCCCAGGTTTCGCTCATGGAACATGGATGATTCATGCTTAGTGAAGATTGAACCATCGATTACTGGGCATTTATCAGTTTGGATAGAAGTGTGCCTTGGCTAGCAGATGATGTAATTGCTGCCTTATCTGGTAGATGTCAAGAACTTGGCATGAACATGGCATCCACAACTATGGTTTCCTCTTACTATGGTAGGAGTAAAGAGCTTGAAGGTCCGCAACTTGAGTGATGCTTAACCACTGCATGTATGAGAGCATCTAGGGAGATATCTGCAAGGGGTAGTTCTGGTACCCTGCAAATCTTTGTATGTATACTGGATGAGAAGACTCCTTCTTATGGTGAGCTAAAGAGAATATGTGAAACTAAGCTTGGTGTAGTTCTCGAATGTTGTTTGTTAAGGAATATAAAGAAATTCAATTCTCTGTATTTGACAAATGATGCTTTGAAAAGAGGAGACAGGATCAGCCACTCAAAAGATCTCATAAGTGGACCATCAACATGGACATTCATCAACAATGTTCCATCCCAAAGGCCAAGTGTACAAAACGAAGAGATGCACATCGATCGACCTGCTCCATGGTAAGTATCTTTACTTTGGAAACATCATAACCATGATTTCTTAGGAAACCTCTTCATCGGCATACCCTTGAGCACTTAGCTCAAGAACCCCAATTTTTGCACCATACTTCTTCAGATGCATTTTCCAAGTAAGCATGCATAGGGCTACATTACAAGGTCGTGCACAAGGCACATATTTTCCTCAACCCATGCACGAACACACTTACCCATCATCCATTATGGGTTATGAGTCCGGGCATGACTACTATGAACATCAACTTTGGAAGATCTAGAGGACATCAACGGAGCCTCATAACAACACAGTCATGCTGGAATCCAGCGAAGAAGTACATACCAAGGCACTACAACTTGCAACGGCTCACACTCACAGATGAAAAACCGGACAACCAAACTTGCCACATCTGGAGGCCATACGACTTTTGTTCATACAGAAGGGACACTCCCTCTCAAAACACTACTTAGAACAACCACTACAACAAGGGTCTGTCAGGGACGACATACTCTAGAGCGACGGGAGTGTTGGAACTCAAGGTCAAGCACAAGCATGGAAGCACATGAGAAAGGTGGACACACACAAGAAGAAGGAGCAAGTAGGGATCTCCAAGAAGTACATGTCAAACTTTTAGAAGAATCCCCTACAAAAATAGTGATTTCCATCACTAAAAACCATTGCAAATACCATTTTCTATTTTTGTAACTCCACTTTGTTCAAGCCGAGGAGTCCTCGAGTGTGAGGAGTATTAGAAGTATCATCCTACCGATTTTCATAATTTTTAGACTTCGTTTGAGCCCTTAAATAAGCCCTGGAACCTAATTTTTAACTAGGACAAACACTAGATCTGGACAGGGCCGAAACTTGTCAAAAAACTATAAAAAGAGCTAGAGAGCTCATTTTTGGGGTTAGCTTGTTAGAGAATAGAGCTTTTGTAAGAGAACTCTTTTGCAATCAAAGCTTTCCATTGTTCCTCTCTTTGATCTTACCTTGTGCACGTGTGTGTGTGCATGTTTGTGTGCTTTCACTCACGCACTTGTGCCTTCACTTACTCATGGTCTTCATACCAGTCCTCACGTCTCCGCAGATTGACAAGTAAAGAAGGTGGTGCTCACGCTTGAGCTACATCAAATGTGACATCTTTTGATACAAGAAATTGTTTTGTGGATGGACTCCACAACCTATATCCCATCTATTTATCATCATAACCAATCAATACATACTTTTCAGCTTTAGGTTCTAGCTTGTGTCTTAATTGTGATGGCACATATGCATATGCCAAACATCCAAATAATTTGCAATGATCCAAAGTAGGTCTCTTACCCCACCATGCCTCATATGGTGTCATACCTTGCAAAGCTTTACATGGTAGCCTATTGACCAAATAAGTAGCTGTATTTACAGCCTCAGCCCACAAATAATTTGGGCAATTTTTCTCCTTCATCATTGACCTTGCAAACTCAACAAGAGTTCTATTTCTTCTCTCTGCTACACCATTTTGTTGAGGAGAGTACCTGGAAGTGATTTCCCTTTTTATACCTGTATTCGATAAGTAATTACTAAACTCATTAGAGAAATACTCTCCCCCTCCATCTGACCTTAGTCTCTTCAATTTATGACCTGTAATTCTTTCTGCATATGCATGATAGTGTTTAAATGTATTAAACACTTCTGACTTATCTTTGATCACATAGATAGTGATCCATCTGGTAGCATCATCAACATAAATCACATAGTACCTTGAACCATTGATACTGAAATCCTTTGATGGTCCCCACACATCTATGTGTACCAACTCAAGCTTCTCTGAATACATGAAACCATGCTTGGAGTAAGATTGCTTATGAGCCTCACCTGATTGACATGCCTCACATTTGTATGTCATATGTTGACCTGCAACATTAGGCAATCCAAGCACTGAACCATTGTTAATCATATCTTTGATACCTCTTTCATTAAAGTGTCCAAGCCTCTTGTGCCAAGGATCTAACTCAGAGATCTTATGTCCTCCATAAGTGAACAAGGCATGACCAACATTACCTTGAATCTTCAATGTGAACAACCTTCCTTCTTTGTTCCCTGAAACAATTTGTTTATACCCATTGCTAGGGTCTTCCACAAACAGTCCTTCATAAGTGAATCTAACTTCATAACCTTTTTCAACAATTTTTCCTACACTTATCAGATTCTTAGGAATTGTAGGAACATATAAGACCTTACTCAAGAGAGTACTTCCATCCTTGGCCTTCAGTGATCGAATTGACTTCACATTATGCTTTGTATTGTCACCTATTTGAACAACATGATTAGATACCTTATTTTCCAAATCACTCATCAATGCTATGTTACCACTCAGGTGATTGCTACACCCTAAGCCAATGTCGAAGACTCTTTGGTCTTCACTTTGCCTTTCACAAGTTGCAATCATTATAAATGTTGAATCCTCCTTCTGATCTAAAGCATAATTGTAGTAGGTATTATTGTATTGTTGACTTTGGAGTCCTCTACCTGCATTTCTTCCAAAGTAACCCCTACTACCCCTTCCTCGGAAATTACCTCTTTGATTTCTGCCACCTCTTCCTCTTGAATTAAAATTCTGATTATATCCACCATTACTTTGATTATTATGCCAACAATCATTAGCTAAGTGATTTGTCTTACCACAAATCCAGCAAGCTTTGCCTCTATCTTTATTATTCCTACCTCTTCCTCTACCTTTGCCACCTCCTCTTCCTCTTAGGAAGTTGGCTTGACTAGTTGTGCCTTCATCTTCATTTGCTTGTTGTTTTCCTTTGCTATTTTTCTTCTTATCCTTTGAGTATATTGCATGACTTGTACTCTTGTCACCTTCACCTTTGACATCCTGCTCAAAGGTTAACATATGCCCTAGTAACTGATTTAGGTCGGGAGTAAAATGATCAAGTGATAATTCAGTAGACAGAATGAATGTCTTCCATTTGTCATCACCTCTCAAACCTGTGAGGATTTGCCTTACCAATTTATCCTCCTCAATGTCTTCATCAACACCTCCTAATGCATCTGCAATGTCCTTCATTCTGGTTACATAATCTGAGATGGATTGAGAGGCCTTCTTCTTGAATGTAGTAAATTCTACCCACAAGGATGCCTTCCTAGACTTTGTGGTATTTTGGAAATGCTCCTCCAAAGCATTCCATATATCACTTGCACTTTCAAGACCTCTAATGTGAGGTAGCAAGTAATCATTGACTCCCATATAGATAATGCTCGTAGCTTGAGCATCTTTCTTCATCCAATTCTTCAAATCTGATAATTCCTCCCTAGTTGGAACACTAGGATCTCTAAATTGAGGCTTTTCTTCTTCACCTCTAATATAACTTATCAAGTCTTTGCTCATTAGATGAGCTTCCATCCTCATTGATAATGCTGGATAGTTCTCTCTATCCAATTTCTCTATCTGAAGAGAATCTCCCATCTTTTCTTCACCTGTATATTGAATTCTTCAATCTTTTTAAAGTATAAGGTTACCTTTACTTCGAATGACACTCCTTTTGTCTTCATTGGTGCTGTATGACCTCCTTCTCAAGCTTTGCCCTCAAGATTTCACCTTTTGAATCTTCAAATGTTGAATTTTGTATGTCTGCAGCAGTCGGAGTCTTCCTTTCCTCAATTTTGATACTTCCTGCTCTGATACCACTGATGGAGAGTGTTAATCTCCAAACAAACAAGCTATCCTTGATGTTAGACCACCTCTATATCAAGAATAACTTTAAACTCCAACCAATTTTGGAAGACAAGCACCAAATTATCAAGAAATTAGCTAACTGTGAATAAAGTCATTTCTCAGAAAAGTCTGTTGCACCTTAATCACTCATTGACTAATCATTCGAGTAAAGTTTTTTATAAAACTTTGTAAAATGTTTCGCCTAGATATTGTGCACCTTCTCCAATTAAAACACTTCAAAAGCTTGAGTAGATTATGAGAAATGATTCAAACAATCTACCTATGTCTGAAACTATCTCTCTGTATAGTCGACTTTGACACATGCAACTTCTAAGACATGGTTCTCCAAAAGTAGAACCCGTTTAAGCAAATGCTTTTAGACATAGATGGCTTACCTCTCAACTTAGATTTTGAGTCCTCACTCATGCAAAATGTTAATCTGTGCAGTGAGAAATGATCAAATCATTGACCACCAAAAATGCACCTGTTTCAGAAAACTCTAAACACTCTTTTACATATGAATGTTTCTTCTCACAATTCTCACAACCTGTTTACAATTAAGCTCTCAAACTTTAACCATAGACTTATTAACTATGGACTTAGACATCTATAAAAGGATTCTTAAAATGATCAAGCACAGAAGGAGAATGCACAGAAACATCGGGTGCAACTTCTCTTCAGCTCTTATAGAAATTACATCTAGATGAGAGAGCTATTCTAATCTCTTCATAAGTGTCTAATGACTTCTAATTCTACTGAATTCTCATGTTCTACAATCTCTCTCATACTTGTCCCGACATTTTCCAAAGTATATATAGACAAACAATTTACAAGCTTATGACTATTCAAAGATATAAGTGAGCTATCTCTGACATAATGTACATATGTGTACACATCTTCCAAATTCTGAATGTGTCCTTCCTTCATGCTTCACAACTTGTTCTCTTCTCAAATCCTTGACTTCATTTGCATGTCAAATCATCAATTTGTGATTGTCCTGCACGAACAAAGATCATTTTTTCCATTAGAGTAAGGAAAGATACTATGCTCATCCAAAACTATGAGTCTATGATTGATCTTCCATAAATCGGTTCAATAACTTTAAACAATGCTATCGTCATACAAAACAGTCTCAGTATCATATAATTCTCATAGGAAAATACTAAAAATAAGTGGAAATCTTTTCCAAATAGTGATTAATATCAAAGATCATGTAAATCAGCTTGATTTAGTCACGGTAATAAAAATGAAACTCAAAAAATTCTTATCATGATCCAAAGTGTGAATCAAAGATATCAAGTCTTATTGATCAAAATTATGGACAAAGATGTCAAGACTACGTACATATGATACATGAGATTTAGTGGGAGCAATTAGATCTATATTCTCTTAGGTTCCTTTAAAGCATTCCAATACCATTTTTGAGGAAAAACATGAACTTAAGGGGAAGGAAATTTTATGTGAGTCCCTTTAGAAGGGGAGCTGTGACCACTCCCTTAGTTATTAGGACACATGGGCTCTCACATGAGTGCTAAGTGAATCTCAGGTGTGCAACCACCTTGGCTCACTATTATGGAAATGAAATAGTATAGTTCTCATTGTATGGTGGGGAGGAAAGTACGAAAATCAATCTCTCTCTCTCTCTATACATGCATTTGTCATTTTTAGCGAACATCATTTTGCTAATGGTCTCAAACTTTGAGCAAGACCTAGTGCACATAGCTCATATATCTGTAGATGCTATTATTTTAATAATTGGGTTCTTTGAAATGACTTCATGATAACATTGTTTCAAAATTGGTAAATTATGTAGACAATGTTGGAGTTAAATGTGTGCGAAAGCACACAAACAACACAAGGAAGAAGGAGAAACTTGGAGCACAATACACAATATTGAATGTATTTACCACTAGAATGTACAAAGATAAGTACACCATTAGGGCTAAAGGCATATATACAAGGCAGCAAAAACAACCTCCTAAAGAGGTAAAAAAGTACCCCAAGAGTCCTAGTGTGTCTATACACATCACTACCTAAATATATCAACAAACCCCCCCCCCCCCTCCCCCCAGGAGTGAAGCGGTGAACAATGACTTGTCACTCATGTATAAGGAAGTTCCAAGCTATGTGGAATCACTCCACAAAAGAAATCAATCCAAAATCTTTCCAAAAACCTTCAAACTTCTCCCTAGGTAGAGCCTTCATGAAAACGTCTACAATGTTCTCCTGCATGGGCAAATATCCCAAGTTGATCTTTCCAGCACAGCAACTCTTCTTGACATAATGATAATGCATCTCAATGTTCTTAGTGCACGCATGGAACACAAGGTTTCTCGCAACTTCCAATGCGCTCTAACTGTTAGTTAAGATGATTGTGGCAGAAGAATGACCAACACCCAAATCAACCACAAGGCATGTGAGCTATACACACTCAACAATCGCTCTGAAAGTTTTCCTATACTCAACCTCAGAACTAAAGTGGCCACAGTAGGCTACTTCTTGCTCAACCGAGATATACACGAGCTACCGAGCATGAAGCAAAAGCCACTAGTGGACACACGTGTGTCATGGCAACAAGCCCAATCATTGTAAGAAAAATCATGCAAATCTGGCAGTATTGACCTCCCCCCCTTGGGATAAAATGCTCCAAGTATCTGGGTATCACTCAAATAGTGAAATATGTGCTTAACCACTTGCCAATGCTTGAAACCTAAGCAATGCATAAACTTGCTCATTTGTGAGACAACAAACTTAATATATAGCCAAGTAATGCATAAGTAAATCAAGCATCCAAGAGCCTACTGATAGAGAACAACATTAGATGCATCTCAAGCATCATGAAGACTCAATCGTAAACCTATCGCCACAAGAGTGGCAATAGACTTATAGTCTTCAAGGCAGAGTGCTGCAATAATGTGTCAATATATTTCATTTGACACAAACGCATTCCACCATCAACTTACATAAATGGCCAAATAATGATGCAAATGCCCCAAATCACACATCTCAAATGAGGCATGCAAATCAGCCTTAAAATCAGCAATATGCTTGCCATGAGGGCCACTGAGCAACATGTCATCAACATACACAACAATGATCAAAAGCACATCATTATCATGCTTAACATATAAGGTGCTCTCAATTGGGCTATTATCAAAACCAATGAAGCACCAATACATCTATGATTTTGATCGGCTTGGGTATCCACAAGTCTTGAGATCCAACTGTTACTAATGTGTATAGCTAAGCCACCATTTCCCTTGTGTGCATAGTGGAGAACCAGACATGGGATGAAAAAATGCATTTTAGTCTCTTTTGAAGGTCCTCCCCATCAATGATCTATTGAAAAAGAATGAAGTCTCAGTTTAAGATTTAATCATTGATTCATTGGCTGATAAGGGGTGCTCTTCCGGGGACACACAAACATCTAACAGTCAAGAAAAACCATTATCATTATGAGAGGTTAAGTTCTTTCTAGGGAGGGGCTTTGTCCCTCATTTTCTTGTTTTTCTCATCATCTTTTTTCTTTGAGGTGGAGGGGTCTTGATATAGGAGATTACCCTTAAGGGTGATTTTCCAAGGTATCTCACTTGATTGTTTACCTTTGTGAGAAGTCTTCTTGGGAAACTAGTGGAGTATCCATTTGGCAATTATGGATCCAATGATCTAGCTTTTGCTATCCTAGTTATCTTCATTATTGGTGGTGAATCCATCCTCTTTGCAGCTAGTGATGTATCGTTCTTGGTTGTCTTCCTTGCAAGTGGAATCCTTTGGAGTTTTCCCATCATTGCAATCCTCATAATGATTTATCTTGCAAAGGTAATCCAAGTCATTGAGCTCCTTCTCCAAGTTGCAAAAGATGTTTGTTTAAAGAGCCATGCAAGATGGCATCCTCTCAATAATGCCCTTAGGGTTTGTTCTCTTTCTTCATCTCACTTCCATGAAGCCTTTAGGGTTCATGTCCATGACTTGTGTTTCCTTCCCTTTCCCAACGTCCAAATGCCTTATGACATGCTCTAAGATTGTTTGTTCTTCTTTATATTGGATTTTTGCTAATTTTTCTTGATACTATAGTCTCAAGGCACAATATTTTATTCCATGGTCCTGCAATCCACAATGAAAGCAAGCTTTTGACAAGTTCTTGTATATAAACTCTTGCTCCAAGATTTTTATGGAAATTTATGATGGGAGATCTTTGTTTAGATCAGCTGTTCTGTGATGAAAAAGTGATTAAGTTCTAATGTTTCTAATAAACCATAGAATAATTGAGGAGTTTGTGCGGGGTTATTTTGTTTGATTTATCTTTATGTTTTGCAGCGAAAGAAAGTGAATTTATGTATAGTTAGTGAAAACATTTGATCATATTCTAGCGAACTCATTGCTTATCTGTTGACTTTCACTTGCTGAATCGGATTACTATCTGATAAAAAAGAAAAACTTATTCCTAGCATAAAGTTTAACTAATCAAATGAGCTCTGACTAGATTGAGGGAAATCAATAAAGTTAGATTTCGGTGTTAGCTTGACTTTCATTCAATTGTCAATGCAACAAAGGCTAAATGCAATGTAATATACGTATTTCATTAAAGGCACATTTTTTTGTGAAGTTCTGAGAAGTACGCATGTTTTATGAATAGCTTAAATCGAATTTTGGCTACAAAATGTGTTTGTGAAATGGTTAGACTTGTACTCTTGAAAGCAAGTGTTTATTCCAATGTGCATTTAATTGAAAAACAATGCTAGGATTATCATAAAGACAAATAAGAGTTCTTTCACGAGCATTTGTCTGATTAAGAGAAAACATTTTATTTGCTTTAAGCTTATCACATTAACTACAAGCTATGGACAAGTAATGAAATTATTAGGTCGTTTAGTTTGACTTAATTATTTTCTTTGTATCCATATATGCTTTTGTGAATCAACTGCACCTTTAGTTTCCATCGTCATGAGCTTTCTCCAAGCACCCTGTGTGTGCCATTAGCGAGACGGTTGTCTTGATCCACTCGCCGTTATAACTCGCTCCTATATTTCAACCCGACGTGAAACAACGGCACAGAAGGACAGGTATAATTTCTTTTCCTTCTTGCATATGCAATAGTTTTGTTTAGGTTACGTGGTTGCAGTAGCTGTGGTGATTCATCATGTAGAGGCGGAATTCATAACCTTATAATTTCCTGGGTGTTGAGGACAAGGCTTATGCTCTGAGCGCCTCCACAGGAATAGGCAAGTAGTTCATCTTCATCTCGCCACCTTTAGCATCTCGCCACATTTAGATTTTGTATTAGATATTTTCTTACTCAATCAATGTATACTTGAAATTATCACGTGTACTTAAGCTTCTTCATCAACTGTCGGGTATATTTACTAAACTTGAATCTGATTGATACTATTTTAAGTAGGATTTTAGGAGAACGAATTTAAAATATTAGAGTTTTTTAGTACGATTTTAGTTAAAAATTCAAAAAGAATTTTCATTTGAAAGTTAGTATCTACGTTTCGAGAATTGTTCAAAGGTTTTAAAATTTAGCAAAACTGGAAACAAACAATTTAATTAGCTTGGTAAGAGACCAAAAAACTAAAGTACAAGAAGAAATTAAAGATTTTATTAAAAAACCTAAGTCTAATAATCAAAATAAAATGGATGAATTATTTAGAGATATGATGTCGAAAACCCAAGCACAAAAAGTAGTTGAATGAATGCTTAGGAAAGAAATTCACTACAGTAAATGCAACTTATTATCTAGATACATTTGAATCTCATAGTGAGTTTGAATGGGAGTTTTTTATTTTTCTCTCTCATAAAAAAAAAATGTTATGAATGGGAGTTTTTATTTTTCTCCCTCATAAAAAAAATATGATATGAATAGAAGTTTTTTATTTTTCTCCCTCATAAAAAAAATTTGATATGAATGGGAGTATTTTATTTTTCTCCCTCATTAAAAAAATGATATGAATAGGAGTTTTTTATTTTTCTCCCTCATAAAAAAAATGATATGAATGAAAGTTTTTACTCTCTCTCATAAAAAAAAGTAAAGTATGAGTTTACACCTATAAAAAGAATATTATGAAGAATGAATAATCATGTTTTTGAGCTGTGCATATGAATTTTCTTTTTACATGTGACAGACATATGATTAAAATGATCATGAATATGATGAAAATTATGAGTTTCTTTTACTAGTATTATGATAATGATAAGATATGATGATAATTCTGATAAAATTTATGATGCAATATAATTGATGATGAAAATCTATTTTCTTGTAGCTTCTAGTATAAGATTACTAACAGGACTTGAAGATGAATGGAGCAAATAAATTGAAGATTTAGTATGATAAATTTGAAGAAGATGAAGTTAAAGATCAACAAAATCAATCAGGTGAAACAATTTTTTATTTTGATCAATTAAGTAAACTTATTTTATATAAGTAGGCTACCTAGTTTTTAAACCATTTAGCTATTGAGATCCAAGTTCCCACTATAGTATGTTTCTAGAATCTTTGCTCTGAATAGGGGTTAACCCTTTTCTCTCTAACAAAAAGGTAGCGAAGAAAGAAATGAGAGATGCATTAAGCAGTACATTAATGGTTGCTGCATTATGAGAAATGAAAAATGAGAAAAAGAAAACTTAAAAAAAAAAAAGAAAAAGAACAAAACGTTATCATAAAACAGTTGTGATCTCGAAATCACTTCTGGCTTGTATTGCGAGCAATATGGGACGGATGTATGCTATAGAGGAATTAGTTAGATGCATCTTATGGTAAGTGGTTCACAGATGAGGAATAAAACACTTATATAAAATATTTCTTACTTTTGAATAGGGTTAATAGAAGAGCAAGTACCACGACTATCTGAATGATTTCTATAGGAATTTCTAAATCTTGCTTTCAAATTCATGCATTGAACGAAAAAGTTTGTAATTCAAGCTTACGTAATTTTAAAAGTTTTCTTCACTATTAGAGGTTGTACTTATGATTATAAGCATATTTTATATATTGTTTCAAAATAAATTGAGAAATATTTTCGAAAAGAATTTGATATTGCCATTTATGATTTGCAGGTTTGGCCCATCTAGGACGATGTCCACGTTTAGTGGGGGTGAATGTCAGAGAGAATTCCTCTCCATTACTTTATGAGAAATAGAAAATTTGTTGTGCTTAGGAGCCGAACTCATTTATGTTTTGTGTTTATTTTGAAAAATGATAAAATTGATAAATTTCCTTGTCAAAACACTAGGTTTTACTTGATAACATTAAGATTTTTGAGATTGTGAATTGAGAAAGTACCTACAAAATAAAGTCAAAATAGTTAAAATCATAAATATGGATAAAATGAGTGATTGTTGTGAATGCAACATTTGTGTGTATGTGTGTGTATAAATATCACTTCACGTGCACCTTTGTTTGTATGATCCTATGGGTTTGTGTGTTGCTTGTTATTTTGTAAGCAATATGTGTGTGTGTGTTTTTTTTTTATGTGTGTAGTTCTGTATATTTATATATGTGTTTTTTACTTTTGCGCATATGAGCCTGTGAATTTGTGGAAAACTTATTGTGATCATTATGGAATCATGCACAATCAAGGCAACCGAGAACTTGATGCAGATTGAAGTTCAAGGAGCAGGTCATCATTGATGGGAATCCTCATCAGGTTCAAGGTTTTGTGCATGATAGAACTGGAGAAAAGCTTCCGTCTTTATTTGGCACAAAAGAGTCGACAGTAAAGTCAAGTGTGGTGGCAATCATGCGAAGGAAAGGCGCTCGAGACAGACGCAGATGGAGGCCAATATACATTATGGGTCTGGCAATTTAGTGCTAAGAGGAATTTCTAATGCAGAGAGGCATATCTGTTGGAGCTTCTTTGTGTGATTTTGTCATCTCTGGGAGAGCTGAGCGTACGAATGTGGTCAATTTATCAAGCGCACAGTCGTAGCTAATCGGAGGAAATGCGCTCATCTTGAATCGGAGGACAGAAGGTCAATACAACGTGCTTCATCTGGCACTTCACGCTCGAGGATCTGACGATGGCTGGCATATAGGCCTGAGTATGATTAGATGACTACGGATATTTTCAGGGAAGTTTCTTTACTGAAAATGACCTGTGATTATTATATTCCCCAAAGTGCATTAGTTGATCTGCTCCGACGAAATTGATGCTATGTAAATCTACGCTCCATGTTCCATTTATCTTTACGGTTTTGTCATCTTCATTTGTTTTGCATCACGTTACTTATCCGACTCCGTTATCTCTGACTTCTGAAACATTGATTTATCTAACGCATGTTGCGCTCTTACGTACAAGTGAACCTTCTATATTCTTTTGCTCCGACTTTGTACTGATCAGATGCAATCATCTCCAGCATATACGACAACTCTATGGTTGCTGTGGGAAGCTCTAGAAGGAAACTTCAATCGATCAAAGTCTTGATGATTTTATTCTGATGATTTTTTCGAGACCTCTACCATAAGATCACTACGTTTTTTTAATCTACCTTCAATACCAAATGCTGACTCTCAAATCCTGAAGACTCATCCTCGCTGTCAGGTCGCGAAAAGGCGAAATTCTTTCTGCTGAATTTAAAGAGTTGCTGTTCTGTGATGAAAAATGTGATGAAGTTCTAATGTTTCTAATAAACCATAGAATAATTGAGGAGTTTGTGCGGGGTTATTTTGTTTGATTTACCTTTATGTTTCGCAGCGAAAGTAAGTGAATTTACGTATAGTTAGTGAAAACATTTGATCATATTCTAGCCAACTCATTGCTTATCTGATGACTTCCACTTGCTGAATCGGATTACTATCTGATAAAAAAAAAACTTATACCTAGCATAAAGTTCAACTAATGAAATGAACTCTGATTAGATTGAGGGAAATCAATAAAGTTGGATTTAGGTGTTAGCTTGACTTTCATTCAATTGTCAATGCAACAGCGACTGAATGCAATGTAATACACGTATTTCATTAAAGGCACATTTTTTTGTGAAGTTCTGAGAAGTACGCATGTTTTATGAATGGCTTAAATCGAATTTTGGCTACAAAATGTGTTTGTGCAATGGTTAGAGTTGTACTCTTGAAAGCAAGTGTTTATTTATTCCAATGTGCATTTAATTGAAAAACAATGCTAGGATTATCATAAAGACAAATAAGAATTCTTTTACGAGTATGTGTCTCATTAAGAGAAAACATTTTCATTTGCTTTAAGCTTATCACATTAACTATAAACTATGGACAGGTAATGAAACTATTAAGTCGTTAAGTTTGACTTAATTATTTTCCTCGCGTCTATATATGCTTGTGAAGCGCGGTGGAAAGGACTCGGCAAATTCTGATCAGGACTCATAAGGCCATAAGAGATATCATAAAAAAAAAGAAGAGAAATGGTATACCGAAGACTCTCACGACTTGAAGAAGAAGTGAACAAAGGTAACTTTCAATGCGAGCAATGTCTTCTGAAAATCAGGGGAAGACTAAGATTCAAGGAGGAGGTTCAAAGGAAAAATCTTTAAATATTCTTCAAAGACTGGTGGGCGGGGAAGGCCGACAAACCATCGAAAGAGATGTGTAACATCCTCAAAAAGAAACAAGCTAGGGAATCCATCCCCTTCTTGGTCGATAACAATGGGATCAATTTTAGCACGGAAGTCGAGAACAGATCTATCATCGTCGAGCACTTTGCCCATCTCCTGGGGGTCTCAACTCCTCTTTCCCCGCACAAGCATGACTGCATGGCTACCATCTCAAGGGTAGCTCATTCTAGAATCCCTCAGAACATGAGTTCTCTTCTAAAAGCTAACATTTCCGAGAACGATTATCGAGGTTATTCATGCTCTTCCCAATGAAAAAAGTCCACGTCATAATGGCCTCACCAATGAGTTTTTCAAGTCCTTAAAGCATGTGATGGCCCCCCCACTACATTTGGTGTGGCTCGAGGCTCTCTCCTTAGGTGCCCTTCCTAAGTGTCTTAATAATGGCATCATCAAGCTAATTCACAAAAGGGCAAATCAGAACAAAATTGAAAACTGGCGGCCGATTACCATGCTCCAAACTAGATACAAGATAATTGCCAAAGTTATTGCCAATAGAATCTCTTATCATTTAAAGTCATGGCTTTGTAAGGACGATAAAGGTTTTGTCAAAGGTAGATCTATACTTGAAGCAATTGTTGATATTTGGGAAGGCCTTATATTTACTGAGGAGTCTGCACAAGATCTGGTATTCATTAAGATCAACTTCTACAAAGCATATGACAGATTGGAATGGGACTTTATTCTCCAATCACTGAAAGACCTTGGATGCAGCCAAAAGTTAACGAAAATGGTTTCCACTCTTCTCGGAAATGCTTAAACTAGAATAAATATCAATGCTAAGCTCTCTGAGCCCATACGTTTAAAAAGATCTATCAAGCAAGGCTGCCCTCTAGCTTCTCCACTCTTCGCTATTGCCTCGAATGGCCTCAGTCGCCTATTAAAGCATCACATTGACTCTAGCAATCTCATGGGTCTCTCCCTACCTCTAAATCACGGTCAAATGATTGCTAGACTCTTTTCCATATTCATACTCCATAAAGAACATACGAGGCTAGAGCCTTTAGGGGACACTGGGAGGGGGAAGAACAAAAACGTGAGAATCCCTATGTCCTTCCAGCCAGGATGTCCAACAAAGGTAAGGTCTTTCAAGTTTCTGCATATCATTCTAGCCCAAGAGGACTCACTATTGCTCCAGGCCTTGATAAGCCACTTAACCGCCAGCTTGTCAGCCAACCCAACGATATCCAAAATACCCAAGCCCCCTGAGTCTTTCGAGCTAATGTAAGTTTCCCAATTGATTTTGGGAATCCCCCTCTTGTTGCAGTCCCCAGTCCAAAGGAAGTTTTTGCATATTCTTTCCACTTTGGCCAACTCTTTCTCCTTTGGTCTCCAACACGAGATAAAGTAAATAGTCATTGAAAGCATAAATATGTTAACAACCATAGCACACCCTGCCAAGTTGACTTGCATATCTTTCCAATGATTTAGTTTGCTATCTAGCTTGGCCAGCACGCAGTTCCATCGTTGCTCCATTGTGATGTCGAAGCCTATCGGGATGCCGAGGAGACTGAAGACGTTGTGGTTGCGATTCGAAGCCAACAATCAAATGACAGTCTGGAAGGTGCTCGGAGTACCTTTGACTTCATGTCTTCACACGGTTTAATCTCATGGAATAGAATGATCATGGCCTATGCAAATAAAGTTATCAATGTGTATGAAAGATGTGAAAGTTTAAAAGGAGTAGAGCCTACAATAAATGATATGCAAGTTCCGAACACCATATGATGGACCACTATGTTAACAATAAACACAAATTATGATTATGGAGGCTAACCCTTCCAAAATCTTTTCCCAAGTGCGTCGGTTTCCTTAGTTCCATCCAACGGCGAGGGAAGTGAAGATTACTTACTTTATTGGGAGGCAAGGGAATGCTCAAATTGTGATGCAACTGTGGGCGACCATGTGCGAAAGGAGGCTTGCTATTTTTCCCCAGGAGAACATTCAGAGGGGGGGGGGGGGGGGGGGGGGGGGGGGGAAGACAGTGGGTGCTCGGGTCATTTTTAGAAAATATACAATGAGTACGACAAATATTTTAGGGTCTCTACTACTTTTCTTATTTTCATGACATCTGGAGAGTCGGCACTACCATGTCTGTGGGAAGCGCACTTCCATTTTCCATGTATGTGACTAGTCGGCTCTTTTCAAGGCAGTAGTATTACTGCTTCGAGTAGAACTATTTGCATGGTTTGCTATCAAAAAGGGGGCAGAGCCATCGGAGCGATCAGCACCTCTGTGTAGGCAGCCAAATTGAAGCTCTTCATCATAGTCAAAAGGGAGAGAATGAGGACGCACCTCTGAGGAAGGAAGGTCTTGCGATGCTATCTATTCAAGAAAAGTATGTGAGGAAGATGTCGTTCAATCTTCTCAAGGGAAGTTCCTCTTTTGTTGGCTTTTTGTGGATGCGTTCACCGAGGCAAAGGTGTTAGATATCAAGGGAGACATATCTAAGCATAAACACAATGTTCCTTTAAAACAAAAGCAAATATTGCACACGAAATTCAAATCCACCGCATAGGCATGGAGTATGATGCAATTCTTAAGGTTCTTGTGGGCAACTCGAGTACTTTTGGTGCTATCCGTCAATGGAATCTACTCTGATGGGTCGTGATGATTCAGAACTGTAGTTACTTTGTAGCCTACATGTGATAAAACAATTGACTTTAGAGAAGAGATTATGTGCGCGGGTTGTTGACAGAAAGCTCTGTATTGTTTTTCTCTGTCTGAGCTATAGTAGATATAAGAGGTTCATATTGTGCTGCTGATTTCACTATCCAAGTATGATGTGCATGGAACATGATGCGCTTTCGAAGTCTAAAGGCTTGCGACTTGGAATTTCATCATTAATTAAAGTGTTTGTTGATAGGAGCTTCAATATTTTTTTTTTGTCAGAATTTGTGGAACTCAGGTTCTTTCACTCCTATAGAGACCGATTCTGTTTATGGTTATGAGGGACAACCTTGTTCTAGTGCAAGGTATGACAAAAACTCATGTTCTAAGGCAAGAGTATGAAACAAGCAGATATTGATTTGATGAAGCAAGTTTGAAGAGAACACTGAAAATGAAGGCCCAACGTCATCTGAAGATTAATAGACTTTCCAAAGCAAGAAGTGTCATCAACCTTTGCTGTTCTAAATCTGAAGCTTGTGGTCATGCGTGTCTTATGATGCCTGAACATTTCAGCCTGTGGCTATACTTCCTTGCCGAGTACCAATGGAGATGAAGACTGACCAGTGTTTCAATGTTAGGAGAGGATGCCAATTGTGGGAAAAAGGTAGATCTGATGCTACAGAATAAAAGACTTTATGGATTCATCTAAGGGAATTAATTCTGATTCTCTTTGATGTGAAGGAACATATTTAAAATTTTGTCTGTAAACCTTGTCGGAGTAATTGTAGTATCATGTGAATATTATGTTGATGTTAAGCAGGTGCTAGTTGTATTGAAGAGAACGTTTATTTTCATGGATCTAAAAAGCATTGTTATGTATGCTACAAAGCATTTATGTATGCTACAAAGCATTTCTGAAGTAATTTCGATTTTATTTATTTATTTACTTTTTGATTTCGCAAAATCCTTTTTCCTTTTTTTTTTAAAGCAATACGCACCTATACTTGCTTCACATCAATTCGTTTTTGCTCCGTTTTGGCAAAACGCTTTTACTTTGATGCAAGATGATGGAGATTAAATGCACGGAAGCATGTTTTCTGCTTAAAGCAGAGATATGTTTTCCCTTTGATTTAAAACGTTTTCCCTTTGATTTAAAACAAAGATTGTTTTCCCTTTGATTTAAAACGTTTTCCCTTTGATTTAAAACAAAGATAATCTCTAGCATCCTCAAAGGTTAACATTGATTACGAATGAAAAGCTCTATCAATCACGGAATCATGTATCTTGTAGGAATTGTTTTTTTTTATATAAATGAATGTGTTAGTAATCTCGTGTTCGTCATGCTGTTATGATATTGAAATCTTGAATGCTCATGATGTGAAGCTATCGTTGAGAACATTGAGTGATCTCTCCTACCGACCATTGGTCATATATCTTACACTTGGCTTTGAAGATCAACCTAAGGTTTCAACTAAACCTATGAGAGATTGAATAAAAAGTTTATAATGAGAATGGTTGATGGCGCTGACATCTGAAACCATGGCTATTATACTTAGATGTCTAAATGAAGTTAACATGTGGACATACATGTGACTTGATGAAATAAAGTCTCTTTTACTATGTTCAATGAACACGATTGTTAGGAGAATTTTGAGACTTCATTCTTCCTCCTTCCTTTCCACGATCCTCGCAACAACGTGACCTCTAGGGATAACTTGACACCCCTGATCTAAACAATAATTGGGGTGGGGGTACGCGGATTGCTCTGAAAGCAGTTCTAGCATGGTTGAGTTTTGAACCTGACACCACACAAAAGGTGTCAAGGCAACTCCACAAGGCAAAACAATTCATCACAATCACTGATGAGTGGAAGTGGGCGGCTGGGATAAGAGAAAATGACTCTATCTAGTTCCTGATCAGCAGCATTAGAGGAGTGGAGCCTTAGAACCTCCAAACTGCAAAGCGGTTATGGAACAAGGGGTTCAAACAGTGGAAACAACTCTTCAAACAAGAGACCAACTAGTGTATTAGGTTCGAAGACTTAGACCCGAGACATAGAGTTACCCTCAAGGAATGGACTCTTCTTCAAGGTAGATGTTTGGCGTGGGACCACTCAACTACCGGCCTTCTCTCCGGACAGGATCTTCCTTGCCTAGGGGGCCTCAAATGGAGCAATGGTAAGAAAATATCCAGAATACCCAACGTGAAAGATAACTTAGATGTTCATCACACCCTTAACAAAAGGTGGTGCCTTTCTTGGACCAAACTTCGATGGGAACTAAAGTTCATGTCTATTTGGCACCCCCTAATTGAGATCAAAAAGTCTGTTCTCATGAGGCAGATCTTGCATAAGGGAATCTTGTCCAATGCAAGGGCTAATAAAATCTGTGGTGTGCCAACATGGTGCAAGCGTTGCCATCGATGCATCAAAGATTTAGCTCACCTGTTCTTCGATTGCCCCAAGGCCCATATTGTCTGGCATCACGTGACACAAGTTTTGAGACTCACACACCAAATCAATTGGCAACAAGTGTTGTTGGGTGAGGTGGTCGGCTCCTCATCGAGGTTGTGGAATTCCATCGGGAGCGAGACGCTTTGGAAGATTTCGAGGGAGCGATGTGCTCTCATTTCTGGCCAAACTCCTAAGGAATGGTCGATCGAGAAATCATTGTTTCTTCTAGGTAAAAGAAGCTCTCGAGATAAGAGATCTCCACCGTTTAGACATCAGTGTATTTATCTCCTCGATAACAATAAGTTGAAACCCAAATGGGTCCCACATGAGGGTGATGATAGATTTATCTGCCTCATTTGTAATGCCCTCTAGCTTGCCATACTCCTCCCTTGCATTGTGGGATTTGGGGGGTCCCATGGGCACTAGTCCCATTCACTTGTAACTTTTCTTCTTTATTTTAATTAAAGTTCGGGAGAATAAACTAAGGCCAAACTTCTTTTTATTAAAAAAAACTATATATATAGAGAGAGAGAAAGAGAGAGAGAGGGAAATCTCATTCATAACCGTGGGGATGACTCATGAAGATGGCATTCTTCGAACACCTGCCTCTTCTTCTAACACCTGCCTCTGCCTCTTCTAACACCTGCCTCTGCCTCTTTAAAATTTACACTTCTATCCAGAGGCTCCCTCTCAGATGATCATCTGCAGCATTGCTGGCGAATTAGCAAGTTCTTATGATCATCTTCAGAGAGAGCCTCTGAATAAAAGTATATCGCTCTTTCTGCAAATGTCGTTCACGAAGGCCTCTGGATTCTTCACAGAAAGCAAGAGCCTCCGTTTAAAACCTTGCGTCGCGATGATCGTTAAGCAAGTAGCGGACGATCGTAATCGTCAATAACAAGCTTCCGAATCCAATGCGGGATTGGATGCAAGGAAATCGTTGACTCTGTCGCAACAAAGCCAGCTAAGAAGATCTCCATAAAATTCAACACCAACAGGGCAGTGAACTTACCAGAGCTTGTGTGTATGTCTGTGTGTGTGTGAGAGAGAGATAGAGAGAGAGAGAGCGCTTTCCATTCTAAAAAGCTACTAGCAGTTCTTCATGTCAACTATATTGTCCTGGCTTGTATGCGGAACTTCAGATCTAGAAACGCGTTATTCTGTTGTAGCATTCTTGGCTCTTTATTACAGCGATTGCAAAGGAGGACCTTGTCACAGATGATCCGAAGTTATGAACACCTCTGTATCTTCGATGACGACTTCGTTTACGACTCCGTCTTTACTCCGTTCACGACTCCATCTTTACATAGGATCTCTCTCTCTCTCTCTCTCTCTCTCTCTCTCTCTCTCTCTCTCTCTCTCTATATATATATATATATATATATATATATATATATATATATCAGAATAAAGCATTCTTCAAGAAAAAAAAATAGGACAGCGTTTCTTTTAGGGGAAATAAATAGAAGAGCGTTAGTGAGAGTCCACTTATTTTTTCGACCATTTTTTTCCAAATATAAGCATTTTATGGTGTCTATAGAGAGAGGACTTTATATAATTACAATTTTTTATTCTTAAACAGTCTAGAAATTTTCCAATCTGAGATTCTCTAGGAGGTTTCTTGAAGTTCGATGTGCGTCTTTCTTTCAAAATCATTTAGGGAGCTTGATCCTTAAAGGCATTCCAAAAGAAGAGGAGAGTCGATCGCTTCACTAAGTAATGTTGGTTTCCGTAGACGTGATATACTAGAACAAGCACATGGTGGAGGTTTGGCCACAATGAACAACTCCTAGGGCACTAGAACAAGAGGTGAACCCAGGTCTTCCCTACCATAAAAGCAATGCTTACATGACGGGGGTGGTGAGGTGCACAAATTTGTTTGCGTTGGCATTAGTTCAAATCCCATGGTTGAGAATTTTCCACACAAGGAACACCTTCTTATTGTTGATAAGATGATGCCACAAGTGCATGAACTTAAACTCCTAGTTGATCCATGGTTCGTCTTGATGCCACTTCCTATAAAGCAAGACATAAATTTTTCATATTTACCGTCATTTCGAAGCAATCGCCATTGTACCATCTCAGCCCCTCCATCCATGGTGGATTGTGACGGAGAAGAAGGTCAGCCTTTGATTTTCCCCATTCATTGATTTTGTGTCGTAAAAGGCAACAGTCATTGATTTCAAATCTCCTAGTTGGATTGGGTTCCAAGGGTGCTTCCACATACGAAAAAAGATATTCTTCCTTAATTTCTTTGCTCTTTGGAGGTTACGAAAATAAACTTCTTTTATTTAAGGAATCAGGAATCAAAGAGAGACGTTCTGTTTAATAGTAGTTTCGCACTTCATATTGTCGATCTTGCAAACCCTTCACTTGAAGTGCACCAAGTTGGAACCTCCAGGTATCATGGGAAAATTGAGGTTCTAACTTATCGGCCATTCCTTCAATATAAAAATTGCCTAAGGTAATACAGTATTTTGGGTTTGACAAACCCTTGCCTTTTAGTCTCCAACACCCCAAAAACATAGATAAATCAAGAGATGAAGAACATGATCACTATAGCATGCCCCCAAAATTGACTTGCATTCGCTTAGAGTTCTCGAGTTTTCTTTTGAACTTGGTAGGAACCCAATCCCATTGATGTTCCATTAAGACATCAAAACCTATCATGATTGCCAATAGGCAAAGTATTTTCCCAATAAGAAGCTCCGGAAACCCTTGATCAATATAAAATTTTGGCATTTACTTGAGGATAGCCTTGAATGTGATTTTTGCATGGTCTATCCTAGAATTTGAGGCTTCACAAAAGGTATCTAGATATTGTTGAAAGGTATTGGTACTTCTCGGATCATTAAGTAAGAAGACATTAGTCTCATGTTCAAAAAGTATGATGATTACTAGGTCATATCTATGAAGATGTGGGAGCTCGTAAATATGGCCACTATGTAGATCATGATTAACCAAGCAACTAAGGTTATGTATAGTGATAGCAAAGAGCAATGGAGTGAAAGGGAAGCCTTTTCTGATAGAGTGTTTTATGATGATAGATTGAGAGAGTTATTGTTGTATAAACTTTGGGTTAGACCATTGTATGTTAGTATTTATTCTTGGAAACCCTTCATTTAGTTTAGTGAGTTAGACACTTGAAGTAGGAACCTATGTTCTTGGTTTTAAACCATGGTAATTTATTCAGTTGAAGTCTCACATGAAGGGCTGTTAGGCTTGGGAATAAATATCCTAAGGTAAAGGAACCTTAATCTTGGGAGAAGCTTCCTCCAAGGGTGTATTTGTGTATGTGTGTATATGTATGTGTGTTTGTGTGTATATGTATGTGTGTTTGTGTGTATATGTATGTATGTGAGAGTAGTTGTGTGTGTATATGTATGTATGTAGATGTAGGTATATATCTATATTTGTGTATGTGCATGTATGTGTGTGTATCTATGTGTGTATGTGTATATGTGTTTATGTCGGTGTATCTATATGTGTATATCTATGAACATGAATGTGGATGTGCATGCATGCATGTGTATGTGCATGTTGGATGTGCATGTACATGTGCATATGCATGTGTATATATATGTACACATGTGTGTATGTTTATATGTATGTGTAAGTGTATAAGTATGTGTTTATGTATGTATGTGCATGCATGCATGTGCATGTGCTTTATGTGTATGTCAATTTAAGTACATTTGTATTTGTAAGTGTATGTGTGTATGTATATGTGTGTATGTGCATGTGTATGTCTATGTGTGTGTATGTGCATGTGTATGTCTATGTGTGTGTATGTGCATGTGTATCTGTATGTGTATATGCGTATGGGCATGCATGAGTGTGCATGTGCATGTGCATGTATATGTGTATATGTGTGGTTGTTTTTGAATGTGTGAGTATGAGTATGGTAATTTAGGAAAACAAAACAATTTGAATGATATATAAAAAATTTAAACTATACTTACAATTACTAGCCATATATTATGCTCAGTGAACTGTTGAATAACCTAAGAGAGAGAGAGAGAGAGAGAGAGAGAGACAGATGGAGAAAGAGGGAGGCAGAGAGAGAGAGATGTATCAACAATTGTACTCATTGTATATGCAATCCTTTGAATTATCACACATGCAATATCATTGTCTATCGTATATGCTATGCTTTTGACCATCGCTGATGCAACGTTGACAAAGTATCAAACATAGGAATCTTGCATATGCAATGCTTAAATTAGCCTCATGAGGAGCCTTGGGTTCAGTGTCGATACTAGCATTGCCCAAAGGATATTGCATGTTTGAGGCTCAACCCAACGGAATGGGAAATCATAAATGGACAAAATTGTGTCTCGTCAATCATAGGTATGCCCCCGTATTCCTTGTAGTTTAGAAGAATCCAAACACCAATAAGCCAAAAAAAAGAATGCCCAAGTGTCAAATTCAATGCAAAATTCAACAAAGTCTCCCTAGAAAAATGGATTAATGAAGAATAGTGAACAACCAAAAAGATTATGTGAGAATACATGTTCTCACACTTATAAGCCTATCAAGGAGTAAATGGATTACTATGTAGTTGAAAAAACGAAAAAAATCTCAAAATTTTTTTGCTAGAGTCTCAAAAGACTACAAATACTAACATGTAAACTTTCATAGCGAATCATTGATTCTAGTGCATATAATGAGTTAACCGAAAGAAGCCAACTAGGCTTATTGGGCCCCTATGAACAAAAAGCCTACATCTCCTATACTAAGGTTGGGTAAGTCTCCCATCTGCATCATTGAAGAGATCCCGACATCTAGGTGTCTCCTAGTTAGGCAAACCTCACTAGGAATCTCTTTATCAATGTCAAATGCTTTATGCATAAACATAATGGCTATCTCAATGAGGACATGGACATACATAATTCATATCCATAAAAGTGTACTATCTCTATTTTGATATCGAATCCTAATTTAGGTCTTGATTTGATTCTGATTTGGGTTCCTATTCGTGTTTCCATTTCCAATTCTAGTTTTGGTTTCCTTTTTTGTATTTTCATTTTTGTTTTTTAGTGTTAGTTTTCGTTTTCATTTCCAGTTCCAATTCTAGTTCATTTTTTCGTTTTCTGTTTCTCTTTGAGTTCTAGTTTCTGAAATTGAACCTATTGTTTACATCTATAGCTTACTCCTACATTTACACCTAAGTTTCCTTCTTTAGTTTACTCCATCATTTACTCTTATGTTTAAATCTATGCCTTCAACTTACTCCACACTGCCTGTTTTTGGCATCGAATCCCAACCCAATTCGAGTTCCACTTACCCTTCGTTTTCCAGTTTTGGTTTTAGTTTTCGATTCACTTTGGACTTCCATTTTTGTTTCCAAATCCAATCCTTGTTTAGGTTTTTAGTCCCTATTTTAGTTCCAAGTCGTGAACTTGAATCTATAGTTCAATCCTTTTTTACTCATACAACTTATTCTTACCTTTACACCTACATTTACTCGTTGGAAATAGTCTAAGGACTTTAATCAGCCATAGGAATTTTGCATAACGTTCCTTACTTGGCTTCTTCTGGCTCCCTTGGTTGTTGGCGCAAATGGTTATGTGAAAGCACTCTTTAAATAAGGTGTGGCATAAGGACTCTCTTACTGAATAAGGAAGGTATTTGAACCAAGAACCTCATATTCAAAAGGCAGGTCTTTTACCAATGCACTACTCACCATTTTACTTATATTTAACATAACTTTCATCCCTCTTATTTTTTCACTTCTCAAGAACCACCCTTCCCTTGTCCATACAAGTTCAAGAAATCTTAAAATTATTTTCACATTTTTGGATAGGGGTTTCTTGTTTGACACATGCATGGACCTTAATCATTCCACTGCAGATTTTAGTGAATCAGTTCTACCTGGGTACTAATAAAAAAATAGCAAGATCTCTATGGCACAAACTCCAAGGTGCATTCAATTGTGAACAAGCTTATATGGGTGTTAAATGCAACAGACCAAGTAGACAACACACATTTCAAGGTTGGCATAAAGAACATCTTGTTTTATCATGGATATCATGGTTATCGTGGTTATCCTATACCTAAAATGAGAAATTAAATTTTTTCACTAACTATTTAGTGGGGAGGTCCACTTCTAGAGGAATGTTTTGTCGATAATATAGATCCTCCCACGACATAGAAGGCCTTCCAAGAGAAGATCAAGGTATGCATTTTTTCCTTATGAGTTTCATCTACATCTTCAACATTTGTGGACCTCTTTCACATGGAATGAGAATGATACCATTACCAATTATTCTGAGGGATTTTGGCAAATTTTTTTATTTGTTCACATGCTCAAAGGAGTTCTTATCTTGTACACGAAGTATGAAGATGATGTGGAAATGTAGATCCCAGTCAAGCTTCACACACTCCAACTTGTAATGCTTTATAAAGCTATTTAGTTTTCTCATGCTTCATAGAACGAGTTTCAATCTAATAACAAGTCAATTCCACGGCGTCAATGATAACATTTTGCAAAGCTTAATTTTCCTTTGAAGAAAATTTTACTACCTCTTGTTACCTTATTCCAATTTTTCCACAGCACCTATAGGCTCATCTTTCCAACCTACAAAACCTCTTACCCTTCAAAATCCAAGGGTGGATGCTCAACAGAAGAAACCATGTATCACATGTTGAAATTTTGTTAACCCTAGACATACATAAGTAAAGTCCAAATTGTTTCATCTACACATGAAACCTATTAACGCCCAAATACACAACATGGAGGTAGTTCATGAAGAACCTTGTCCTATTTGGATGGAGGAAGCATTGGAAAAAAATTTAACTACCTTAGGTAATGGAATTTCTCTTCATTTCTTACTTTGCATGTAGCGTACTATGAAGAATATTTCTTTTTAATATTACATAATGATGGTAGTTCTCATGATTTAATCTCACACAAGTTAGTGTAGGAACTAAATTAAAGTAAATTCATTTCTTATATGTAGATGCTATTCTACAAAATTATACTTGGTATCCTTTTCTTCTTCAGTATAACCCACGTGTTGACTATCATAAACATATATTTAATTTTGAATTTATGGATCAACTCATTTATTTTTATGCAAGGCATGACTTCCAACCAGCTCCATTAATTGTTCATGCTCAAGTAAAACATGCATTTAGGAAGGGTTACAATTCATGCATTTTTCTTGTAAATTTCATTGATTATTGAACTCATATCCTTTCAGATGAACATAAACCTTTTATGACTCCTAATAATAATTGTTTTATATCTAGTTATCCTTCCATAGTACCACTTTCTTGGGGATCCTTTGACCATAGTAAAGATATAATTCTTGGTAGTTCTCTTCCTCATAAAGCAACCTACATGCATAACCCTTTCAAGAAAAGGAAATAGAAAATCAAGTTAAGGATTTACTTAAGAAATCAATTATAGAAACTAGTTCTTCTCCATTTGGAGGACCCATTCAATGAGCTAAGAAAAAAGAATAAAAATTATAAAATGAATTTTAGGGAGCTCAACAAAACTATGATTATAAATAGAGACTATATGTATGGGATGGATGACTTGATAGATCAAACTCGAGGAGCCCATTTTCTTAGTGACTTGGATATTTAATCGAGTTATTATTTGATACATATGACACATACCTATATTTATAAAATTGCTTTTAGAACTCAAACTTGCCATTATTATTGTATGGTAATGCCCTTTGGAATAACAAATTCTCGTGTTATATTTGCATGTAAGATGAATAATATTTTAGTTGATTTTAAGGCTTCATTCTTGTTTTCCTTTATGATGCACTTCTTTGTACAAAGGGTGAAAGTGAGCATGCGAAGCATTTAGAAATAGTTTTTAGCTCATAATTTCCAAAAGCACTCTATGCCAATCCCAAAAAACCGTTATTGTAGAATGGCCTATACCTCAATCACTTAATGATTTATGCTCTTTTATCGGGTTTGCTAATTTCTATATAAATTCATTAAAAACCTTCTTTATATAGAAGTTTTCCTTACATAATGATTGAAGAAGAAAGAAAAGTTTAAATGGTGGTTAGAACAGAAAATCTTTTCAAAAATGCAAACATGAACATGTTTTGCAATAATTTGAGTTTGCACAAGCTTTTCATGTAGTTACAAATTATAGCGGTTTTTGTACAGGTGTAGTTTTAATGCAAAACAATCATCCCATTGCATTTGGAAGTAGGGAATTTAAACTCTTTTAAAAGAACTATAGTACATATGAGGAGGAATGTTTACATGTTATTCATGCTTCAAGGATCTAGAAACATTACCTTATGGGTTCTTATGTTTTATTTAAAACACACCAACAAGTTATAAAACTTTTATTAAATCAAGCAATGACTTTTGATAGCCATATCCAATGGGACACTTTTATTAAAAACTTTCAGCCTATGATTCAATATCAACTTGGCAAAGCCAATATTATACTAGATGCTCTATTGTTTTCCATCATTGAAATTACATTCTTGTTTTGTCCATAATATTTTTGCCACTCATATTCATTAATTTCATAACATGATAACTACTTATGTTTCAAATTTTTGCTTTTCATGTGCATGGAATCATTTAAATGATTGTGCATCTCCAACTTATGAACATTATAGATTTAATTAAAGCTTTTTCTTTTTAATTCTAAACACAAATTATGCATCATTTAGGCTTTTATAGATTTGGTTATGAACGAAATGCATCAACCACCTTATATTGCATGTAGAGCATTCAAAGCACATTATCTACTTGTAGAATTTGGTTTTTTTTTGCCAAATATGGAGAAACATATTGCATATTATGTTTTCTAATGCATTGTGTCTCAGCATGTAAAAAATCATCATGGTAACACATTTGGATTGTTAATGCCACTATCCATTCCCAACTAACCATGAGACTACATTTGTATAGATTTTAATACTCTTCTCTCTTTGAATTTATCTTCGGATGAAATTATGTGACAATTGTTGATAGGTTTGGTAAATATGCATACATCATTCCATCTACAAAACCTTGTTTGCATTTGGGATTGCTATGTTTTTCTTTAAAATGCTTTTGCCTAGATAATGATTTCCCGAAATTCATGTTGTCTATGATGAGGTTGTAGGAAGGGAAATGTATTCATTTCTCAATGGATTTAGCGACTATAATCAGGTTTGGATGGTGGATGTGGACGTCCCAAAAACTACTTTTATTACAAATTGGGGAGCCTTTCCATGTACAACTATGTGGTTCCGATTACGAAATGCACCAAGTACTTTCTAGCGCTACATGCAACGAATCTTTGTCCCATACCTTACTTCTTTTATGCACATATTTTTAGATGATTTCTCTATTTCGGGCATGATGGGAGCTCATCTGGACCATTTACGAGCTTGTTTTGACTCTTGTCATGAAGTGCACCTTTGTTTGAATCTGAATAAATCGAGTTTTGCAGTGAAATGTGGAAAAGTATTGGTCCATGTAATTTTGGCAAAGGGCATCACAGTGGATCCAAACAAGGTCAAAGTTATCCTTAAAACTCCGGCTCCCAAAATTCCAAAGGAGGTTTTATGTTTCTTGGGTTAGGTGCGATGGCATGGTAGGCACTTAAGAGGTCTTGGTCATATAGCCATCCCATTAAACAAGTTGGCACATGTGAAACCAACTAATTTTGTGTGGACACTAGAAGCACATCGAGCGTTTGAGCACTTATGATAATTGCTAGCCACAGCACCGGTACTAAAAGCTCCGGATTGCACGTAGTGATTCCATGTCTTTGTGGACGCCTCAGATCGCACGATTGGAAGTGTTTTGATGTACAAGGAAGATAGAAGTTGGTTCTGCCCAATGTACTATGCGAGTAGGCCTCACTAGAACTGAGCGGAATGATTCGAGGATGCAATGTGAATGCTTAGGACTCATATATTCCATCAAAAAGTTTCGGCATTAGTTGTTGGGTCATCCCTTCACTTTGCATGTCAACCACAGTGTGTTGTTATATTTGGTTAACCAGCAAAATTTGGTAGGTCATCTTGCTTGGCAGGTCTTGCTTTTACAAGAATTCGAATTTGATATTGTTCATTGCCCTAGCGCGAGTCATGTGATTGCATATTTTTTATCCCGCATTGATCATGGGGAACCTCTTGACGGAATCGATGATTCTCTACTAGATGTAGAGGTTTTTTCAGTCGTGGAAGTGGAGACCACACCTCTCACTTAGCCTACATGGTATGAGGAAATGCTTAGTTTTCTAGAGAATGGTGTTGCCACATTTTATTGTTCTACAGCACGGAAAGAACTTGGCCTTTGTAGGCCTCCTTTTTTGTTATTATGGGCCAGTTATATCATAAGGATCCCACTAGGGCTTGGTTGCGCTGTGTTTCCCCACATGAGGTGGTGGCTGTGATTTTGGAAGCTCATGCTGGCGTAGCTAGCAAACACTTCATTCATTCGATTATGGTGCGGTAAATTCAGCAGACTAGCATATGGTGGACAATGATGTATTTCGATGTATAACAAGTGGTCCAAAATTGCGATCCATGCCAACACACCAACGAACCTCGGGCTAGTAAGAACTTTTCATTGCAGCCAATTTTGCCCCTTGAACCTTTTCAAAAATGGGAATTAGATTTAATTGATCCCATCAAACCCCCTGCTGCGAATATCGATGCCCTCTACATTTTAACTTGCACGGATTACTGTACCCATTGGTTAGAAGCATGGGTACCAAAGCAAGCTACTGCACTCACTGTCACCCAAAAATTGCATACTGATATCATTTCGTGTTATGGTTTACCACTAGAATTGGTTTTCGATTGGGGAACACTTTTTTTGAATCAGTTGCTTGTTGAAATTACCGCCAATTATCAAATTAAGGATAAATTTACCTCTCCTTATTATCCTTGGGCAAATGGATTGGTGGAAAGTACTAATGAGGTGTTACTGCAGATGCTTCAGAAATTGTTGCTGGTCCATAGATTAGTGGGTATTGATGCTTCCCACTATCCTTTGGGCTTACACAACTGCCTAAAAAGTTTCTGAATAGTAACACACCTTTCAAATTGCTATACGGACAAGAAGCTATACTACCCTTTGAATTCGCGGTATCCACTCTCCGGATTGTAGTGATGAAATGGTTGGTTCCGGAGGAATCTTTTGCATATCACATGGATCAGTTGCAGTACCTAGATGCACACCATTACCATAGCTTTTTGCTGCTCAAAGAAGTGCAATGCCGTCAAAAGCTGTGGCATGATCGGAATCTCTAGACTAAGGTTTTTTTCCGAGGAGATTTTGTCTTGTATTTTCATTCTAAGATGAAGAGAAAGATGGGTAAGCTAAAATTACGGTGGATAGATTTGTTGCGGATTCATGAGATGTGTGGACCTGGTTCATTTCGGCTGGTTATGTTAACCAGAGAAGTCCTACTAACGGTCATTAATGGGTCTATGCTCCGGCCCTATCAGTGTTCTCGATAATAGAAAATATAAATAACTAAATTTTGATCATGGAATCTCAGGCATGATGACCCACTAAAATACTTAACATGCAAATGTACAAATAATTAATGGATGGTGGCTGTTGCAAGGTTTCAAATTTGATGATCAGTTCTTATTGTGCGAGCTAGTAATGAGTACAGATTCGTGAGTTATGATCTCTTTATCACCCATCATGACACAAATGTGTAGTTCGCTACACACTTTGCCAAATTTTCAAACTACATAAAAGACTGCACACTTTGCCGAATCTAGCTCATTTTGCAAAATTGCGAGCTGAGCAGCTATAGCGAGAGGAGCCCAAGTATTACACAGAGCTTTCATGCATACGAAACGTGAAGCAAGTAGATAGTAGCGAGATGGCAATATAATTCTTGGATTGTCACCTTCTCTATATTCGTGAGAAGCTATCATAGGAGCAGAAGGAATGGTTTCAATGCAGAGGACTCATGCAATGCATAATGATAGGTTGGCACAACATTAGACCTCGCCCTCAAGCAAAGGAGATAGCCATGGAAATAGTTTGACAAACAAAGGGCAACGACATCGATGCATAGGATATCAGTATTCGTATAGAATAGGAAATGGGACCTTTGTTAATAGAATTCATTGTTGAGTGGTTCCATGCAGTTAAGGAGGGTATCACGGCAAGCACGAAGCCTATGGATGCTAGAGAGATTTGCACATTGCTCGGCAAACCATGTTCGCGTGAATATCGGTTCGCACAGCTGTCGAATGAAAATCCGTTGAAGTGCAGTATGTTGTTAACAACAATGGTCATTGATTTGCAGGCAAAACATTATGGGGTGTCCCTATATCTCTTTGCTCTGGTGAAGGGAGCAGCAAAGACCCAAGTAAATTAGGTAGAAATTAATTTTGAAAAGCTGAAGAAGGAAGTCCGGAGATTGTTTCGACATACCACACGTGCTCTCAACGCAATACTAGACTCCAAACTAGGAGTTGTCTTGACCTTACTCTTTTTGACTCTGGAGTACTTACCTTGACAATACATAGTATGCTCGAGTAAAGCATTTTTATAGGAATCTAGAAGGCACCATGTGGAGGAGAATCAAAGTGAAGAAGCCAAAAGGAAGGCCAGGGAAGAAGCCGAAATGAAGGCCAGTGAAGAAGCCGAGAGGAAGGCCAATGAGGAAGAGGCAGCATGAAAGGAGGAAGAAGAAGAGATACATAGAAAGCAACAATAGGATCAAGGTGGTCATTCTCGTGAGACTTCGAGCCAAATACCAGTATTATATACATTTCAGGAGTGCGTTATGGTGGATAAATGGAAGATTATAGAAGGCAGGGTGAATATACCCCCACTCAAGTCCATCGATGTGATTTATCCGTGGATGTACAGTACATAAACTGTTCGATTTGAACTCCTTGGCGAGTAGGCTCGCAGGCTGGCTTGGGGTTCAGTGAAACTGGAGGACTTCTAGAATAAATATAATGCTATGATCATGGAAAAAAATAAGTGGTTTGCAAAGCGGGAGCAGATGACAGCCGAGATCAACCAACGATAAGAAGAGATAGAAACTGTCAAGGCAGAGAATATTGATCGAGCCAGTCCTATCAATGAGGAGTTGGTGGATGAATTGAATGAGACATCGAGAGAAAAAAATACTTTGAAAGTCACGGTGGAGGAAAATTCAAAAATTATAGCCAAATTGTAAGCGGAGATCGGACAGATGTAGAAATCAAATCAAAAACTAAAGAAAGGAAATAAAGAGTTAGCTATGAAGTTGCAGAAGGTTGAGTAGGAAATACAAAGGTTAAAAGTAAAAGTCAAAGATCAAAGTGGAGAAATGAAGAGGCAAAGTATATCAACTGCGAAAGTGGAAGAAAGAATGGTAGTCTGGAATTCAGAGTTTACAACCTTGGAAGAAAATCTCCGGACTGTTCAGGAAAACTTAGACATAGTACAAGCACAGATTGCAGGAATACCCGAGCTGGAACGACAGGTAGAGCAATGGATGCAACATTGTGCATATGTGAATTTGGTATTGGAAGATAAGGAACCGGAAGTAGATAAGCTCCGAAAAGCTACGTCAATTTTGGCAATCACTTGTCAGACCAAGTTAGAAGAGATGACGAAGACTACTACATAAACTATAACTAAACATTCGGATGTAAAATTAGCTTTTGATAAATTGTTAGAAGGATTTCAGTCACAGATCCTTGATCTAGAAGCTATTGTAGTTAGTTATAGAAGTGCTAGCCAACAGTTATTAGTCCTTAAGGAGTTTTTTGAAGCAAAAATATTATTAATCGAAGAAAATCTTACGGAATTGTTCAATGAGTTGTGGTATGACCTAGCAAGAATTATGTTTCCGAAAATGCATAATCAAGATGATGAGCTGTAATTTCATAAATTTTGTAGTTTTTGGGTTCGGATTCATTGTGCATGCCAGTGCTAGTAGCCGGTGTGGTCGAAATATTCTTGTAATCATCATTCTTATGTATTAATGGAGATATCAGGAGTTTTGGTACAAAATTTTAAGTTTTGCATCTTTCTATTTCGGAGATTCGAAGGTTGTGAAGTCCTTAACCCTTACCCTTTTTTTAAGAAGTACGGTGTTAAGTTATGCGAAAGCAAATTTCGGAAATAACGGTTATGGAACGAACAGATACATAGGACGATGAAGATTGAAGTCTGGAAGTGGAAGTCAGATTGTAACAATGATACTATAATGTAATTGATGGTTTCTTCCAAATTCAGAACTTATTTATTGTGAAGTTAAGATTCCGAATACATTGTGTTTATGTATTGTTCTTGTATGCACTCATTTACATTGAAGTAAAGGAACAAAAATGCATGGTTACGAGTGTTCATATTCGTAAACCCCATTCCTAAACCTATATATTGTGTACTGTTAGTCTATCGGCCATAAGTGTGAAAACATATGGCGACCACGATAATTACATAAGTACTAATCCCATCGTGGTCGCCATATGTTTGCGCACTTATCGCCGATCGACTAACAGTACACAATATAGAGGTTCTAGAACGGGGATTTAAGAATATGAATACTCGTAAATATGTGTTTTTGTTCCTTTACTTCAATGTAAAAAAGTGCACACAGAACAATCCATAAACACAATGTATTCAGAATCTTAACTTCACAATAAAAAAGTTTTGATTTCGGAAGAAACCATTGATTACATTACAGTATCATAGTTAAAATCTCACTTCCACTTCCAGACTTCAATCTTCACCGTCCTACGTATATATTGGTTTTGTAACCGCTACTTCCGAAATCTGCTTCCGCATAACTTAACACCGTACTTCGTAAGAAAAGGGTAAGGGTTAAGGAAATCACACCGTTTCGAGCCTCAAAAATAGAAAGATGGGGAAATCATAAATTTTTCTGAAAAGTCTTGATATCTCTGTTATTACATAAGAATAATGATTACAAGAATAGTTGGACCACATCGGCTGCTAACATCTCTAATGTATGCATGAGCATATGCATGAGTATTAAGAATGTAGATGCATGTGTTAGTGTATATGCATATAGGAAGCTATGAGTATGTGCATAAGAAATGAATGAATGAATGAGCATGAATGCATCTAAGGGTTAGTATGCATAGGCATATGTGTTCACATGTATATTTGCATAATAATGCATGCTAATCTATGCATATGAAAGTGTGTGTGTTAGCTTAAGTGAGAATGAGAGTATAAAGAGTATGCGAATAATGAGATAAACATGTTTGAATGATGCATGATATAGAATGATTATGCTAGGGTGCATGAGCATACAAGAGAATGTAATTACATGTAATTGCATGTAATTACATGTATGTATAAATGCATGTGTATATACATGTGCATGACTGTAAGTGGGAAAATACATAATGAAGACATGCATAAGTTGATGCTTTTTTACATAAGTGGAGTTAGTATGGATATGTATTCCTATGTGCTTAACTATATGCATGTATGTATGCATATAGGTATTTATACATATAAGATAAATGTAAGTTAACATGTATGCATATGAATGCATCTAAATGCGTAATAAAAGTGCATGTGTGCATGCATATCAGTTATGTGCATTTGGACAAGAAATACATATAAAAGTAATTATAACTATGGTACATAAATGTATGTCATTCATGAATGAAGTGCATAAACATAATGAATGTATGAAAATGAATGAGTGTTTTATATTGATAAAAACATACTTATGTTTTTTCTAATGTTGTTACGCTAACCAATCGAAGAAAGAATTGACGAGTAGTGATGAATTGACGAAATTTACGAGCTTTGAGCTATTTTTTTGCCGCTTATCTTAATTTCATTTTATCACATTTTAAAACATAAAATCTTGTATTAGGCTTTTTTAAAAGGATTTGTATAGGAGTATCTTCAAAGTATCTGTATTAGAACTTTTCTCAAAGAGCTTGTATAAGATTATTATAATTCTGAGATCTTAGTATTATCACTAAACAATTCAATTATTAATCAAAGCGTTACATTGCACTTTTATTTCTCATGTCTACTTATAATGCATCTTCAAGTAAATCTTCTAGTGAACATAACATACGTTCCTCTTTTATTTTAGAGACTCTTTTACTTGCTCCTATTGCGAATACGACTAGTCAAATCAAGGAGAACATGAACAATGAAAAATAGAAGTAAAAGAAGTAGTTAAAGATCATGTTATTGATGAAATGTTACACTCTCTAGAATATGATCATTTCTTATCTAGACATTCACTTTTGATTTCAATCGTATTACCTCGACCTGCAAACAGTGAGGATTTGTTTCCTCCAACCTTAAATAGGAATAATCAATCTATTCAAACTGAAAATGATGTGGTTGAACTCATTAAAGATTGTATCACTCATGAAGAATTAGACTTGCAAGCATGTAGAGACAATATTTCTAGGTATAAAGATGCACTTCCTTATGGACCTTAGATTTATACGCTAAAATTAAATAGAGTATTAAACTATAGCTAATAACTCCCCACACAATGAAAACACATCCTAGCTCCTAAAGTACACAACGAAACACCTAGTGTGTAGTCACTTAGGGAGGCGAACGTGAGTCAGTTCTGATGAGCGGGTGCCTCCTTTCACACCCCTCGACAAATTTGGTGAACCCGACGTGAAAGGTGATGTTAGTGTGCTTAGGATTTTTGGTTGCGTTTTTAAGTTAGAATTAAAAAAGTTAACCTTTATTTTCTTCTTGTATGCAGGTAAGTGGACAAAGAAGTTACAAAGAAAAGTGAAGATCCTACTGCTACCTACTCTTTTCCATAGTTGTTGAGGGTTGGTATTTAGGGAATTGAGCGCCTCCATGGGAAGAAGGGTATTCAAGCTGAAGAATCCTCGTCACTTCATTCTGCCCCTCCATATCATACAAGAAGACCATTAATACATGACCACTTTAGTTTATAAAGAATTATCACACTGCACATTAGAACCTTTGCATCGAATAACTTCAGGTAAGGTGTTTATTCAAGTTCCTTTATTTTAGTACAATCACATCACAGAAAAAAAAAGCTTGTTTTCATTGCATTAGAAATTAGTCACATTACAATTGCATTTGTATGGTATTTTAACATCATTGCATTGAGAAAGATTAATTTTCTTTAGCATTGCAAGCATCCACGTATTAGATCACAAGATTGTTTATTTAAAAACAAAAGATAGCTTTATAAAGTACTTAAAAAGATTTACTTTATTACATTAAAAAAAGTTTTATTCTAAAGAGAAATAGTGCATTTTTTAAAATTATTTAATAGTTATTGTATTGCACAAAAAGAGTTTATTTTAAAATAGATAAGGTTAGGTTTTTTTGTTTAAGTAGTTATATAAAAACTATCTACACATCTATTTTCATTAAAGTAATCTTTGGGATTAAAAACTTAGGGTTAGAAAATTAAAAGTAAATTTTGGAATTAAAAACTCTAAAATTAAAAAGAAATAAAATTATAAAATCAAACTTTCAAGTCTAAAGATAGTACAAACTTAGGTTAAGCTTAGGTTAAAGTAAACAAGTTGAAAAGTTTTTTGATTAAGGAAAGCACTAATAGTAAAGCCTAGGATTTAGTAAAGTCACTATTCTTGGTTTTATCATCTAGGGATAGGCTTAGACAGTCTAGAGAGAGATTAGAGCCTGCCACTACAGATTTATTACTCCATTCTAAGCGCTATCAAGAACACAATATGGAGGAAATGTTTAAGAATATGAGGATAGAGAAACAAGGGACACACACTGCTCAAGCCATCTTAAAAGAAAAAGGTAAATTTACTGTTCTAAATATCACAGAGTACCTGGATGCATTTGAAGAGCAAGTACAAATCCAAGGTTTACCTGATGAAGTTTTAATAAAGTACTTTGGTCATGTAGTTTCTAGTTCCATGCTAGAAAGCGTTCAAGTACATGCTAATAAACCATGGCAGGAATTTAGGAAGGAATTTTAGAAATTGTTTTATCTTGAGGATTTTAGCCAGCATAGCCATGATGGATTTTTGTGATGGGGAAACTCCTTAAAGAGCAATGATTCTCTAACTCATCTTCATGGAGAGTTCATGAGATGATTTTTGCAACTCCCTCAGGAGGATAGAAACGCATTAAATCAGGACATCATTATTCATTTCCTCATATCACTTCATATTAAATGACATTATCAATTCATGTATCATAAAAACACATCAACTTAAAGAAATTATTATGTAACATAAATAAATAGTTGAATCTAACACAATGATAGAAAAGATGTTTGTTTAATAAACATGTGCTTTTACAAGCATCCATTTCAATATGTTCTTAATGCATCACTATTGAATATCTTCAAACCACAATGAACAAGATTCGAGATAACTCCAAGCAAGTCATATGTGTCTAATCTTGTCAATGCACCTTTATCACATGGTAGTTATACAACATACTTGAACTTATAAACCCAATCTTTATCATTGGGGTTACTACTTAAATCTACACATTTCAAAGTTTTCAAGATAGTTATTGCAATTGTATAGATCTCTTGAATTTTATTGTACGGTCAAGGGCAAATGGATATGGATTCTCATGCAATCCACCAATCTTTTTGACTCCTCTCCTTTTTATTAGGTATGTTGAGATCTGATAACTTTGGAAAGCCTTTCTTGTTAGGCAAATGTGTTTCTCTTCCAAGTTCACATAGTCAGATGTACACATGCTCATCTTCAAACTGCAACAATATGTTGCAGAGATGGAGATTATTGTGCGAAATATTACAAGTTTGTAAGAATGATATTATCTAAAACAATCCATTGATTAACTTCCAAATGTTGATATTCATTATATATATGTATGCTTGTCTGTCTTTGATGGTTCTATATTTTGGTATGTTTAAATACTCTTTCTTCATTTTCTGGAACCACATATCCAATGTGCCACCATTCCATAATTTGAAAATAATTCATCGTCTATAGCTAATGCAAATTGAGTGATTATTCGAATATGGGTAAGAGGTAATATGGTGGCCTCATTCATTGCTTCATTTTCTCATGTTTCCCAATTGCCACCATGTAGTTTAATTATTTTTGCTCCAAAAACATTAGTGATGAAACCTAGGTGGGTTATTGTGACTTTATGGAGCATAACATATTGTCTTTCCCAAACTAGATTTCCATCTTCAGAATGACCAAATGAATATGGGATCAAACATATGTTGTTGGATGTTTCATCTCCTATATTCACATGCATATATGCACATGGATTTACCATTGGTCCTATCATTGCTATCTTTGCATGTTCAATAGTCTCTTGTCTCACTGTCTTTCCTCTCTTCATCATTTGGTAGTCTAAATAGGTAGATTTGATTTTGTCTATAAATCCTAACTTTTTTGCGATATCTAATGCTAAGGATTATGCCCTTTTTACTATTTGTACAAAAGTTCTAGTGACATGATTCAATTTCTTTTCACCTTGTACTTGTGCTCCACCTCATACACTTCCAATTTTATCTTCAATGTTAATGTATGATGTTCTATGTAGTTGTTTGGTGAACTCTTTGTAATTTGATATATATATTGCTACTATGATATGGTATTCTCACATTCCAATGAGAATAAAAACTCTTCTAAATGTTTTCACTCATGCTTATTTATTTTACCTACCACTTGTGCGAATATAAAAAATAGACTATCAGATAAAATTGGAATTTTCAGTAATACTAATCTATTCACAAAAATAATAATGAAAAATAAGACTCATAAATAAAATAATACATACTTAAATATAGCTTTAAGTTGACATATACATAGATAGATTATTAATTCTATGTATATATAGATCAATATATAGATAAATAAATCAATAGATAGATAAATCTATATATAGATAAATAAATGACCGATACATCAATAATTAAATGGAAATATCAATTAGTGTTTGGATAGAGAGATCAACATTTAGATAAATAAATGATATATAGATGTGTAATTGAATGGATAGATAAATAAATATATCGATAGATCTTTATATAAATAAATAAATGATAGATACATGAGCAATTGGATGGATTGATAATTGAATAGATGGATAGATGGGAACATATATAAATAAATGAGTAGATAGGTAGAGGAATAATTTCTTCGATAGATAACTGAATAGATTGAGAGATGGATATATAGAAATAGACACATAGATAGATTGATATATAAATAGATACATGAATCAACAAATGAAAAAATATATATATATAAATGAGAGAAATAGTATGGTAACTAGTTAATTACATTTATATGTAAATAGAAACTCCACTAATAATATTGAAGAGAATCTATGTAACCATTAAGCATGTAAGATTCAAAAAATTAGAAATTCATAATAGTCCATATACACTTCGTGTACTATGTGTGATTCTTGTCACATGAATGTATATAACTATTGTGATAGTAAGAGTCAAAGAACCATACAATCATACTAGTTTCCATACACTTGTGACCCTAAACTATATAATTATGCCCACACAAATCTAAGTTACTAATGCCACAGTAAGAATGAAACAATCACAATAGTGCCTATACACTCCCTATACTATTGAGAGAGGAGGAATCGAGGTAGCAATTCAAACAACTTGAACATATCTATTGCTCATAGTCCTACACTAATGTGAGAGTAACCATCGATATTGCCAATTCGACAATCATGATAGTGGTTTATTTTTAAAATGATTGATCAAAGCATACAATTAAGAAACACATTTTCCAGTCTAGATGTATATTTATGATGTTTAAAAACATAAAAACTAATCACATGATTAAAAGTAATACATATGTAAGAGATGCATATTGAAATCATAAAATATGCATGACACACAATAAGCATAACAATAACATAGAAAATAAATGAAAAATAAATCAATATCTAAATGATATGGTCAAGATTGAGCTCTATGAATGCTATAATAGTAATAATGCTCTATCAAACTTGCTACAATGCACATGAGCTTTTTGATCCAACAAGAAAATATATTTTTTCCTAAGAAAATTCTTTTGGATCAAAAGAGCTTTCAATCCACATAAGAAATTGATAAAATAAAATTGATATCCAAATTGATAAAAATTCACCAAATAAACTGAACATATTAAGTATTTTTCTATTATAGGATCCAATAAATGCAACACTGATAGTATGTCAGAACAAAACATTTCAAAAGCTACAAATATTCTTCCAACTGTTAAGGAAAATATCACTCATTTCCAAAGACTCAAAGTGTGAATTTTTCAAACCCCATGTAATATATCTTTGACATACAATCTCCAAACATGGAATCCATATGGATCCTCAAAAGGTGTGACCTATCATGAAATAACCACATCTTAGAAACCTTCTCGAACTATGTATCATCATTGGTTTATCAACGATCTATAGAAATCCCTCAAGAGTTATACCAATATTGTTGTTCTAATTATGGAACCACCTAAACGAAATGAAAACTCCTTTCATTGAGGACATAAACATAAGGGAATTATGGATAGAAGAAATAGCTACAACTCCACCATTATGGCTCGCAGATCCAAATCAACCATTTGTGGTTAAGACTAAGATTAGTGATTTTTCCATAGGAGAAGTTCTAGCTTAGGATGGTTGATTAGTAGCATTCTAGAGTAAAAAATCTCAAAGGATCTCAATAATGTTACTCTGTCATAAGGATCATAGGAATAGAAGGTCTACTCAAAATTTAGAATATTGCTCATAGGAACTGGGAGACTATTTGCATGGATTTTAAAGTATGATTACCTAAGACAATGAGAGGGCATGAATCATTTTGGGTGATTTTGGATAGGTTAACCAAAATGGCTATGTTTATTCTCAGACCTAGTATTGTAAAAGAAACTCGAGTTGGTTAAATTATTTGTTGAAAATATATATCAATTATGTGGTCTTCAATTTGACATTAATCTAGATTGAAATAGAACATTGATTAGTCATTCTTTGACAGTACTCATCATGAGACTAGATACAAATCTTAGCATGAGTACAACCGATCATTCAAAAGGTAGATGGGTAAATAACGAGGGCTAATGAAATCCTACAAGATATGCTTTGAGCATATGTAGATGAAAATCAAAATAATTGAGAAGATTACTTAGGTATAGTAGAGCTTGCAGATAATAGCTCCAAGCACTCTTCCGCTAGGCATAATCCGTTTATGCTTATGTATGAGTTTCCATCAAGAGCTCCTTACATAGTAGGATTTTACAATGAAAATGAACAAACTATGAAGGACTTCTTTGAAGAGATGAACAATATTCTTAGACTTGCTAAGGATAGCATTAAGAAGTCTCAAGATAGGGCTAGAGCCTATGCTGATCCTCAAAGGAGAGAAATCAAAATTTAAGTAGAAGAGAAAGTCTATCCTAAAGTTCCCTCTACATCTCAAAACATGATGATGAGACCTTTTATAAAGCTATCATCTATACATTGTGGACCATTCTCAATAGTCAAGAGAGTCAACACTAAATCATAACAAACAAGAATCAAGACATGTTATCTTTTTAAATCACAAAAATCCGCTAAAAACATGGAAATGTTGATCAATTTCTAGTTTTTTCATAGATATGAAAACATCCAATTCAATTAGGGCATGAAAATAAAATGATCCCATTTCGTATTACTTTCCTTCAATCTCCATTCAATTGTTGCTATATTTGACACTACAATTTTTGCTCATCATCCTCGTCAAGAATTGTACTAGGAAATCTAAGGGGCAAAACATGAGGAGGTTCTTAAGAGGGCCATCACCAAGATCTCATCATCCATCACCATTTGGCATCATGACAAAGACTTGAGAATGATCATGAGAGCAAGATTCATACCCAAGTTTGATGAGAATAGAATATCGGAAAAATTCTTTTATACAGATAGGGAAATTCTAGAACAAACTTTTGTGTCTTCGATCAAAAAGGTCTTTTGGAAACTTTGACATAACATCAAAGAAAAACCTTTGTTTTGTTATACTCATTAATAAATGCCTTCAATCAAAATCGATTCATAACTTCGTTGGAAAACAACATAATCATGTAACAAATAACCTCAAACACACACGCATCTCGAGTTTCAAAAGAAGAAAGGTGAAAGCAATACATGAGGGGTGAAAATAATCTCATTGAATTAGTCCAAATAAAGAAAATTGTTCATGAGGTATGTCTCCTTCAGTTTCAACATCCAATACTATGCAACTCCGACAATTCATTTCATCAGTTTACTTGATCACGATTTCATTTTTCCTTTTGCACACATTGAAATCACTAGTCTAAGACCACAAATAAGTTTATGATTGCTATCCCAACAAACAATCTAGTTTCACCGTTACTTCTCCAAGGAGATCCCAAGAGCATATGTAGAACATTACTAGGAATTGAACTCATACCAGGATTAATTTTAATGCAAAAACAAGATCCGTCTTGCCCATAGCTTACAACAAAGCCCCTTAGTCGAAAACCCGCCTTTAGTCATCACCAGATTATCTTTCGAATTGTACCTATAGTTGGGTTTCTAAGTGCTACCTCTCACCCATCAACACACATCCCATGAGACTTATGTTCCCCTTATTTCCATAGATTAAGATGTATTTTGAACCAATTCATAGGTTTATTCAACTCATAGGTTTTTTTTTTTACTTCCCCTCTCTAGCTCGATACTTTGACTCACCTTGCAATCTATTAATAATGCTTGCCTTGTCTCCATCTAGAGTTCCCTCTAAGGTCACTAGACTCATCTAGCCATCACAACTAGGTACCTCATCTAAACTCTCTAGCTTTTGGACCTTGCTATCCTTCACGAAAGGAAATTCTTATTCTTCTAGGCATGTAAATCTATAGAATGTAACATTGTCGTGTCCTTCTAAAGATCATTGTCCTTAATGTTATAGAGAGAGCTATAATCTTGGGATTCATAATTGTTATTGCTACTAATATGAGTAGAGTGTAGTGGATGTCCCAAATACAAGATTCTCGAAATGTAGACAAGTAATCTATTTCTTTCCTATCTAGCATTTCCAACAAAAAATAGTTGTCCTTGAATAGGTTATACTTTGGGAATCCCTCTAAGGCCTAATCGTTCCATGTGTGTGCAACATAAGTACTAAAAATGTTCTCAAAATCCCTATGCCTAGACTAAAAATACTAAAAATAAGTGGAAATCTTTTCCAAATAGTGATTAATATCAAAGCTCAAGTAAATCAGCTTGATTTACTCACTATAATGTAACTCAAGAAATTCTCATCATGATCCAAAATGTGAGTCAAAGATATCAATCTCTTATTGGCCAAAATTATGGATCAAGATCTCAATCTTTCATATCCAATATAGAATGATGAAAACCATGAATCAAAAATCTCTTATACAAAGTGAATCTCAATACACTCTATGGTAAAATTAAATGCATTATCAATCACTATCGTTGTCACATTCTTCAAACCATCCATGCAAGATATAGAATGTTCATATATCTTTACTAGAAACACTGAACTTTTCTCTTTTAGAGAAGTATTAATTGCTTCCAAAATCAAAATTCCCTTTGGACATATAACCATGACATTAATCACCGGCTTCTTTTGACAACTTTTCTATCAATCTCTTCCTATTAGGCATCCATACATGGGCACATAAGCAAGCAATGCTTAATTTAAAATCGCTTCAGTGCCTATCTTCGCTTTATCTCCATACTCTATTCACCATTTTGTTGTAATCTAGCATGGTAATCCCTTTTTCTCAGTTGACATCAAAGCATATTTGAAAATAGGACTATGAATAACATTTCAAGGATTCCCATATGCAAAAACTACTTGAGTCAATTTAAGATGAAGCTCACAGAAATCTTGCTTTTCAAAATCGATAGGTATTGTGTTCTATGGTTTACTATGAAAATGGAGTGCACGTATCTTGATTTCTCTCAAAAATGGTTTGTGGTGTTTGAGTAGAAATATGGCAAGGATCCTTTGTTGTCATCGATAAATCTACTCATTCTTTTCTACACCTAGACTACCTTCAAAGTACTTTGAAATAGTCATGCTTTTAAATATTTTTTATTAACACCTTGAGATTTACATTTTTTTGCATAACTTAAAAAGTGTACCCATATATCACTATCTGGATTAGATCATCTTGCCACATTTTTACGTGTACTAAAGAAATGCTCTGTGTCCACAACATTTTCATTGTATTGTGGAGAGTGTTTTACCCTCGTGATGAAGAATCACATATGAACATTCTTATCTCCTTCCCATAATGCTTGCTTTATGAAGATTTTAGATCTACAAAGAAAAAACAAAAATCAATATCAAATATGATTTACATTTCACTAAATATATATCTTCGAATATGTACAAACTACTCTCAAACTCTCGTAAAGTTTTTAAATCTTTTAATCTATGTATTTATCTATTTATCTCTTTACATTTCTACGTCTTCATATAAATAGATAGACTTTAGCTCATAATCATACGTGCACATACACTTACCCATACTATGAAGTGAGAATCAATGTTGAGGCACACAATCACAATATATTTTAATTCCAAATCATACACACACATACACATACTAGTATGAAGCGAAAATCAATATTGAGTCAAACAATTTCACTAGATTTTTATTCTCAATCACATACACACATACACTTACACATACTATTGTGAATTAAGAATCAATGTTGATTTAGACAATCACAATAGAGTTTAATGCTTAATCATATACGTACATACATTTACATATACTATTCTAAAGGAAGAATCAATGTTGAGTCAGAAACACAAAATAGATTTGAAATTCTCGATCATACACACATAAACTTACACATACTATTGTGAAGTAAGAATGAGACAATCACAATAGATTTTCATTCACAATTATACACTCATATGCACATACACATACTATTGGATGAAACGTTTTCGGATCTCTTTATAATTCAAGCGATATGAGAAGGTGTTAGTAAATCTACAAAACAAATCCATTTGAAGACTTGAAAATCTTACGTTCTCTTATTAACACCTTTCCAACCATTGAATTATCATCAAGCGGTGAAACGCTTTTCCAACATATACAAAAAAATTTGATTCATAATGATACACACACATATACATGTGCATGTACAAATCATACTAATTTTTCACTCACAACCATACACACACAAACACATACACAGACGATTGTGAAGTAAGAATCAATATTGATCCAAACAATCTTAATACATATTTGCTTACAATCATAGATGCAAACATATACTATTGTCAAATAAGAATCAATGTTGAGTCAAACAATCACAAAAGGTTCTTACTCACAATTAAAAAAGAAAAAGCAAAAATGTTTTTCTTATTTTTTTAATACTAAAACAAAAAATATTTCTAAGAAGAGCTTATACCTTGTTCTTTGTACAACATTATAAGTTTGCAAAAAACAAAGTAACTAAGATGAGGTATAATTATGAGGGCTTTCTTTTCTAAAACGTAATTTGAATGAATATTTTCGATCAAAAGACTTTTTGATCAAGAAGGTTTGTTATCAAGACTTATTCAATCAAAACAGTTTTTGATTGAGGAAGTTTTGAGTTTCCATGCAAAAACTATTTGCTCTTGTGTGAATAAGATAACATGGCATTGAATAATTTAGTGGAATAATAAAGGTTCAATATAAAATTTCTTCATTATTCATGCATAATCATATTGGCGAATAATGACTAATGCAACCTATAGAACATTAAGGGGCTCTCTAATCAGACATAGTTTAAAGGTGGTAAGGATTGATGGGTGGAAACCCTTCCGTAGTTTGATTATGAGCTTAGGTATAGAAAGGGAAAGTTTAAGGTAGTGATTCACTTGCTTAGCCACATCTCTATGTGCAATAGACAAAGTTCTACTCAAATCACTAGAGGGAAATCTAGGCGGAATCCTACATATTCAAAGATTTGGGAATCCATGGAGAAAGGGGATTGTGATATATGGACTTCCAATGAGGATGGAGTATTGAAGGGTACTCAAGAAGGATTACATGTATGTGTGTGTATGCATGTAAGCACGTATGTATGCATATGCATGTGAATTATGTATGCATATTTATGAATGTGTGTGTATGTGTGTGTACGCATGTAAGTATGTATGTATGCATGTGTATGCATATGTATGCATGTATGTGTATGTGTGTGTGTATGTCTCTCTACGTGTGTGTGTGTGTGTATGCAAATATGTGTATGTATGTCTCTATGTGTGTGTGTATGTGTGTGTGTGTCTATGTGTGTATGTGTGTCTCTATATGTGTGTATGCGTGTGTCTATGTGTGTATATACATGTGTATCTATATATATGTGTCTGTATGCATGTGCACGTGTGTGTGTAAATGTGTGTGGATGTGTGTGTGTGTAAGTGTGTATGTGTCTATGTGTGTCTCTATATGTATGTGTGTATGTGTGTCTGTATCTATGTGTGTATATGTGTGTGTCCACATGTGCATGCGTGTGTCTATGTGTGTATATATGTGTGTGTGTATGCATGTGTATGTGTATGTGTAAATTAGTGTGTATATGTGTGTGTGTGTATAAATATGTGTCTATGTGTGTGTATGTATGTATGTGTGTGTATGTGTCTATGTGTGTGTATCTATGTGTGTATGGGTGTATCTGTGTGCATATACATGTGTATGTGTATATATATGTATGTATGCATGTGTACGCTGTCGTCGAGTTGGACAAAAGGAGGGGAAAGTAGGATAAAATTACTCAAAGTGTAAACAAAGTTCCTTCAAAGAAATTTATTCCTCACTTAATAAGCCATTTATAGTTAAGAATGAGAGAGGTATTTCTCTTGGGTCAACCTAAGGTCTTTGTAAAATCAAACCACTATATGAACTAAAGGAGAGTTCTTTCTTTTAGTGCTGCCAAAATTTTTGAATTCAACTACTTTCATAACTAATACTCAATCAAACTTGGAGATCAAATCGTATCAATACAAAGCTGGAGAGGGAAACGTTAAATCATGTTTGACGCGAGACAAAGCAGTCACTACCAGTAGAATCAGCTTGCGCACTCAGAGAGTACATCTCTTTCTGTCCAAGGAATTGAAGACATAACTAACTTAAACACAGCTCTTGACTGCGGATCAAACCCTTCCATAGCCCTTTTACTGAGGATCGCTTAAGGATTGGATGCACTCTAGTGTCACAACACGCGCTTCAAACTGATCTCTCTTTGAGTATTGTATGCAGAATTTCAACTAAGAGGACATCCTGACTTGCGCTTTCAAGTAACTTCGCTTCTTATTGTGTGTGGTAAGTCAGATTGAAATTTCATGCCCAGCCTACAGCAACTGGGACGGTTTCATTCACCTACACCAATCGACATACCTGTTCTCGTAGAGTTTTCTACCCTTCGAGAAGAGTAACTTAACCTGTAGAAATGTCAACTTCGCGTCTTATTATGAGACAAGAACCCTGTTTCAATTTCATGTCATACTTCGACTTTGAAATTGATAACTACCACGGCGCAGAAAGGGATGTTTGCTCAACAAATGAACAGTGCATCAGCGGACGCGAGAAATGCCTGCTGAACAGATCATTGAACTCCGACTGTACCATGTGTCAAAGCTAGAACTGAAAGCGTCAAGCCAATTCAACATATTACTCCCGGAACGATGTGTTCCGGCAATCGCCATCCTTCCAAAAGCTTCCTGTCACGATCTTCCAGATGTGCCTCCTCCTGTTGTTGTCGTTTAGAGTAGTTGTTTCAGAATGATAGAGTCACCACAAAGGAATACAGAACGTATTCTCTGTTAATCCCTTAGGAACATTCACTAGATAAAGTTGCCCGATTTGCACTTCTCCTGATCTGCAATCAAGTACGTAATCTACTACAGAAAACATCTGTCTACTGATCAAGGACATGTACGGTCATAAACTATAAATTTGGCCTCTGTATCCTACCCCTGCGTGCATCACTCTCCTCGAGAGTTAATGGAAACCAACTTAAAAATGGCAAAGCATATGACAGAATATGATCATGTACAGGCTACGGTGCCAGTATACTTATCATTCGCACCCGTCAAAGCTACGACATATCAAGGCAACATAATCAAAATGTCATTGTGCAACAATTTAGCACGCATATGAGAAGACGACATCTGTTTAGACTTCAGAAAACTGTCAATTTTTATCATCTGAGAACAATCAACTTTTATCAAAAGAGAATTGTCAGATCAAAATTTTCTTCAGAGTAACATCATCAAAGCCTCTATGAACAATTCATAGGCATTGTGGTACATAAGAGGAATAGAGATAAATTCAAGCAGTTGTTAATTAGATTTACCTTCGGCGACAAAGAATTGTCTGCCAAAGAAAAACGATGAATTGTCCTTCCTTCAGCGTTGCAGATGAACGTGGGTCTTCATATGGTATTAGATCAAACACATACCGATCAGCAAAATTGCGCCACTTTTCCACCAGCCTGCTGAAGAGTATTCCCTTGAACAGTTGCACACGCCATCATATCGACACTGTCGCTTTTCCTTCCAGATTGCTCTACCTATCAGACACCGAACCAGCCCATCTTCTCAAGTCTTCTCTGTCTTAAGTAGCTGCTGCCCTCGATCCTCCCTCTGCTACAGCAAAGCCAACTCCCCTCTTGAACACGCCCTTCTCTCTCGATGTCTGCTCCTCCTTCGATATACAATCGAACTGACTTCTCTTCCAGGAGAGAACTGGGTCGTCACCCTGGTAATCCTTCCTTTCTTGGAGCTTTTCTTGCTTTTCCCGAAGACCAGAATTGTTTTCGAGCTTAAGCGTTCCAACCTTTCTTTTTTTTTTTCCCTAAAAAAACTCTGGTACGCTGTTGCCTTCCTCTTGTCTCACGCTGCAGCCGTTTTTTTCTTAATTTAGAATGGAATTCTCGTATTGGAGACTAGTGTTCCCTCACATGCAGCATGAGCTATAAACATGATTGACATGAATAACATGCGCAGGTAAATGAGGAGAAGGCCAATCTGGAATAATCTTCTTTTTCCTTTTTAATGGAAGAACGAAGCATTCACATTCACATGCATATCTATTGCATGAGTAGGAAACACAGAAACACATGACCTATCACAATCATATATAAGCAGTTTCGTTTGTGTGCCAATGAAACCCAGATTCAAGAGTAAATTTCCTTGGATATCATAGTATTGCTATCATGTCCTCTGTCAATTGCCACTTGACGAGGATCAATTTAATTGGATGATTTCTCTTCTCCTGGCACAATCCATCTACATATCCAACATATATACATGGTTCAATTAATTTAAACTTACCTTGAATGAGCTTCTAAGTGTTATTTTGGATTTAGTTTGCTAGCATAAATTCCATAACGCGACCACATCCACCCCCTCTGAACCTGTGCATCCTCCGGATGCACCAACGTGCATACATAATATTAAACACAAGCAAGGATCAAGTAGTCATAGCATATAAACAGAACTTAAAGAAATTTCAACTGAATGCATGAAATCTGAATACGTCTTAAATTTGGCATAAATCAAGAAAAGAAGGTAGACAAAAACACCTCATACAACATATCAGATTACACTAATGCACTTGGACTAGAAATCATATGAGTAAATGGAAAACAATCTTAGCTCTCTCGTTAACTCGATCCGGTCAGATCTAGTAGCCTATCCGAAGCATTTGCATATACCAGTCTTCACTAACTCAATTTATGAAACTCGCTTCTGGCTTCCTTATTGATCTTCTATAATCTGAAGCCCCTTCAGACCCTTTTCTTATTTTTCTCATATTTTTATTTTGTCTTTCTTTATTTTAATTCTTTATCCCAGCTCAACCTTTATATCTTTGCTTTTATTTTAATTTATTTTTCCACACTTTTCGGCCTATGTCGAAATCGGATGCGATTCGTGGACCTGACCACCCGGCCAGGTTTAGCCCACCCTTCTACCGACCCCACATAGCGCACGATGCACAATGTCAGCCTCATACGAAATCAACGTCAGCTCGTGGCTCTAACCACCCGGTCAGAGTGACTCCACCCGCCTATCAACCCGTATGAGCGCGTAACAACATGTAGGTCAGGCCATACGACACAACTAGCGTCAGCTCGTGGCCCTGATCACCCGACCAAGGTAGTTCCACCCGCCTACTAGCTCATCGCAGCACCCAACAACACATACACATACATATAGATAGCTGGCTGGTATAAGAATTCTTTTCTCAAGATATAATCTGTCTGAAGGTTAGGTCAGATGAGAGATCAAGAGTAGAAGTCGAAGTGTCTCACTCATCAAGCGCTCATAAACACTAGTATATACAGATACTTAGTCTAGGTCTTCCCTTCACCTTCCTCGGTCTTGTTCTCGAAAGTTCTAGTCCATCTTCTAATCTTCCTCATATAATCTCAGTCCTTATACATCATATGTAATCTTATTAGTGGCACGAGATTTTTGTTCTACTTAATTTTCCTTAATTATGCATTTATTTACATATCATATGTCCAACCCATGTAGTCTTTTCATATGGATATATATATACATACATACACATATATACATGAGAGGAAAAGAAACTGAAACAATAACATCTTACCAGTATAAAATCAGAAACCGCTCGAGCTTGTCGCCTTTAATCATTCTTCCTTTAGAAAAAAAACATGAACTTGGTCATCCTGCAAAAATCAGAGGCTTATTTCACACGAATCTATATAAAAAACAATTATTCAAAAAGGAAAGTATTACCTGGCTTTATTTATACACATTGGTATTTATTTTCTTGCCGATCTCCGAGGATCTTCCCTGACTTTATTCTTCATAAAAAAAACCTAACTTGATTCAAAATAGACATTATTTACACATATCTTTAATACAACATTTTAATCTATCTTTAAGACGTCTCACCCCCTTCACGTTCCCTACGGAACAAGGCAAGCTGTTGTAAGAGTTCTGCATATTCTGCTAAGTCACGGCTATATACAAGAAGTGCTGTTGGGTCCACTTCCATATATGACTCACGGTCATCCGAAGTATCATCTTCTCCATATGTTCGTGCCCTTCGATACCTAAGTATACTTCTATCATTAGATGATGAAATCAAGGTCTCCCTAGTGATACGATCTTTAACAAACTCTTCTATAGGAATTCTTTCTTCATTTTCAGGTGTAGGGAGCAAGTAAGTTGATATAAAAGAACTATCTAAGGTTCTCCCTTCAGGCACACTCCCTGACGTCTCTCTAAATCTTTCAGGAATGCTACCCTCAGGAATGGATGTATCATTGGAATCTTCACTCTCCATTCCAGATCCTAAGATAGTCAAACAGTCCAATCAAACCTAAAAAAAAAAAACTTCCTATTAATGGTCTGATCACAAATCTCCGTCGGTACCCTGTAAGGAACAAAAATTAGTATTAATAAAAAACACATACATTTAATTTATTTGTTGTTTTACTTATTTATTACATCTAGACGAATTCATATCTTGTTATTCGTCTTCCTGGTTTTTATTATATACATACATATATATATATATATGTTTTTATATATATATATATACATCATCTTACGATATAATTTATTTTAATCATTTTCCTTATTGATATCCTCATCTTTATCCTTTTCACTTCCTTCCTCTTCACTTTCCTCTTCTTCGTCTTCATTTATTACCGTCTCATAATTCTCATTCTCTCTTCTTTTAAAGAGCTTAACTCTCTTTCCAACAATTAATTCCTTTAACTTGGTCCCATCTAATTCTCTAAGTGAGTATGTTCCATTATCAAAAACTTTACATACCACATAGGGACCAAACCATCTCTTAACCAGTTTTCTTCGAGCCTCATATTGAGTATTCAATGAGCTATCAAAAACAAGTACCCAGTCTCCTTCCTTCAACCTTTTTGGCCTTAATCTGTGGGACTTGTCAAATGCAATTTTATTTTTCTCTCTAGAAGCTCTAAGCTTAAATGCAGCTTCTTCTACCAGATTTTTCCCTCTTTCTAGTTGAAGAATCCGCACTGCTAGAAGATCTTCTCTTGACACCTCATGTTCCCAAGGCAAGGAAGTCCATGCTAAAGCATGTGACTCCGTCGGCAAAATAGGTTTTTGACAATACATCAATTCCGCTGGCATATATCCGGTAGTTCTAGTGTATGTCATCCTATCTGCCCAAAGGGCAAATGGAAGGTAATTTGGCCAATTCTTTATTTTCCCCTCACAAGCCTTAGCCAAAGCTTTAATAATTGGTGGATGACCACGCTCAATTTTTCCATTAGCTTCAGGATTGTAAGCGGTGGTGAGTGATAATCGAATTCCATATTTTTTAAAGAAGTCTTTAGCTTCCTCAGCATCAAGCTCACCTCTATCGGCAACTATTTTCTCCACATAACCAAATCTACTAAACACGTCTTCTAGTAGAAACTTGCATACATTGCTTGTAGTTTTCGTCCTTAGAGCTCTTCCTTCAACATGATTTGTTAGGTCTTCCCTTGCTAATACAATATACCTCATCTGATGCACCCCTAATGGCATTGTAACTAAATCAACAACCCACTTATAGTGAATATTAAGAGGATATGTTGGATGTAATTCATCTCTGTGTCTAACATTGGAGTACATCTGACAAGGTTTACAAGTGGCTACGTAATTTTGGGTATCCACATACATCCCAGGCCACCAGTATCTTTCCCTTATCTTTTCATAAGTTCCTTGAAAGCCTTTATGACCGGCCCATAGTGAGCTATGCATTTCACGCATAATCCTTCCTCTCGATTCTTCACAACCCACAACTCGCTGGGGCATCTTTCCCATTTCAATCCTTCGCTTCCAGAGTAATCCATCTTTCAGGAAATAATTGCTTGACTTTCTTCGAATGGTACGAAATTTTTCTTTACTCCAACTAAAATCAGGACACTTCATACTTAAATATCTCCCGATCTCCTTCCACTCATTTTCATATTCGTCTTCATTGAATCTCTCTGTTATTCCTATTTGAATCTTGTAAGGATCTTCTTCTTCCCATCTGTTATCTTTCCCTCTTCCTAAGCTATTTTGAACTTCCTTTGAAGACTCAGTACAAATTCCAAGCCTTTCATTTTGACGCTTAGGCTCTTTTCTATTTAGGCCAGTAGATGCTTCATTTAGGCGTAGATTATGTACATGTGAAGCATAAAAGTCCAGACCTATCTCTTCATCATTAGAAATCATCAAATCTTCATTTTCATATATAGCTCGTGATAGCATATCAGCCACCACATTATTCCTTCCAGCTATATGAATAAACTCAGGGTTTAGCGACTTAATATATGCTATCCATCTTAACATGGCAATATCTGCAGTGGAACAATTCACGATCATTCCCAACAATGGTAAACAATCTGTTTCTACTACCACATTTGCCCCAATCAGATATTCTTTATCATTTTTAAGCCCAGTCACTATTCCCCAAAGCTCCCGCTTAATTTGAGGGTAACCTCTCTGGCGAACATTTAGAACTTTAGCTCCGAAACGAATTGCATATCTTTTTCCTTCATCATCCTCTTGGCCAATCGCCCAACCTATACCTGTCGGACTTGTATCTATGGTGATAAAAATTTCTTTATTATTAGTATAATCAGCCTTTCTGAGCAATGGAGCTTCTGCAAGTGCTTTCTTTAATTTTCTTACAGCTTGAGTATGGATATCTTTCCATTGAAATCTTTGCCCTTTCCTAAGTAATTGATAAAGTGGGTCAGCAATATGGGCAAAAATGGGGAATCCATACAACATAGAAAACACATGCCCCAAGAAATCTCCTCACTTCAGTGATCGAGGAGCAGACCTCTTTCATGTGTTGGATGGCATCTACTTTCTTTGGACATGGCTTCCTTCCTTTAGGTCCACATAAACTTCCTACAATTAAAACCTCTTGTACTCCAAATACTGATTTTTCAGCAGATAATGTCAAATGAACCTCTTCCAGCCGACTAAGAATGGATTCATAATCAGTTATGTGCTTTTTAACAAAATTCCTTCATCCATCCTCATCAAGAGTCTCGTCTCTATCTCTTTCTTCACAGCCTTTAATAGGAACATCATCAATGAATGGCATAGTCAGATGTGGAATAAAATCCCTAAGAACTTTATGCATACCATTCATCATGTGTGCCACTGAGTTTGTGGCACCTTGCGGCAAAGTGCACATGCGCACAAGCCCAAGTGGCGTCCTCATAGTCGTCAAATCACGGCTTTCGAGAGCTAGCTGGAATTGATCATATCCAGAGTGTAAATCTCCCATTGAATAAATAGATCTTCCTGCAAAAGCTTCTGCATATTCGTCTACAATAGGCCCAGTTCCCATATTTCTAATTGTCACTTTATTCACTAGCTGTAGATCTTGGATAAATCTTAATGACCCATTCTTTTTTGGTACAGTAAACCAACGGTTAGAATAAGGAGCACTTGATGGCTCAAGAATCCCCATTCTAATTTTGTCATTCAACAGATCAATTAACTTTGAAATATGAGCTTTTGGTACTGGAATCAGTCTGAGATTCCAAGGTACATGTGGAATTGTGAAAATTATCATAGGTGTCACCACAGATGGATCTACACATCCAATTTCTTGGGCATTGAAAGAAAAAGCTTTTCCATGCTTAAATAACATCCGAGAGAATACATCCTTCTCTTTTTCGCTGAGGAAACCATCTTTCCCTAATTGAATTTGCTCGAGAGTTTCTTTAGTGAATTTATGGCCTATTTTTCTCTTATCTCTGAGAGGTGGCTGAGATTTTACATCATCCATAAGTTTATTACTATCTTCAGGAAGTGGGACTGCGACTGGCTTAATCTTTTTATCAATTGTTTTGTATTTTGTTTCAACGAAGACTTCTTTACCTATTTCATCTTGCTCAAACTTTGCTATTTCCTTATACATGGAAATAGAGTGCGTTTGAATCACATAATCATTCCTTTTTCCTTGAACTAACTCTTGCAGATCAAACAATGTGTCTGCAAAGGATATCTCATCAAAGACTCCAGAGATTTCCTCGTCAAAGTTAAGCACTCTACATCCATGAAAATTTCTTTGAAGATCCACTATGTATTGTTTTTCCCACTTTTTTAACTCAGAAAAAACACGAAACTGAAATGAATTTGTCGAAGAAAGTGCTATAAAACTTGATATAAACATATTTACATTCGGGATCTTTTCACCTTTCAAGCTTTCATAGTCCCGACTTATGAAAGCTTCCTTTAAAAACTTTGATCCTCATATTCTTCAGGAATAGGCCTTGTCCGAAGAGAAGTTCTATTCCTGATGTGATCCACACATACCGTCATGAATTGAACTGCCTTTTTCCCATCCTTACTACGGATTCGCGCATAAGCCGATCCATCTTCTAAGACTCTTGTTTCCATTCTTAAGGCAGTAATATATGGCTGCCCTAGAATCAATGAGTAACTAGAATGATCTTGTACGAAAAAATTTTGATAATCACTGACATCTCGAATTGTAACTAGAACCTGCGGGCATGCACCAAACAACTCACCTGGCATCGAGTTCGCAGCCTTAATTCTCCAACCAGGCTGCATGTCTATTGGCCATTTCCCCTTCATATAGAGATCTTTGGACATCAAGTTAACTTCAGATCCATGATCAATAAGAGCGACAACTGGAGTGCTAATTTTCTCTAATCTTACCAACGTCTCAGTTATGGCTCGAGCCCAATGATCTTTAGTGTAATAACTCGAAGGGGTTATGTCGGAAGAATTCTTCTCCAAGGATATTTCCTCATGCACGCACGGTTGAACATTAGTCTCAATTGGTTCAAGTATATTTTTTAGCTCTTGAACTTGCGCTTGCACAGTATGATCAGGAGTCTCTTCATCCATTCTTTCAATCTCTTGCATGTCAGCTATTGGTTGTCGTTTCCTTCTTAAGAGGTCAATTATTACTTCTAGAAATTCTCTTTTTGCTATTCCCAGTAACTCACCGAGTGTAAATTCGATTACACTATCGAGCACTCTTTTTTCGAGAACTTGTTTAAGATTTGTGGCTTGCTCTATATGCGATTTTAACATATATGAGGGATTTCTCACTTTTCCTTGTCCTTTTTTCACAGGTTGCATTTCTTGATCTTGAGGAGGAATATTATCGTGGGTAGAGACTGGCATCTCAGCAGAAGTAGGAGTTTGATCTTGAGTCGGAATTTTATTTGGTTGGATTATTGTTGGTTGTGATGGTGGATCTATTTGAGTGGGTTGGTTTGTTTGTGTTGGATGGCTTTGGTTTGGTATTTGAGGTTGTTCATGTGAAGCTTCTACTTGACGCCTAGTCCTTCTTTTCTCCTCTTCACCCTCATTGGTTCTTCTTCGTTTCTCTTCCACTACTGCTTCATGCTCTACCGAAGAGCATAGGTATGTAACAACCGAAAGAGTGTCTACTGGATCATCCCATCCACTTACCCCTCGGATTTCATTACTAGCTGTCTTTAAAATTTCATGATGCATCTTCCCGCGGTCTAAGGACTTTATTACTTTAGACCACGGTTCTAAATCATTATTTTCGTCAACTACCTGACATGCATACGTATGCGATGTTGAAGCAACATTTTCACAAGTGCCAGGGAAGAATATTCTCATTCCTCCCCGACCAAAATTAATGTTTACATTTTCTCCAGTCTTAGAGTCATATATCATCTTTTCCTTAACGAATACCAAGTTCTTCGCTAATGCTTCTTTGAAGCTCTCACATGAGTATCTGTTATGCTCCAAAGAGTCACACCAAATACATCTTTTAATTTCTGGAGTTTTTGGATTTTTAGGTGCCGGTGCTTGTAAAGATTGAGATTCAATCATCTGCTTCATACTTTGAATCGTAAGGTCACTAAACTTTTTAAACATATCTTCCATTGTATTAGTAGGCACAACATCCTTTGGTATTGGTAGGTTTACCTGAGGGTTCTGTACAGGTTGCTGAACAGCCTGAGCTTGTTCTTCTTGCATATCATCATGCCAGCTTTGCATGAACTTAGACAAAGTTCTTTGCTTTTCTACATATCCCCTAACAGCTTCATCTACATTATCCCAGTCTTCGGTAAGACCAGACTCAGTTCCTATCTGTTGTAATTGTGGGAAAATTTCTTCTCGGGCTTTCGAATCTATAGCCCGGAGAAACAAGGATACCTTTTCTTGATCCATAGCCCTCCTATCATAATTAGATAAATCTGCAAATTGCTGATCAAACTCTCTTTTTATATCTAGAATAGATTGATCTTTTGGTTTATGTATCCACTTTAGAAATGTGGATCTAGTCACTTTATCTTCGTCATCCAGTGCAAACATCCTTGTGAGTATCATCTTGTATTGTGACCATCTTATTTGCCCTTCTATAACTAGTCGAGGTGCATCCACAACTAGTCGGTCACGCAAATGTAATTCTGAAACGTAAACAAAATTGTCAATTAATTCTTGATCACTTAATGGTGTTAGACCCGTACCAAGGTATCGTGCCTCCAATTCATATTCCTTGCAAAGACGAGTAACATTTTTACCACTGAAATATCCACTTCTTCTGACTACTCGCTCATGAAATGCCTGAATGGCACTTCGTCTTTTCTCGTCCTGCTGAAAGCGCAGAAGTTCGGTTATAACATCCATCGTTGCGTCGCCCATAAATGGTCAAGCACAATGAGCTCACTCAATTGCACCACTCTTTAAACTAGGATCAGAATCTCTACACTCTCCTCCTTTCACGTCGGGTTCACCAGGTATGTCGTCGAGTTGGACAAAAGGAGGGGAAAGTAGGATAAAATTACTCAAAGTGTAAACAAAGTTCCTTCAAAGAAATTTATTCCTCACTTAATAAGCCATTTATAGTTAAGAATGAGAGAGGTATTTCTCTTGGGTCAACCTAAGGTCTTTGTAAAATCAAACCACTATATGAACTAAAGGAGAGTTCTTTCTTTTAGTGCTGCCAAAATTTTTGAATTCAACTACTTTCATAACTAATTCTCAATCAAACTTGGAGATCAAATCGTATCAATACAAAGCTGGAGAGGGAAACGTTAAATCATGTTTGACGCGAGACAAAGCAGTCACTACCAGTAGAATCAGCTTGCGCACTCAGAGAGTACATCTCTTTCTGTCCAAGGAATTGAAGACATAACTAACTTAAACACAGCTCTTGACTGTGGATCAAACCCTTCCATAGCCCTTTTACTGAGGATCGCTTAAGGATTGGATGCACTCTAGTGTCACAACACGCGCTTCAAACTGATCTCTCTTTGAGTATTGTATGCAGAATTTCAACTAAGAGGACATCCTGACTTGCGCTTTCAAGTAACTTCGCTGCTTATTGTGTGTGGTAAGTCAGATTGAAATCTCATGCCCAGCCTACAGCAACTGGGACGGTTTCATTCACCTACACCAATCAACATACCTGTTCTCGTAGAGTTTTCTACCCTTCGAGAAGAGTAACTTAACCTGTAGAAATGTCAACTTCGCGTCTTATTATGAGACAAGAACCCTGTTTCGATTTCATGTCATACTACGACTTTGAAATTGATAACTACCACGGTGCAGAAAGGGATGTTTGCTCAACAAATGAACAGTGCATCAGCGGACGCGAGAAATGCCTGCAGAACAGATCATTGAACTCCGACTGTACCATGTGTCAAAGCTAGAACTGAAAGCGTCAAGCCAATTCAACATATTACTCCCGGAACGATGTGTTCCGGCAATCGCCATCCTTCCAAAAGCTTCCTGTCACGATCCTCCAGATGTGCCTCCTCCTGTTGTTGTCGTTTAGAGTAGTTGTTTCAGAATGATAGAGTCACCACAAAGGAATACAGAACGTATTCTCTGTTAATCCCTTAGGAACATTCACTAGATAAAGTTGCCCGATTTGCACTTCTCCTGATCTGCAATCAAGTACGTAATCTACGACAGAAAACATCTGTCTACTGATCAAGGACATGTACGGTCATAAACTATAAATTTGGCCTCTGTATCCTACCCCTGCGTGCATCACTCTCCTCGAGAGTTAATGGAAACCAACTTAAAAATGGCAAAGCATATGACAGAATATGATCATGTACAGGCTACTGTGCCAGTATACTTATCATTCGCACCCGTCAAAGCTACGACATATCAAGGCAACATAATCAAAATGTCATTGTGTAACAATTTAGCACGCATATGAGAAGACGACATCTGTTTAGACTTCAGAAAACTGTCAATTTTTATCATCTGAGAACAATCAACTTTTATCAAAAGAGAATTGTCAGATCAAAATTTTCTTCAGAGTAACATCATCAAAGCCTCTATGAACAATTCATAGGCATTGTGGTACATAAGAGGAATAGAGATAAATTCAAGCAGTTGTTAATTAGATTTACCTTCGGCGACAGAGAATTGTCTGCCAAAGAAAAACGATGAATTGTCCTTCCTTCAGCGTTGCAGATGAACGTGGGTCTTCATATGGTATTAGATCAAACACATACCGATCAGCAAAATTGCGCCACTTTTCCACCAGCCTGCTGAAGAGTATTCCCTTGAACAGTTGCACACGCCATCATATCGACACTGTCGCTTTTCCTTCCAGATTGCTCTACCTATCAGGCACCGAACCAGCCCATCTTCTCAAGTCTTCTCTGTCTTAAGTAGCTGCTGCCCTCGATCCTCCCTCTGCTACAGCAAAGCCAACTCCCCTCTTGAACACGCCCTTCTCTCTCGATGTCTGCTCCTCCTTCGATATACAATCGAACTGACTTCTCTTCCAGGAGAGAACTGGGTCGTCACCCTGGTAATCCTTCCTTTCTTGGAGCTTTTCTTGCTTTTTCCGAAGACCAGAATTTTTTTCGAGCTTAAGCGTTCCAACCTTTCTTTTTTTTTTTTCCCTAAAAAAACTCTGGTACGCTGTTGCCTTCCTCTTGTCTCACGTTGCAGCCGTTTTTTTCTTAATTTAGAATGGAATTCTCGTATTGGAGACTAGTGTTCCCTCACATGCAGCATGAGCTATAAACATGATTGACATGAATAACATGCGCAGGTAAATGAGGAGAAGGCCAATCTGGAATAATCTTCTTTTTCCTTTTTAATGGAAGAACGAAGCATTCACATTCACATGCATATCTATTGCATGAGTAGGAAACACAGAAACACATGACCTATCACAATCATATATAAGCAGTTTCGTTTGTGTGCCAATGAAACCCAGATTCAAGAGTAAATTTCCTTGGATATCATAGTATTGCTATCATGTCCTCTGTCAATTGCCACTTGACGAGGATCAATTTAATTGGATGATTTCTCTTCTCCTGGCACAATCCATCTACATATCCAACATATATACATGGTTCAATTAATTTAAACTTACCTTGAATGAGCTTCTAAGTGTTATTTTGGATTTAGTTTGCTAGCATAAATTCCATAACGCGACCACAACGCGTGTGTGGAAATGTGTGTGGACGTGTATTTGTGTGTGTGTAAGTGTATATGTGTCTGTGTATGTATGTGTGTGTATGTGTGTGTGTCTATGTCTGTATGTGTGTGCGTCTATGTGTGTATGTGTGTGTGTCTATGTGTGTATATCTGTGTATATGTGTGTGTGTATGCATGTGTAAATGTGTGTGTAAATCTATGTGTGTGTATGTGTGTGTGTGAGCGTACCTTGCTTCCTTGAGGTTGTGTGTGCTTGTAGCTAGTTTGATCTCTCTCTCTCTCTCTCTCTAGCTTGATCTCTCTCTCTAACTCTCTCGGCACAAATGTGCTAAAAGAAATCGAATTTTTTTCTATCATTCCAAAGCATCCCTTATATGACGCTTTGGATTATTAGGACGTTGTTTATGTGACATTCCAGCATTGTAGGCGCTTTGCCAATGTCGGTAAGAAAGTCACTATCTCCTTGTGATGCACATTTTGAGTGCCGCATAAGCGACGCTTTGCATCATTTATGCAATGGGTCGTGTTTTTATTTAATAAAAAAAGAGGATTCGTCGCTTATGTGATGCTAGCGTTGCATAAGCGATGCGATCCTCTTTTTTTCATTGGGGGCATAGTAGTGATTACAGTATCTTTTTCTTAGAGGATTTTTCAAGATCTTCAAGTAAGAAGTGTAAGTTCTTTGTCATCAGATAAATAGCTTTAATTTGTCATCACTAATAGACTTTATAAAATCTAGCCCGATTCGGTACTCCTAAATCACGAATGTTTAAGTTAATGATCAAGTTAATAAGGAGATTAACAGGACAACAATCTTCTATTGAATGCTTGATATCCTACTTGTAGAGGCGTTGCGAAAGTACTATACAGTGCTTACAAACCAGTGTTTTGGTTTATTAAATATAGACAGCTATTAAATATTAAGCAGAGCCTTCACTATCGTCTGCTATTCACAGATCGACTAGTCCCACGATCCTTTCATGCAATGACATAGAGAGAGAGAGAGAGAGAGAGAGAGAGAGAGAATCTGATTCATTTCCTGGCGGCTGACTCTACCTTGGGAATGACTCATGAAGATGGGGTTCTTCGAACACCTGCCTCTTATTCTAACACGTGCCTTTTTAACATTAACACTTGTTTCCAAGGCTCCCTCTCAAATGATCATCTGCAGCGTTGCTCGAAAATTACTATGCGAAAATTGTTCGTTTTTGTTCAAATAAGATGAAATGGCATTGAATAGCTTGATTGAATAATAAAAGTTCAACGTAAAATGACGTAGTTATTCACCAATAATCAAATTGTTGAATGAAAAATAATGGAACCTGGAGAACATTAACCGGCTCTCTAATGCAATAGACTTTAGAGGTGTTAAGGAGTGATGGGTGGAGAACCTTGACCAGTTTGACTATGAGATTATGTATAGGAACGGAAAGTTTAATGTAGTGGCTACCTCGCTTATCCACATGCTTATGCTCAATAGAGCGAGTTTTACACAAATCACTAGTAAAATACTTGAGTCCATTAGAGGAAAATCTAGGCTCAATCCTACATGTTCCAAGATTTGAGAATCCATAGAGAAAGGGGATCTTAATATATGGGTTCATGAGGATGGAGTATTGATGGATACTCAAGAAGGATTCAAGTGATAAAATTTCACTCTCCATTATGGGTATCTATTATGTAAGAATAAGGTTTGTGTCCCTAGAGACTTTGAGATGAGAGGAAGCACTTGTATGAGTGTCATGATACACTTTGTGTGGGGCACCTAGGAGTTAACAAGAATTGATCTTGTTACGAGGTAGACTTAGTGGTTTGGATTTCATAAGGATATCATAGAATATGTGCTTAAGTGCACTAGATTCTAGGTAAATGAAGCTAAAAGATTTAGGTTTGGAGGACTACTCCACCCATTTGGTATTCCGAATGGGAAGTGGGAAAGTATGTCCATGAATTTCATGGTAGGATAACCAAAGGCATAGAGAGGGTAGAACTTGGTCCTAATAATTATGGATAGTTTAACCAAATTGAATAAGGCTTATTCTGACATGTAGTATAGTAAAGACACTTGAGTTGGCTTTACTACTTAGAAAGAACCAATAATGGTTATATGATCTTCCTTTAGACATAGTTTTAGAATGGGATAGAAATTTTACTAGCCACTTTTGGAGAGTGGTCTTTAAAAGGTTGGATGTAAACCTTAGCATGAGTAGTGCGAGACATCCACAATCAAATGGGAAAATAGAATGGATTAACCAAATCCTAGAAGATATGGTTGGAGCATATATGAATGAAAGGCAAAGTAATTGGGGAGAGTACTTACCTATAGTACAATTTCCAAATAATAGTTCCAAGCACTCTTCCACTAGGCATAGTCTAGTTATGCTTATCTATGGGTTTCTACCATGAGCCCCCTAAGCGGTAGGATTGGAGAATGAAAAAGTCCAAGATGAAAAGGAATTCTTATTAGACATGAGTGATATGCATAGGCTTGTTAAGGAAAACATTAGGAAAGCTCAAACAAGGCTAGATCCTATGTTGAATCTCAAAGGAGGCACATCAACATTAAGATAGGGGACAAGTCTATCTTAGAGTTCCATCTAAGTCTGAAACCATGAATACTAAAGAGAGTAGGAAAGATGGCTTACGAGCTCCAACTTCCAAAGAATAGTGAGATCCTTCTAGTAATTCATGCACTTCGGCTTCACAAAAGGTTGTGTGAATTTGGCAATCTCATTCCAAAAAGTAAGGTAGTAGATCCTATCTCTCTTAAGTTTGTCCCACATGAGCTTGAGAGCGTAGTACGCACTTGAGAGAAACGAATGAGGAGTCACTTATATGAAGATTGTACAGCAAAGCGAGAACAGAGATTAAAAGATACTGCGACATGGAAGTGGGTTAGCACCTTTAGAGAGGGTTTCACAATTTTAGTGATTACATTATCATTTTGTTCGAGGATTCTTCAAGATCTTCAAATAAGAAGTGTAAGTTTTTTGTCCACAGATAAATAGCTCTAATTTATCATCATTAATAGAATTTATAAAATATAAAACTATAATAATGTCCCATGCAAAAACTGAGCATAGAGACATGAATGTTTATTGCCCTTAATGAGAAGAAATGTCTCATTCCATGATCAAGTTAATGAGGAGATTAAAAAGACGACAATCTTCCATTAAATGCTTGATATCCTACTTGTACAGGCGTTGCGTAACTACTGTATATTGCCTATATAAATCAGTGTTTTGGCTTATAAGCACTAATGAGCACTCATGCCACGCTAAGATCGGCGAAGATGGTGCCGTTATTTTTTTTTTCCTACATGAGCGCACATTTTATTCGTATCTCTCGATCATCTAAGATAGGCAATCGATACAATGGAACGAAAACATATCCACACACAATAAATAGTATCCAGGTGTGTGTACGAAATTGAGCACATGGACAATCGATGCACAGAAGAGATGTATGACAATTTCTTTGGACTTGGAATAAGATTGTGAAACAATACATAGAACAAGAAATATTTCATGTCAATACGTAGAACACGTAATATCTCATGTCGATAAATATTTTCATCTCATGTCACTATTTCATGAAAATAAAGCAGATGAAATGAAAATATATACAGTTATGCAGATAGAGGCATACGTTTTGACACAAACAGACGAAAGAAATTCGGTCTTACGACAGTTGCAAATGACTAGCTACAGTGCAAAAATCTTTCTTCAGTTTTCTACATTACTATCTGCAGTCGGCATTAGTTTCAACTGATCGCTTCTGCCTTCCCACATTCTTCCAGAACAGCACTTTCAGAGATCGACTATTCCCACGATCCTTCCACTCAATGAGAGAGAGAGAGAAAAAAAATAAACAGAGCCTTCATATTCATCTGCTATTCAATGATCGTCTTCTGTTCAGCCTTAATCGTCGACCCGTATTCAGAGATCCTATATTAAGACGATACTTTCGCTATTTATAGAGAGAGAGAAAGAGAGAGAGAGAGGGGAATCTCATTCATTACCGTGGGGATGACTCATGAAGATGGCATTCTTCGAACACCTGCCTCTTCTTCTAACACCTGCCTCTGCCTCTTCTAACACCTGCCTCTGCCTCTTTAACATTTACGCTTCTATCCAGAGGCTCCCTCTCATATGATCATCTGCAGCATTGCTGGCGAATTAGCAAGTGCTTATGATCATCTTCAGAGAGAGCCTCTGAATAAAAGTATATCGCTCTTTCTGCAAATGTCGTTCGCGAAGGCCTCTCGATTGTTCACAGAAAGCAAGAGCCTCCGTTTAAAACCTTGCTTCGCGATGATCGAGGCCAGTAGCGGACGATAGTAATCGTCAATAACAAGCTTCCGAATGCGATGCCGGGATTGGATGCAAGGAAATCGTGTCGCAACAAAGCCAGCTAAGAAGATCTCCATAGAATTCAACACCAACAGGGCAGTGACACTTACCAGAGTTTGTGTGTGTGTCTCTGTGTGTGAGAGAGAGAGAGAGAGAGAGAGAGAGAGAGAGAGAGAGAGAGAGAGAGAAAGACAGCGCTTTCCATTCGAAAAAGCTACTAGCAGTTCTTCATGTCAACTATATTGTCCTGGCTTGTATGCGGAACTTCAGATCTAGAAACGCGTTATTCTGTTGTAGCATTCTTGGCTCTTTATTACAGCGATTGCAAAGGAGGACCTTGTCACAGATGATCCGAAGTTATGAACACCTCTGTATCTTCGATGACGACTTCGTTAACGACTCCGTCTTTACTCCGTTTACGACTCCATCTTTACGTAGGATCTCTCTCTCTCTCTCTCTCTGTATATATATATATATATATATATATATATATATATATATATATCACAATAAAGCATTCTTAAAGGAAAAAAAAAAGGACAGCTTTTCTTTTAGGGGGAAATAAATAGAAGAGCGTTAGTGAAAGTCCACTTATTTTTTCGACCGTTTTTTTCCAAATATAAGCATTTTATGGTGTCTATAGAGAGACGACTTTCTATAATTACAATTTTTTATTCTTAAACAGTCTAGACATTTTCCAATCATTTAGGAAGCTTGATCCTTAAAGGCATTCCAAAAGAAGAGGAGAGTCGATTGCTTCACTAAGTAATGCTGGTTTCTGTAGACTTGATATAGTAGAACAAGTACATGGTGGAGGTTTGGCCACAATGAACAGCTCCTAGGGCACTAGAATAAGAGGTGAACCCAGGTCTTCCCTACCATAAAAGCAATGCTTACATGACGGGGGTGGTGGGGTGCACAAATCTGTTTGCGTTGGCATTAGTTAAAATCCCATGGTTGAGAATTTTCCACACAAGGAACACCTTCTTATTGTTGATAAGATGATGCCACAAGTGCATGAACTTAAACTCCTAATTGATCAAAGGTTCGTCTTGATGCAACTTCCTATAAAGCAAGACATAAATTTTTCATATTTACCGTCATTTCGAAACAATCGCCCTTGTACTAGCTCAGCCCCTCCATCCATGGTGGATTGTGACGGAGAAGAAGGTGAGACTTTGATTTTCCCCATGCATTGATTTTGTGTCCTAAAAGGCAACAGTCATTGATTTCAACTCTCCTAGTTGGATTGGGTTCCAAGGGTGCTTTCACATGCGAAAACAGATATTCTTCCTTAATTTCTTTGCTCTTTGGAGGTTACGAAAATAAACTTCTTTTATTTAAGGAATCAGGAATCAAAGAGAGACATTTTGTTTAATACTAGTTTCCCACTTCATATTGTCGATCTTGCAACCCCTTCACTTGGAGTGCACCAAGTTGGAACCTCCAGGTATCATGGGAAAATTGAGTTTCTAACTTATCGGGCATTCCTTCAATATACAAATGGCCTAAGGTAATAGAGTATTTTTGGTTTGATAAACTTCCCATTTCTTTTAGGCACCTATCTCTTCTTGCGATCACTATTCTAAAAATAGTTTTTTTCTTTTCATATTCACTAAACCTTTGCCTTTTAGTCTCCAACACCCCAAAAAAATAGATAAATCAAGAGATGAAGAACATGATCACTATAGGATGCCCCCAAAATTGATTTGCATTCGCTTAGACTTCTCGAGTTTTCGTTTGAACTTGGCAGGAACCCAATCCCATTGATGTTCCATTAAGACATCAAAACCTATCATGATTGCCAATAGGCAAAGTACTTTCCCACCAAGAAGCTCCGAAAACCCTTTCATCAATATTAAATTTTGGCATTTACTTGAGGATAGCCTTGAATGTGATTTTTGCATGGTCTATCCTAGAAGTTGAGGCTTCAGAAAAAGGTATCTAGATATTGTTGAAAGGTATTGGTACTTCTCTGATCATTAAGTAAGAAGACATTAGTCTCATGTTCAAAAAGTCTAATCATTACTAGGTCATATCTATGAAGAAGTGAGAGCTCGTAAATATGGCCACTATGTACATCATGATTAACCAAGCAACTAAGGTTATGTATAGTGATAGCAAGGAGCAATGGAGTGAAAGGTAAGGCTTTTGTGATAGAGTGTTTTATTATGATAGATTGAGAGAGTTAGTGCTATATAAACCTTGGGTTAGACCATTGTATGTTAGTATTTATCCTTGGAAACCCTTGGTTTAGTTTAGTGAGTTAGACACTTGAAGTAGGAACCTATGTTATTGGTTTTAACCCATGGTAATTTATTCAGTTGAAGTCTCACATGAAGGGTTGTTAGGCTTGGGAATAATCCTAAGGTAAAGGAACCTTAATCTTGGGAGAAGCTTCCTCCAACGGTGTATTTATGTATGTGTATGTGTGTTTTTGTGCATATGTATGTGTGTTTGTGTGTATATGTATGTATGTAAGAGTAGTTGTGTGTGTATATGTATGTACGTACATGTAGGTATATATCTATATTTGTGTATGTGCATGTATGTGTGTGTATGTGTTTATGTAGGTGTATCTATATGTGTATGTGTATGTGTGTATATGCATGCGTATGTGTATGTGTGTATATGCATGTGTATATCTATGAACATGAATGTGGATGTGCATGCATGCATGTGTATGTGCATGCATGTGCATGTACATGTGCATATGAATGTGTATATATATGTGCATGTGTGTGTATGTGTATATGTGTTTATGTATGCATGTGTATCTGTATGTGTATATGCATATGGGCATGCATGAGTGTGCATGTGCATGTGCATGTATATGTGTATATGTGTGGTTGTGTGTGAATGTGTGAGTGTGAGTATGGTAATTTAGAAAAACAAAACAATTTAAATGATATATAAAAAAATTAAATTGTACTTACAATTACTACAATTAGTAGCCATATATTATGCTCGGTGAACTCTTGAATAACCTGAGAGAGAGAGAGATGGAGAAAGAGTGAGGGAGGGAGGGAGAGAGGGAGGGAGAGAGAGAGAGAGAGAGAGAGAGAGAGAGAGATGTATCAACAATTGTACTCATTGTATATGCAATCCTTTGAATTGTCACACATGCAATATCATTGTCTATCGTATATGATATGCTTTTGAGCGTCCTAGATGCAACGTTGACAAAGTACCAAAATAGGAATCTCGCAAATGCAATGCTTAAAATAGCCTCATTAGCAGCTTTGGGTTTAGTGTCGATACTAGCATTGCTTAAACGATGGTGCATGCTTGAGGCTCAACCCGACGGAATGGGAAATTAGAAAGGGACAAAATTGGGTCTCGTCAATCATAGCTATGCCCCCATATTCCTTGTAATTTAGAAGAATCCAAACACCAATAAGCAAAAAATAAGAATGACCAAGTGTCAGATTCTAGGCAAAATTCAACAAAGCCTCCCTAAAAAATGGATTAGTGAAGAATAGTGAACAACCAAAAAGATTATGTGAAAATACATGTTCTCACACTTATAAGCCTCTCAAGGAGTATATCAATCACTATGTAGATGAAAAAACGAAAAAATCTCAAAATATTTATTTGCTAGAGTCTCATAAGACTACAAATACTCACATGTAAAATTTTATACTGAATCATTGATTCTAGTGCATATTATAAGTCTGCCATCTGCATCATTGAAGAGATCCTCACATCTAGGTGTCTCCTAGTTAAGCAAACCTCACTACAAATCTCTTTATCAATGTCAAATGCTTTACGCATAAACATAATGGAAATCTCAATGAGGGCATGGACATACATAATTCATATCCATAAAAGTGTACATTCTCTATTTTGGTATCCAATGCTAATTTAGGTCTTAATTTGATTCTGATTTGGATTCCTATTCCTCTTTCCATTTCCAATTCTAGTTTTGGTTTCCTTTTTTTTATTTTCATTTTTTTTTAGTTTTAGTTTTCATTTTCATGGTGTCTCGGTAAAACAGCTAGGTGATCTACCATCGAACATGCCTGAGAGGAGTGCAATGACAATAAATCCAAGTTCTCTGTCTTAGTTATGAGAGAAGATATTCAGACTGTTTTCTTATACCCATATTGAAGTCGATTTTTCATGATACATGGGACAACTCGCACCCTTGAGCACTATGCTATTAGTTCGAAGTTCAAGTTACTCCATACACACACACTGAGACTACTATGTGTCCAATTGCGTGCATATATTCTTTTCTCTCTACAACACACGAAGTTGTACCTGAAGCTGAATCTTAGAGAAAAGAGAAGTCTCAAAGAGGAGCTCATTCATTTGGTGCCCGTTATTTTTTGCAACAAAGAGTATGAAGACTTTGAAGATTGATGAAGGAAGGAAGGACCTTACACTTAAATCTTGATTGTGACAAGTGGAATAGCAAATTTTCTAAGGTGGAGCAAGCTCACGTAGAACTTGAAGGAGCTTCTAATGATAATCAAAGAAGTACTTAGTTAATTCCCGTATGTTTTTCCTCCAATACTAAGAACAACACTTATGATGTTCAATTGATCTCCAAAGTATTCAATGGAGGGAGAATCTTAGGCTAGTAATATGTTGTTAGATATATCTAGGCCAGAAGTAGATTATGATCTACACAAAGGGGTTAGACATCTAGAATATACTGCAGGTCTTCCTAAAATAGGACAAGAAGAAAAACAAGAAGTTAATATTTATAAAGAATTAAATGGGCTAGATGAGAAGATGAATGGTATCCAAGCAGATATGTTCATTGCTAAGGAGATCCAAACCAAGATGGATACCCTTCATCCTTCAATAAATGAAGTAAAAGGAAAGATGGAACAAATTCTGAATACACTTTGTCCAACTTTACCCCTACCTGCCCATATGGGTTCCCTGTCAATTTGACCAAGGAATCCACCCCCGAGTAAAGGACCTGTTGCTCCTTTACTAATCCATATTAACTTGTCATTCTCCTCCAATCTATTTGTAAATATCATATTAATTTTTGATTGAGACACGAGTGGAAATTAGAGAAGAGTTTTGGGCAGAGTTTATAGTGATTATATTTTTTGGTAGAGTTATGAGTGATGAGCTTCTTTGTTCAGAAATGATGATAATTTTTTAAATATTTACACCTTGATTTTGAGTACTCTCATCTTAAGTATGAAGGTGCTATTTTTAGGTATACATGTGACCTAAAATGCATAGGAGCATGCCCGATTGAACATCAACTCAATTGTTAATGTATGATTGAAATTGGAGCTGAGATTGAGTGAGAATATGTTGACATCGGATGCCAAGTACCACGTCTATGAACCATTGTGTTTCAGATGCATCTGGAGTACCCATTTGTTATGCCCAAGATATATAGTTGTGCAGAGGCACATGCATTTAATCCCCTTTCACTTCATTTCACTCACCATACTTTACTTTTAGAGCTCTTGAACAAATATGAAAGATGCTCTATGGTGGTGAATCCAAACACTACATAGGATTGAAGGGGGTGTATTGCATAATAACTCTAGTTCTTATTATTTAAATTATCACTTTTATGTTCCTAGTGCTTTGAACATAATTCGTTATTGTTCCAAAGAAGGAGAAGGTGGAAAGAAAGATTGGACCTTTTTCATTCGTATGCTTTTTGTTGTTATGTAGCAAGAATGATCTTCTTGATGCATATGTCTAAGGTGATGAGTTATTGAAGTTAGAACAAGCATTTGGAATGCATCAGATTCGAAAGTTGTGCCCTTACAGAAGCATAGAGATGCGTTACAAAGGAAAGTGGAACATGTTTAGAGACAAAAGGAATCCTTGCTAGCACATTGATTGCTGTGAAATAGGTCTTTCAAAGGTTCAAAATTGATGTCTATGCTTGTAGTCTAATTTTCATACAACTTCATGTTCTTATACTTCCAGGTTGCAACTTCTGTGATTTTTCACATGGCTGATTATAGCTCATACTTTCTCAAGGTTTTTGTGTATGATATTATGTGCTTGCATGTGAATATCCAAAGAATTTTTGAGAATATCGCATTGGAGAATCTCATAAGAATTCATTGACTCAGTATAGTTTTCTCAACATTGCAGGAAAGGTTCTTTGAGATTTATTAGGAATAGAAGAAAAGGTGAGCTCATATGAGTAGACATAAACTTTGTGCTAAGAAGTCAATATGGACAAAAGGCTGAAGTGCTCTATGGAGTGTACGAACTAAAGAGGAATCGTTTGAGAAGAGCTCTGATCTGCATCGAAACCTCATTCAATATTTGATGTGTTCTGAACTGAAAGAACGTACTGGGGAATCTCTTAAAATGCCATGATATATGTTTTGGGTTTCATAACCGGCACTCTAGGTGTATTAAAGTTTTTTGCGTTAGATGATTTATAGATTTCTATATCAATGAGAACATATTACTAATCATATGTAGATATATTGCACTTGATATGATTCAACCTTCACGAGTGAGGTCGTGAGTTTAAATCTTATATGGCGGCTGGAGAGCACTTCCACTAAGAAGCGCCAAGGCATTTGATGGAAGTAACTGAGTTTCAATAATGTTCAGGGGCAAAAACATTATGCGGTATGATCACGACTCTCCAATTTGAAGAGTTCAACTTGTGTTCTCTCTATTCAGAGGTCTAGAACTCTTGATCAGCAATAGGGAGATGTAATTCATTTGAAAATATCTATCCTTGAAGTCGTTTGTTTCTATTGCAGTTAAAAATAAAAAATCTTTTGGGTTGGAAAAAAAAGAGTAATGCCTATGGAACCATGATTTGGCCTTATGATTTGAATACAATTTACAAGAAATGCTTTGCTTTGTCATTCAAGAACATTTTGTGTGCATACTAAAATAAGTAATATTCGCATGTGTGAGTGTTAGAGATAGAGAGAGAGAGAGAGGAACAGAGAGACAGAGAGAGAAACAGAAAAGTATCTATCCTCGAAGTTGTTTGTTTCTATTTCTGCTAAAAAACATCTTCATTATGGTTGTTAAAAAAAAAAAGATTCATGCATATTGAACCATGATTTGGATACGATTTACAAGCTATATTTCGCTTTGTCATTCTAGAACGGTTTGTGCGCATACAAAAATAAGTAATATTCGCATATGTGAGTGCTTAGACAGAGAAGCAGAGAGACAGGAAGAGGAAGATAGAGAGAGAGAGAGAGCAAGAGACAGAGAAAGAGAGATAAAGAGAGAAAGAGGGAAGGAGACAGGAAGAGAAAGATAGAGAAAGATAGAGAGAGAGAGAGAGCAAAACATAGAGAAAGAGAGAGATAAAGAGAGAGAAAGACAGAGAGGGATGTCCTATTAACCGTTACTTGTACTTTATGATTGAATAGTGGTAATGAAAGAAAATTCAAAGAACCATGTGAGATCAACGGTTTTTCTCTTCTTATGAGCTAGAAAAAAGAGCCGAATGACTCAATACATTTCAATCGTTTAGTGTTTTAAAAAACCTAGTGGTCATTTGACGATCAAGCTCAATGTGAAGGTCAAAGTTTCCAAACATTGTGCAATGATAGAATTAATGTTGTTCCTTGCTCAACAAGGGCAATGAGGATAAATGTTCACACTCCTAAGAAGGTAGTGAATTGGCAACATCCATTTAATCCTAAAGGCTCTGGTTTCACTACAGATGATTCCTCTTCAGAATAGTGGTTGAAACAATAGAATTACATTTCGGATGACTTCACCAAAACGTGAAAGATCTAGATGAAAGGGATTTTTTTAGGAAAGATGGTGAATTGTTGTCTGCACATTCTCATGAACCTTCTTTTCTCAACCTTGGCCTCTTGAACCCTTTCTCTCAACCTTTGTTTATTGAACCTTTCCTTACTGCTTCTAGGCCACTTTCCTACAAATTTTGCTTGTTTGTAACCATGGTGTCTTCAGCCCTTGTTCTGAGCCTCAGTATCTTTAACCTAGTCATCAACCATTCTTGGTATCCTGGATCATCAATCTAGTGCATTCAGTAGAAAGGCACTCCAAGAGCTTTCCAATGGTATCGTATATGTCTAAATCTGGACTATGGATTGGGAGATACACTCTTATCTTTGATAGGGCCACGTTGTACCCTATCTGGATCTATCTGGATGGGGTGTACCCTACAACATGCTACATCACACATTCCACCTTGCCTAAGCCTACTTTATAGGCTTTAGCCAAGTATAGGAAGTGAAGAATGAAATACTTTAGCTCACTTTTCAATCTATTAATAGTGATTGCCTTGTCTCCATCTAGAGTTCTCTCTATGGTCGCTCTACTCATCTAGCCATCACAAGTAGGTACCTCATCTAAACTCTCTAGCTTTTGGACCTCTCTATCCTTCATGAAAGGAAATTCAGTTATCTATCCAAGAGATTATTCATCTATTTATCTACTTATTTTTATATCAATGTTCCATCTATCCATCTATTCAATTATCAATCCATCCAATTGCTCATGTATCTATCATTTATTTATTTATATAAAGATCTATTGATATATTTAGTTATCTATCCCTTCAATTGCACATCTATATATCATTTATTTATCTAAAAGTTGATCTCTCTATCCAAACACTAATTGATATTTCCATTGAATTATTAATGTACCGGTCATTTATTTATCCATATATAGATCTATCTATCTATTGATTTATTTATCTATATATTGATTTATGTATACATAGAATTAATAATCTATCTATGTATATGTCAACTTAAAGATGTATTTAAGTATGTATCATTTTATTTATGAGTCTTATTTTTCATTATTACTTTTGTGAATAAGATTAGTAATACTGAGAATTTTAATTATATCAGATAGTCTATTTTTTATATTCGCACAAGTGGTAGGTATAATAAATAAGCATGAGCGAAAGCATTTAGAAGAGCTTTTATTCTCATACATGTATGAAATGTGAGAAGACCATATCATAGTAGCAATAGATATATCAGATTACAAAGAGTTCATCAAACAACTACATAGAACATCACACATTAACATTGAAGATAAATTTGGAAGTGTATGAGGCAGAGCAAAAGTACAAAGTCAAAAAATATCCAATGATGTCACTAGAACTTTTGTACAAATAGTAAAAAGGGCATAATCCTTAGCATTAGATATCACAAAAAAGCTCGGATTTATAGACAAAATCAAATCTACCTATTTAGACTACCAAATGATGAAGAGAGGAAAGAGAATGAGACTAGAGACTATTGAGCATGCAAAGATAGCAATGATAGGACCAATGGTAAATCCATGTGCATATATGCATGTGAATATAGAAGATGAAACATCCAACAACATATGTTTGATCCCATATTCCTTTGGTCATTTTGAAGATGGAACTCTAGTCTGGGAAAGACAATATATTATGCTCTATAAAGTCACAATAACCCAGCTAGGTTTCACCACTAATGTAATTGGAGCAAAAATAATCAAACTACATGGTGGAAACTAGAAAACATGAGAAAATGAAGCAATGAATGAGGCCACCATATTACCTCTTACCCATATTCAAATAATCAGTCTACTTGCATTAGCTATACACGATGACTTATTTTCAAATTATGGAATGGTCGCACATTGGATATTGGGTTCGAGAAAATGAAGAAAGAGTATTTAAACATACCAAAATGTAGAACCATCAAAGACACACAAGCATACATATATATAATGAATATCAATATTTGGAAGTTAATCAATGCATTGTTTTAGACAATATCATTCTTAAGAACTTGTAATATATCGCACAATGATCTCCATCTATGCAACATATTGTTGCAGTTTGAAGATGAGCATGTGTACATCTCACTATGTGAACTTGGAAGACAAACACATTTTCCTTACAAGAAAGGCTTTCCAAAGATCTCAACATACCCAATAAAAAGGAGAGGAGTCAAAAATATTGGTGGATTGCATGAGAATCCATATCCATTTGCCCTGGACTGTACAATAAAATTCAAGAGATCTATACAATTGCAATAGCTATCTTGAAAACTTTGAAATGTGTAGATTTAAATAGTAACCCCAATGATAAAAATTGGGTTTATAAGTTCAAGTATGTTGTATAACTACCATGTGATAAAGGTGCATTGAAAAGATTAGACACATATGACTTGCTTGGAGTTATCCTGAATCTTGTTCATTCTGGTTTGAAGATATTGAATAGTGATGCATTAAGACCATATTGAAATGGATGCCTTTCAAAACACATGTTTATTAAAGAAACATCTTTTCTATCATTGTGTTAGATTCAACTATTTATTTATGTTACATAATAGTTTCTTTAAGTTGATGTGTTTTTATGATACATGAATTGATAATGTCATTTAATATGAAGTGATAATGCTAACCACTTGCCCCAAAAACCATGCTTGAGGATTAGTTTCTAGTCCTCTCTCTCACGGTGTAGTTCAACCATCTCTTGCCTATCATATCTTGAGTATAACCTTTGAACTCATGATGTACTAGCTAGGAAAATGATGGCTAACCACTTACCTCAAAAGCCATGGTTAAGGATTATTTACTCATCCTCCCTCTTAGGGTGTGGTTCAACCATCTACTACCTACCATATCTTGATTCTAACACTCTCTTTCCCTTCTTTAAATTATTTTCCTCAATGAGAAGTACTTGATCTCCCCTTGAATTGTTATCCTCATCCTTGCACATTCTCATGAACCTTCTTTTATCAACCTTGGTCTCTTGAACTCTTTCTCTCAACCTTTGTTTATTGAACCTTTCCTTACTGCTTCTAGGCCACTTTGCTACAAATTTTCCTTGTTCGTAACCATGGTGTCTTGAGCCCTTGTTCTCAACCTCAGTATCTTTAACCTACTGATCAACCATTCTTGGTATCCTGGATCGTCAATCTAGTGCATTGAGTAGAAAGGCACTCCAAGAGCTTTCCAATGGTATTGTATATGTCTAAATTTGAACTATGGATTGGGAGATACACTCTAATCTTTGATAGGGTCATGTTGTACCCTATCTAGATTTATCTGGATGGGATGTACCCTACGACATGCTACCTCACACATTCCAATCTATTAATACTGCTTGCCTTGTCTCCATCTAGAGTTCTCCTAAGGTTGCTCTACTCATCTAGCCATCACAAGTAGGTACCTCATCTATACTCTCTAGCTTTTGGACCTTGCTATCCTTCACGAAAGGAAATTCTTATTCTTCTAGGCATGTAACTCTATAGAATGTAACATTGTCGTGTCCTTCTAAAGATCGTTGTCCTTAATGTTATAGAGAGAGCTATAAACTTGGGATTCATAACTCTGATTGCTATGAATATGAGTAGAGTGTAGTGGATGTCTCAAAAGCAAGATTCTCAAAATGTAGATAAGTAACCTCTTTCTTTCCTATCTAGCATTTCCAATAAAATTTGGTAGTCCTTGACTAGGTTATACTTTGGGAATCCCTCTAAGGCCTAATCATCCCATGTGTGTGCAACATAAGTACTCGAAATGCTCTCACAATCCCTATACCTAGACTTAAAATACTAAAAATAAGTGGAAATCTTTTCACTACAACATAGAAGGAGCATACCGATGCTACATATACCGACGGTCACAGTCGACGTTGGTATGGGCCTCGAAAAATGTGGCTTAGAGATACCGATGGTCATGTGACCGTCAGTATGACCATTTTAATGGATCGTTGGTGTGGCCCGTAGCCCCTGTTATTTGCGTCGGTATATGCATCGGTATAGGCATCGGTATGGGCATCGGTATAAGCATCGGTAATTTACTCGGAAGTACCGACGCGTATACCGATGCCCATACTAACGCCTATACCGGTGGCGAGTTTTAAACATACCGCGAACCCAAGAGCAAAACTTCACATTTTTGTGCGTGTTTGAGTATTGTTGATCTTCTATCGAACTTGTGCGCGTGAACCGAATTGCAACCTGCATTGTCTTGTGCACACACACACAGATCTCTCTGTCTACACACACACTCTCTCTGCGCTTAGATCTCACATCTTGGTAAGTGCTACGCGTACTGTTAGCATTTGTGTTTCTCTATGCTTTAGGTTTCTAATTTCTCTTTTCTTTGATTTTACAGAAGTTCTTTGGCGTCGATTCTTTGGAATTGCACGATAGACGACATACATTACGCTTTGACGACAACGATCCAAAAGAGGGGCATACTTGTAAGTGATTGTTTTATTCTCTATTGATAGAGAGAGAAGCAGAGAGAGAGAGAGAGAAAGAGAGAGAGAGAGAGAGATAAAGGGAGAGAGAGATAGACAGAGAGAGAGATAAGAGAGAGAGTGAGAGATAAAGAATAATGAAAGAAAAGAAGATAGAGATAGGAAAATAGAGCATACATACACCCACACACATACACATACATTTACATATTTACACATGCATACATACACACATACATGTACACACATGCATACATACACACATACATGTACACACATGCATACATACACACATACATGTACACACATGCATACATTCACACATACATGTACACACATGCATTCTTACATACACACACCTATACACACATGCATGCTTACATATACACACACATATACACACATGCATGCATACACACACATATAAATTTACACACATGCATACATACACACACATGCATACACACATGCATACATACACATGCATACACACACATATATACACATATGCATACATACACATACACACACATATACACACATACATACACACACACACATATATACACACATATACACACATGCATGCATACATACACACACATATACACACATGCATGCATACACACATATACACATATACACACATGCATACATACACACACATGCATACACACATACATACACACATATATATACACATATGCATACATACACATACACACACACATATACACACATACATATATACACACATATACATTCACACACACACATATACACACATGCATGCATACACACATATACACATATACACACATGCATACATACACACACATGCATACACACATACATACACACACATATATACACACATGCATGCATACAATATATACACACATACACATACACACACATGCATGCATACGTACACACACATGTATGCACATGCATACATACACATGCATACATATAACACACATATATACACACATGAATACATACACACATATACACACATGCATGTAAACATACACACAAATACACATACACACACATGTATACACATGCATACACATACACACACATACACACACATGCATGCATACATATGCACACGTACACACACATGCATGCCTACATACACACACATACACATACACACACATGTATACACATGCATACATACACATGCACACATGTACACATGCATACATACACACACATATATACACACATGCATACATACACACATATAATGCTATTTTTATTTTGAAGGTTTTTTTTACATCAAATATATAAAAATAGGATTAGGGTTTTTACGCTATTTACACATACATAAACATACACATATAATATATATATACATGTATATACACATGTATACAGAAATATACATATTTTAGTTCTAGATATTTAAGATTAGGGTTTTAGGGTTTAGGCATACATATCACTCAATTATATTTATATTAAGAAAAAATATACAGAAAAATAAGAAAAAAAATTTGAATATATAAATAAATATATATATATATATAATATGATTAGGGTTTTAGGATTAGGGGTTTGGATTTTTATAGGTGTTTAAGTATTTAGGTTTAAGTATTTCAGATTTAAGTCTAAGTCTTTCTGATTAGGGTTTTAGGGTTTTAATATGTAGATAACATATATACACAAACACACATATACATATAATACATACATACATGTAGATACACATGCATACAAAAATATACATATTTTAGATCTAGAATTTAAAGATTATGGTTTTAATTAAATATATAAAATTAAATATATAAAAATAGGATTACGTAAGGAAAAAATATGAATATGTAAATACATATATATATATAAAATAAGATAATTATATACATAAATAAATATAAAAAGAACTAGTGTTTTAAATAATTTAATTATATATATATAATTAAATATATAAAATTAAATATAAAAAAATAGTATTACGTAAGGAAAAAATCTGAATATATAAATAAATATATATATATAAAATAAGATAATTATATACATAAATGAATATAAAAAGAACTAGTGTTTTAAATAATTTAATTAAATATATATAATTAAATATATATAGTTAAATATATAAGATTAAATATGTAAAAATAGGATTATGTAATGAAAGAATCTGAATATATAAATAAATATATATATATAAAATAGGATAATTATATAGATAAATAAATATAAAAAAAACTATTGTTTTAAAAAATTTAATAAAATATTTATAATTAAATATATAAAAATAGGATTAAGTAAGGAAAAAATCTAAATATATAAATAATATATATATATAAGATAGGAGAATTATATAGATAATAAAATATGATAAGAACTAGTATTTTAAATAAATAAATGAAATATATATAATTAAATATATAAAAATACGTTTAAATTTAATAATTTTAAATAGAGTGAATATATATACAATACACAAACACACATACTTATACACCTATCTATATGCACATATATATACATATACATATATATATATACACATGCATACATATATATACATGTTTTAGGTCTAGGTCATTTGGATTAGGGTTTTAGGGTTTTAACACCTACATAACATATATACACATATACACATACACATATAATACATATATACATGTATATACACATGTGTATGAAATACATAATTTTAGATCTTTAAAATTAGGGTTTTAGGATTTAGGCATACATATAACTCAGTTAAGAGGAAAAAAAATTGAATAAATAAATAAATAAATAAATAAATATATAAAATAGGATCAATCAAGAAAAAATCCGAATATATAAATAAAATAGGATAGCTATATAGATTCGGGTTTTAAAACTAGGGTTTTAAGTTTTTTTAGGTATTTAAGTATTTAGGTTCAGTATTTCAGATTTAAGTCTTTAAGAGCTAGAGTTTTAGGTTCAATAAAAAAACAAATGTTCTAAAATGTCCATATTGTAGCAGATGGCTTCTTTGGATCCTGAAGAGAGAATGGCATGTCCTTGCACACAGTGCAAGTATCAAATTTATCGGAAATGACGGATTTGTACTGCACATGTTAGAGAGTAGGGATCCTTTGATAAGAGTCGACTAGAAAACCTACGCTATCATTCGCATGGTCCCCGAGGTGAGCAAATGGACCCAAATGACATTGCACTGGTAAGCACTCGTGGACAAAAGAGAGCAAAAAATGACTTAGACGTACAAGCAAGCACTAGTAATATTACACAGAATGAACATATGGAAGAGATGCTTGAAGCATTTTTGAGATGGACGAAGATCATGATGGGGAAGAAGGTGTCGAGAGTTTCATGGACACAACAGAAATTCCACGATCAGAAGTTGATGAAGAATATAAAAACATGAGAAGATTAGCTCATTTACCACTTTACAATGGAGCAAAGATGTCTTTACTACGTGCTTCACTTGTGATGCTCAATCTGCAATCCATTTATGGATGGTTAGATAGTAGTGTCACTCAATTGTTCAGATAAGTGGAGAACAAATTGGCTTTCATTGTTGTATCACAATAACTTCATTTACTTATATCATTTTAATTGCTTATTGCAGGCTTCTTAAAGATCAATTTTTGCCAGAGGGCAATGACATGCCTCCAACATGTGGAGATGCAAAAAAACTTTTACAGTCCATTGGAATGGATTATACTAAAACTCATGCTTGTCTGAATGATTGCATTCTCTTTTGGAATGAGGATGAGCATCTCCACATATGTCCAAAGTGTGGAGCAAATAGATTTAGAGAAGATGTTGTAGGCGAAGCAATCCCCGCAAAGGTTCTTTGCCACTTTCCTATCATTCCACAAATTAATAACATGTTTAGATGCGAATCTATAGCTGAGTTAATGTCATGGCATACAAAGAGGAGGTCTACAGATAATGTAATGCGAGTGCCAGCTGACTCTGATGCTTGGAAGCACATAGATAGTAAGTGGCCAGAGTTTGCTAGTGAGCCTCGGTCCATACGTCTAGGCCTAGCTATGGATGGAGTGAATCCATTTGGATTACGCAGTTCTTCATGGAGCACATGGCCTGTATGTTTGGTCAATTATAATATCCCACCATGGTTGGCCACAAAGAAAGATCATTTATTATTAGCTCTTATTATACCAGGTAAGTATAAGGTAAAAAACATGGATGTATATCTTGCACCACTTGTGGACGAACTGCGCATTTTATGGGGTGGGATTACTATGCGTGATATGTCTCAACCTATAAGAAGATGAGACGTGCGAGTGCAAGGCATACTTATGTGGCAATGCATGATTGGCCTGGTTATGGTGAATGTTCAGGTTTATCGATTTTGGGTTACCATGCTTGTGCTTTATGCAGACCACGACTCGAAGCACGCTATTCCAAAACACTACGTAAAACTGTCTATGAAGGACATCATAGATATTTGCTTGATGGACATGTTTTATGTGAAGGATAAATTGGTGGACAAGCGCAGCACCAAATAAAAGCTAGCGATTGGAAACAACTGTGGGATTCAGAAAATCCAGTTGCTCGAATGAAACGATTGTCCATTTTTCATGAACTCCCTTATTGGAGTGAATTGGTAATCAATCATTTGGTAGACCCGATGCATATTTTTAAGAATATGGGTGTAGTACCCCTTCTATGTTCCCTCTCTCTCTTCGGGGCATGAGGCAGTGGGCTCCAAGCACAGGGGTCAGAACCCACTAGTCCTAAGAAGATGGAAGAGAAAGAGGTTGAGAGGAGAGCTCTCAGATGCCTTGGGCTGCAGCCTCAGGGAGTGTCTGTTCCATTTCTTGGACATACTTGTGTCACGGGCAATTGTTGCTTTCACTTTTATTGCCACCTTAGTGATTTGTTTTATCTATCTTTCTCCCTCTCTATCCCTCTCCCTCCTCCATATTCCCCCGCCACTCACCCCCTCCATTTCCCCCCTCACCCCGCCACTCACCCCCTCCATCGCCACTCACCCCCACCAATTTCCCCGCCTAATCCCCCTCAGACTCACCTCCACACACGCCCCCTCCACTCACCTCCACCCGTCCCCTCCACTCACCTCCACCCCCGCCCTCCACTCACCTCCACACCCGCCCCCTCCACGCATCTCCACCCCATCTACTCACCTCGACACCCACCACCTCCACTCAACTCCACCCCCGCCCTCCACTCTCCTCCACACCCACCCCCTCCACTCACCTCCACCCCCGCCCTCCACTCACCTCCACACACGCCCCCTCCACTCACCTCCACCCGCCCCCTCCACTCACCTCCACCCCCGCCCTCCACTCACCTCCATACACGCCCCCTTCACTCACCTCCACCCCCGCCCTCCACTCACCTCCACACACGCCCCCTCCACTCACCTCCACCCCCCCTCCACTCACCTCCACCCCGCCCTCCACTCACCTCCACACACGCCCCCTCCACTCACCTCCACCCACCCCCTCCACTCACCTCCACCCCCGCCCTCCACTCACCTCCACACCCGCCCCCTCCACGCATCTCCACCCCCTCCACTCACCTCCACACCCGCCCCCTCCACTCAACTCCACCCCCGCCCTCCACTCTCCTCCACACACGCCCCCTCCACTCACCTCCACCCCCGCCCTCCACTGACCTCCACACCCGCCCCCTCCACGCATCTCCGCCCCCTCCACTCACCTCCACACCCGCCCCCTCCACTCAACTCCACCCTCGCCCTCCACTCTCCTCCACACCCGCCCCCTCCACTCACCTCCACCCCCGCCCTCCACTCACCTCCACACACGCCCCCTCCACTCACCTCCACCCGCCCCCTCCACTCACCTCCACCCCCACCCTCCACTCACCTCCACACACTCTCAAGATTTGGTTACCCACTGGAAATTACTAGTGATAGGGGCACACATTTTGTAAATCAATTGCTCAAGTTTATATTTGACAGGTACAAAATCTTCCATAAAAAATCTTGTGCCTATTACCCAAGGGAAAATGGCCAAGCAGAGAGTTCCAATAAGATTTTGATTGGACTACTTTGCAAATTATCAGAGAAGGCTTACCAAAGCCTGTATGGTTAGATGCTGAGGAGTGGGACATGATTTGTGACGAGCAGCAGCAGACTCATGATCGATATCGCCAACAGAGAAATGCCGCAGCCACACGTTTAGATACGATTGGACCGTCACATTTGGGTAGCGGTGGATATGACACGATGCATCATGAGTTTGTAAGTACCATTTCATTTATTGAATTTATTTGTGTTAAATTTCTCATGTATGTTTCTCTAATCTTTTTATATTTTTTTCAAGAGCTTGCAATGGGTCGTCCTGTAACATGAACGTAGGAGTCTTACGGATATAGTCATGCGTTGATTGCACTATTGCAGGACTTGGAGGGACGCGGTGCGGTAGTTTCATGGGAGCATTTGGATGCGGTAATTAATTTATAAACTTGGTTTTTACTTGTTGTTTGTAATTTTCATGTGAAATTATCTCATTCCATTAATGTTCTTTGTTGCACGACTGTTGATATGGAACATTCTTTGCATGTGTATGGCAGTGGAAGACCAATATTTTGTATTTGATTTTGATATGGCTATACATTGCTTTGCCACATTTTGTAAAAGCATCATATATGACAGTGGTTTGCCACACTCTTGTACATGCTTCATTATTGAAATATATGACTTCTTTTGTACATGGTTCATAGTTCATTCTGATTATCTCTTTTGTGTCTAATAATACTCTGTTTCATGAAATCATATTTCGGTTGTCATTAGAGTACACATCACATGTACTTGGTTTTTTTTGGGCAGAGTGTATTGTCTTTTGTTAAGCAACATCATGGTAATGTTGCTGTACCAAAAGACAAAACACTCTGCCCAAAAAAAATTTTGCAGGTATGGTCGTCGGTATACGCGACGGTTCTCCCAGTAGTGTCATTGGAATAACCGTCGATACATCCAGCAGGCGACGGTATGTCCAGCAGAAGCCTCGGTATTTGCGCCGGTAATACCAACGCATATACCGACACAAATAGCGATGCATATACCGACGCTTTCGTACCGACGTGCACACCGACCTTTACAGCCGCATCGCGACAAATAAAGCCGCGTTCATTTTCCTCGGTAAAAACCTCGGTATACCATCGATCTATTGTAGTGTTTCCAAATAGTGATTAATATCAGAGCTCAAGTAAATGAGCTTGATTTACTCACTATAATGTAACTCAAGAAATTCTCATTATGATCCAAAATGTGAGTCAAAGATATCCATCTCTTAGTGGTCAAAATTATGGATCATGATCTCAATCTTTCATATCCAATATAGAATGATGCAATCCATGAATCAATAATCTCTTATACAAAGTGAATCTCAACACACTCTATGGTAGAATTAAATGCATTATCAATCACTATCGTTGTCACATTCTTCAAACCATCCATGCAAGATAAAGATTATTCATATATATTTAGTAGAAACACTCAACGTTTCTCTTTTAGAGAAGTATTAATTGCTTCCAAAAACATAATTCCCTTTGGACATATAACCATGACATTAATTATCGGCTTCCTTTGACATTTTTTCTATCAATCTCGTCCTAGTGGGCATCCATACATGGGCACATAAGCAAGCAGTGCTTAATTTAAAATTGCTTGAGTACCTGTCTTCACTTTATCTCCATACTCTATTCACCATTTTGTTTTAATCTAGCATGGTTATCCCTTTTTTTGCAGTTGACATCAAAGCATCTTTGAAAAGAGGACTATGAATAACATTTCAAGGAATCCTATATGCAAAAAATACTTCAGTCAATTTAAGATGAAGTTCAAGGCAATCTTGCTTTTCAAAAGCTATAGGTATTGTGTTCTGTGGTTTACTATGAAAATGGAGTGCATGTATCTTTATTTCTCTCAAAAATGTTTTGTGGTGTTTGAGTAGAAATATGGCAAGGATCCTTTGTTGTCATCAATAAATCTACTCATTCTTTTTCTACACCTATACTACCTTCAAAGTACTTTGAAGTAGTCATGCTTTAAAATATTTTTTATTAGCACCTTGAGATTTACATTTTTTTGCATAACTTGCAAAGTGTACCCATATATCACTATCTGGATTAGAGCATCTTGCCACATTATTACGTGTACTAAACAGATGCTCTGTGTCCACAAAATTTTCATTGTATTGTGGAGAGTGTTTTACCCTCATGAAGAAGAATCACATACAAGCATTCTTATCTCCTTCCCATAATGCTCGCTTTATGAAGATTTTAGATCTACAAAGAGAAAACATAAATCAATATCTAATACGATTTACATTTCACTAAATATATATCTTCGAATATGTACAAACTACTCTCAAACTCTCGTAAAGTTTTCAAATATTTTAATCTATGTATTTATATATTTATCTCTTTACATTTCTACGTCTTCATGTAAAGAGATAGATTTTAACTCATAAGCATACGTTCACATACACTTACTCATACTATGAAGTGAGAATCAATGTTGAGGCACACAATCATAAGATATTTTAATTCCAAATCATAGACACACATACACATACTAGTATGAAGTGAAAATCAATATTGATTCAAATAATTACACTAGATTTTTATTCTCAATCATATACGCACATACTATTGTGAATTAAGAATCAATGTTGAGTTAGACAATCACAATAGAGTTTAATGCTTAATCATATACATACATACACTTACATATACTATTCTAAAGGAAGAATCAATGTTGAGTCAGACAAACAAAATAGATTTCAAATTCTTGATTATACACACATAAGCTTACACATACTATTGTGAAGTAAGAATAAGACAATCACAATAGATTTTCATTCATAATTATACAATCATATGCACATACACATACTATTGGATGAAACATTTTCGGATCCCTTTATAATTCAAGGGATATGAGAAGGTGTTAGTAAGTCTAAAAAACAAATCCATTTGAAGACTTGAAAATCTCAAGTTCACTTATTAACACCTTTCCAACCATTGAATTATCATCAAGTGGTGAAAAGCTTTTCCAACATATACAATAAATTTTAATTCATAATGATACACACACATATACATGTGCATGTACAAATCATAATAATTTTTCACTCACAACCATACACACACAAACACATACACACACGATTGTGAAGTAAGAATCAATATTGATCCAAACAATCTTAATACATATTTACTTAAAATCATACACGCAAACATATACTATTGTGAAATAAGAATCAATGTTGAGTCAAACAATCACAAAAGGTTTTTAATTACAATTAAGAAAGAAAAAACAAAAATGTTTTTCCTTATTTTCTTAATACTAAAATACAAAATATTTTTAACAAGAGCTTATACCTTGTTATTTGTACAACATTCTAAGTTTGCAAAAAAAAGTAACTAAGATGAGGTATAATTATGAGCGCATTCTTTTATAAAACGTAATTTGAATGAATATCTTCAATCAAAAGACTTTTTGATCAAGAAGTTTTTTTATCAAAAGTTATTAAATCAAAAAAGTTTCTGATTGAATTAGTATTGAATTTCCATGAAAAAACTATTTGCTCTTGTCTGAATAAGATAACATGGGATTGAATAATTTAGTGGAATAATAAAGGTTCAATATAAATTTTTTATATTATTCATGCATAATCATACTGGCGAATAATGACTAATGCAACCTATAGAACAGTAAGGGGCTCTCTAATCAGACATAGTTTAAACGTGGTAAGGATTTATGGGTGGAAACCCTTCAGTAGTTTGATTATGAGCTTAGGTATAGAAATGGAAAATTTAAGGTAGTGGTTGACTTGCTTAGCCACATCTCTATGTGCAATAGACAAAGTTCTACTCAAATCACTATAGAGAAATCTAGGCTGAATCCTACATATTCAAAGATTTGGGAATCCATGGAGAAACGGGATCCTGATATATGGACTTCCAATGAGGATGGAGTATTGATGGGTACTCAAGAAGGATTATATGTATGTATGTGTATGTGTATGTATGCATGTAAGCACATATGTGTGCATATGCATGTGAATTATGTATGCATATGTATGCATGTGTGTGTATGTGTATATATGCATGGAAGTATGTATGCATATGTATGCATGTGTGTCTCTCTACGTGTGTGTGTGTATGCATTATGTATGCATATGTATGCATGTATGTGTATGTGTGTATGTATGTCTCTCTACGTGTGTGTGTGTATGCAAATATGTGCATGTATCTCTCTATGTGTGTATGTATGTGTGTGTGTCTATGTGTGTATGTGTGTATGTGTGTGCAATATGTGTGTATGGGTGTGTCTATGTGTCTGTATATACATGTGTATCTATATATATGTGTCTGTATGCATGTGTATGTGTGTGTGTAAATGTGTGTGTATGTGTGTGTGTGTAAGTGTGTATGTGTCTATGTGTGTCTCTATATGTGTGTGTGTATGTGGGTGTGTGTATATGTGTGTGTCCACGTGTGTATGTGTGTGTATATCTGTGTATATATGTGTGTGTGTATGCATGTGTATGTGTGTGTGTAAATTAGTGTGTATATGTGTGTGTGTGTGTAAATATGTGTCTATGTGTGTGTATGTGTGTATCTGTGTGCTTGTGTCTATATGTGTGTATCTATGTATGTATGGGTATGTCTATGTGCATATACATGTGTATGTGTATATATATGTGTGTATGCATGTGTATGTGTGTGGAAATGTGTCTGGACGTGTGTTTGTGTGTGTGTAAGTGTGTATGTGTCTATGTATGTATGTGTGTGTATGTGTGTGTGTCTATGTTTGTATGTCTATGCATCTATGTGTGTGTATGTATGTGTGTGTTTGTCTATGTGTGTATACGTCTGCATATGTGTGTGTGTGTATGCATGTGTAAATATGTGTGTAAATCTATGTGTGTGTATGTTTGTGTGTGAGCGTTGCTTCCTTGAGGTTGTGTGCACTTGTAGCTAGCTTGATCTCTCTCTCTCTATATAGCTCTCTCTCTCTCACTCTCTCTATAGCTTGATCTCTCTCTCTCTCTCTCTCTCTCTCTCTCTCGGCACAAATGTGCTGAGAGAAATCGAATTTTTTTCTTACATTCCAAAGCCTCCCTTATATGATGCTTTGGAATATCAGGACGTTGTTTATGTGACACTCCACAATCGTAAGCGCTTTGCCAATGTCAGTAAGAGCATTGCCATCTCCATGCGATGCCCATTTTGAGCGTCACCTAAGTGACGCTTTGCATCACTTATGCAATGGGTTGTGATTTTATTTAATAAAAAAAGAGGTTTCGTTGCTTATGTGATACTAGCATTGCATAAGCGATGAGATCCACTTTTTTTCATTGGGGGCGTAGTAGTGATTACATTATCTTTTTGTTAGAGGATTTTTCAAGATCTTCAAGTAAGAAGTGTAAGTTCTTTGTCAACAGATAAATAGCTTTAATTTTTCATCATTAATAGACTTTATAAACTCTGGCCCCGGTTCCCTACTCCTAAATCGTGAATGTTTAAGTTAATGATCAAGTTATTGAGGAGATTAACAGGACAACAATCTTCTATTGAGTGCTTGATATCCTACTTGTACAGGCGTTGCGAAAGTACTGTATAGTGCTTACAAATCAGTGTTTTGATCTACTATACGTGGTTCCTTCCTATGAGCACTAATGCAACACTAAGATCGGCGAAGATGGTGCCGTTATTGCTTTTCATTCCCTGAGCGCACATTGTACTCGTATCTCTCGATCATCTAAGATAGGCAATTGATTCACTGAAACGAAAACACACATACCCAACCACACACATATGCACACACAATATTCTGTGTCAATAAAACATGTAACTACCGAGACGAGCACTCGCTAGACGAACTATTAAATATAGACGAGCTATTAAATATTAAGCACAGCCTTCACTGTCGTCTGCTATTCACAGATCGACTAGTTCCACGATCCTTTCACTCAATGACATAGAGAGAGAAAGAGGGAGAGAATAAATACAGCCTTCTTCTATTCATCCTTAACCGTCGACCTGTATTCAGAGATCCTTTATTCAAACGATGCTTTTGCTGTATACCCAGAGTGAGAGAATCTCATTCATTTCCTCGCGGCTGACTCTACCTTGGGAATGACTCATGAAGATGGCGTTCTTCGAACACCTCTTATTCTAACACCTTCCTTTTTAACATTGGCACTTGTTTCCAAGGCTCCCTCTCAAATGATCATCTGCAGCATTGCTCGCAAATTACTATGCGAAAATTGTTCATTTTTGTTCACATAAGATGAAATGGCATTGAATAACTTCATTGAATAATAAAGGTTCAACGTAAAATTACGTAGTTATTCACCAATAATCAAATTGTTGAATGAAAAATAATGGAACCTAGAGAATATTAGGCGGCTCTCTAATGCAATAGACTTTAGAGGTGGTAAGGAGTGATGGGTGGATAACCTTGGCCAACTTGATTATGAGCTTATGTATAGGAACGAAAATTTTAATGTAGTGGCTGCCTCGCTTACCCACATGCCTATGCTCAATAGACTGAGTTTTACACAAATCACTAGTGAAATACTTGAGTCCATTAGAGGAAAATCTAGGCTCAATCCTACATGTTCCAAGATTTGGGAATCCATAGAGAAAGGGGATCCTAATATATGGGTTTCTAATGAGGATGGAGTATTGATGAATACTCAAGAAGGATTCACGTGGAAAAATTACACTCTCCATGATGGATATCTATTATATAAAAATAAGGTATCCCTCGAGACTTTTAGATGAGGGGAAACACTTGTATAAGTTCCATGATACACTTTGTGTGCAGCACCTAGGAGTTAGCAAGAATTGATCTTGTTACGAGGTAGATTAAGTGGTTTGGATTTCATAAGGATGTCATAGAATATGTGCTTAAGTGCACTAGATTCTAGGTAAATGAAGCTAAAAGATTTAGGTTTGGAGGACTACTCCCCCCCATTTGGTATTCCGAATGGGAAGTGGGAAAGTATCTCCATGAATTTCATGGTAGGATAACCTAAGGCATAGAGAGGGTAGAACTTGGTCCTAGTAATTATGGATAATTTAACCAAATTGAATAAGGTTTATTCTGACATGTAGTATAGTAAAGACACTTGAGTTGGCTGTACTATTTAGAGAGAACCTATAATGGTTATGTAATCTTCCTTTAGACATTGTTTTAGAATGGGATAGAAATTTTACTAGCCACTTTTGGAGAGTGGTCTTTAAAATTTTGGATGTAAACATTAGCGTCTATACTGCGAAACATCCACAATCAAATGGGAAAATAGAATGGATTAACCAAATCCTAGAAGATATGGTTGGAGCATATATGAATGAAAGGAAAAGTAATTGGGGAGAGTACTTACCTATAGTACAATTTCCAAATTATAGTTCCAAGCACTCTTCCACTAGGCATAGTCTAGTTATGCTTATGTATGGGTTTCTACCATGAGCCCCTTAAGCGGTAGGATTGGAGAATGAAAAAGTCCAAGATGAAAAGGAATTCTTGGTAGACATGAATGATATGCATAGGCTTGCTAAGGAAATCATTAGGAGAGCTCAGACAAGGCTAGATCCTATGTTGAATCTCAAAGGAGAGACATCAACTTTAAGGTAGGCGACAAGCCTATCTTAGAGTTCCATCTAAGTCTGAAACCATGAATACTAAAGAGAATAGGAAAGATGGATTATGAGCTCCAGCTTCCAAAGAATAGTCAGATCCTTCTAGTAATTCATGCTATTCGGCTTCACAAAAGGCTGGGTGAATTTGACCATCTCATTCTAGATAGTAAGGTAGTAGATCCTATCTCCGTTAAGTTTGTCCCACATGAGCTTGAGAGCGTTGTACGCACTTGAGAGAAACGAATGAGGAGTCACTTATATGAAGATTGTACAGCAAAGCGAGAACATAGATTACAAGATACTGCGACATGGAAGTGGGTTAGCACCTTTATAGAGGGTTTCACAATTTTAGTGATTACATTATCATTTTGTTCGAGGATTCTTCAAGATCTTCAAATAAGAACTGTAAGTTTTTTGTCAACAGATAAATAGCTCTAATTTATCATCATTAATAGAACTTATAAAATATAAAACTATAATAATGTCCCATGCAAAAACTGAGCATAGAGACATGACTGTTTATTGCCCTTAATGAGAAGAAATGTCTCATTCCATGATCAAGTTAATGAGGAGATTAACAAGACGACAATCTTCCATTAAATGCTTGATATCCTACTTGTACAGGCGTTGCGGAACTACTGTATATTGCTTATATAAAGCAGTGTTTTGGTTTATAAGCACTAATGAGCACTCATGCCACGCTAAGATCGGCGAAGATGGTGCCGTTATTTTTTTTTTCCTACATGAGCGCACATTTTATTCGTATCTCTCGATCATCTAAGATAGGCAATCGATACAATGGAACGAAAACATATCCCCACACAATAAATAGTATCCAGGTGTGTGTACGAAATTGAGCACATGGACAATCGATGCACAGAAGAGATGTATGACAATTTCTTTGGACTTGGAAGTAAAATTGTGAAACAATACATAGAACAAGAAATAGTTCATGTCAATACATAGAACACGTAATATCTCATGTCGATAAATATTTTCATCTCATGTCAATATTTCATGTCAATAAAGCAGATGAAATGAAAATATATACAGTTATGCAGATAGAGGCATACGTTTTGACACAAACAGACGATAGAAATTCGGTCTTACGACAGTTGCAAATGACTAGCTATAGTGCAAAAATCTTTCTTCAGTTTTCTACATTACTATCTGCAGTCGGCATTAGTTTCAATTGATCGCTTCTGCCTTCCCACATTCTGCGTAACCTATTTCAATAACATATTATATCACCGTTCCAGAACAGAAGTTTCAGTGGCTTTATTAACTTAGAGAGAGAGAGAGAGGATAAGCACAGGCTTTACCGTCGTCTGCTATTCAAAGATCGACTATTCCCACGATCCTTCCACTCAATGTGAGAGAGAGAGAGAAAAAAAAAATAAACAGAGCCTTCATATTCATCTGCTATTCAATGATCGTCTTCTTTTCAGCCTTTATCGTCGACACGTATTCAGAGATCCTCTATTAAAAGGATACTTTCGCTGTATAGATAGACCTCGACTTGTGAAGATTGAAATTATCGTTGGATTGCTGCCTCTTTCGGGTTCCCTAATCAGTTCACCGTGGTCTCACTTTATGCCCCTAATGGTGAGAGGGATAGAATTGACACTTGGATTTCCCTCGACTCCCTCTCACACAATGTTTTGCTCTGCGGGGACTTCAACATGGTTGAATTTCCTAAGGACCGTTGGAATAACAAGGGGAAAATTATTGACGGTCATGAGAAAGAGATATGCGATAAATTCAAGCTCCATCTCGATTTAGTCAAGGTGAAAGATATGAAGGGGTTCTCCTAGTCTAACCTCCAACTGGGGGACTCTCTGAGGAAAGCAAGACTTGATAGATGTTACATCGACCAAAACACCATCCTCTAGTGGGGTATTCCTTCGATTTCCCAACACATGGACCTGACTATCTCAGACCACTACCCGATTACTCTGTCTTTCAAACCGATACCCACACTCCGGAAAGCTCCTTGGTTTCATGCTTGTCTTATGTCTTTTTCGCTCCCCTCTGTCCACCAAGAAATTTCCGTAGCTTAGGCGGAGGCCTTTGCCTTCTGTAATGAACAGGAGTCGGAGAGAATTCCTCTCCATTACCTTATGAGAAATAGAAAATTTGTTATGCTTAGGAGCTGAACTCATTTATGTTCTGTGTTTATTTTGAAAAATGATAAAGTCAATAAATTTCCTTGTCAAAACACTAGGTTTTACTTGGTAACATTAATATTTTTGAGATTGTAAATTGAGAAAGTACCTACAAAATTAAGTCAAAATAATTAAAATTATAAATATGGATAAAATGAATGATTGTTGTGAATGCAACATTTGTATGTATGTGTGTGTATAAATATCACTTCATGTGCACGTTTGTTCGTATGACCCTATGGGTTTGTGTGTTGCTTGGTATTTTGTGAGAAATATGTGTGTGTGTGTGTTTTTTATGTGTGTAGTTCTGTATATTTATGTATGTGTTTCTTATTTTTGCGCATAAGAACCTATGAATTTGTGGAAAACTTTATTGTGATGATTATGGAACCATGCACATCCAAGGCAACCGGAAACTTGATGCAGATTGAAGTTCAAGGAGCAGTTCATCATTGATGGCAATCCTCATCAGGTTCAAGGTTTTGTGCATGATAGAACTGGAGAAAAGCTTCCGTCTTTATTTGGCACAAAAGAGGATGTCTTCGATAGTAAAGTCAAGTGTGGTGGCAATCATGCGAAGGAAACGTGCTAGAGAGAGAGGCAGAAGGAGGCCATATTATGCGTCTGACAATTTAGAGGGGGGCATAATCGGACGATGGGGGGGCATTGGCACGTTAATGCTAAGAGGAATTTCTGATGGGGGAGAGATATCTGTTGGAGCTTCTTTGTGTGATTTTTTGCCATCTCTGGGAGAACTGAGTGTACGCATGTGGTCAATTTATCAAACGCACAGTCGTAGCTAATCGGAGGAAGTGCGCTTATCTTGAATCCGAGGACGGAAGGTCAATACAACGTGCTTCATCTGGCACTTCACGCTCGAGGATCTGACGATGGCTGGCATATAGGCATGAGTATGATTACATGACTACGGATTTTTTCAGGAAATGACCTGTGATTATTATATTCCATTAAGTGCATTAGTTGATCTGCTCCGACGAAATTGATGCTATGTAAATCTACGCTCCATGTTCCATTTATCTTTACGGTTTTGTCATCTTCATTTTTTTTCCGTCACGTTACTTATCCACCTCTACCATAAGATCACTACGCTTTTTTAATCTACCTTCAATACCAAATCCTGAAGAGTCATCCTCGTTGTCAGGTCGCGAAAAGGCGAAACTCTTTCTACTGAATTCAAAGATTTGCTGTTCTGTGATGAAAAAAGTGATGAAGTTCTAATGTTTCTAATAAACCATAGAATAATTGAGGAGTTTGTGCGGGGTTATTCTGTTTGATTTATCTTTATGTTTTGCAGGGAAACAAAGTGAATTTTTGTATAGTTAGTGAAAACATTTGATCATATTCTAGCCAACTCATTGCTTATCTGATAACTTCCACTTGCTGAATCGGATTACTATCTGATAAAAAAAAACTTATACCTAGCATAAAGTTTAACTAATGAGATGAACTCTGATTAGATTGAGGGAAATCAATAAACTTAGATTTAAGTGTTAGCTTGACTTTCATTCAATTGTCAAAGGCCTAGAGATCCCTGACAGTAAAGAAACCTTGCAGGAGGGTTACACTACAAGCAAAGAAGACGGCTTTACTACTAGCAACGAAGATAACATGGATAGTGAAAGCTCCATCATCCGATCGACTAATCCGGAAACGGAGCTGAAAACGGTGCCCAGTTCTTCCGAGCAGGAGGCATCCCGCAAAGGAAAACAACCCATGGAGTTACCGTGGAAAAGCCCCCACAAGAACCTATTGCTAACTCGGGATCCGATCCGAGCGAAAAAGAAAGATGAATCCAAGAAAAGAAAGGACAAAGCTCCCTCCTGCAAAGAGGGATTATTACGACAATGATCATCATCTCGTTAAATGCTAGAGGGCTAACCGATCCCTCAAGAGCGATCATCATTGGTCAATGGCTTCGCGACATTAGCCTAAACCCAGATTTTATATGTATTCAAGAGATTAAAATTGACGGAGAAGACCTCCAGAAACGACTTAGACATGTCTCCTCGACCCATGTTTGGATTTCAACGGCGCATCAGCGGGGGTCCGGTGGAACGGTAATCGGCATTAATCAACTCTGGTTTGAAAAGCTTGAGAACTCCATTGAAGATGAATGCCATCGATGGATTGCTGTTTCTTTCGGTGCTCCCTTTTGTTTTACTTTAGTTTCTTTGTATGCCCCTAATGGGGAGTTAGAGAGACTTAACACTTGGGCCTCTTTGGACTCGCTCCCCCACAACGTGCTTATTTGTGGTGACTTCAACATGGTAGAGGACCCTATGGACAGATGGATGGGCAAGGGTAGGGTCATCGATAGTCGGGAGAAAGAAACGTGGGACAAAACTAAACTACACTTGGATCTAGTCGAATTCAAAGACTCGAATGGCTTTTCTTGGTCAAATCTCCAAGCAGGCGAGGACCTGAGGAAAGCTAGACTTGATAGATGCTACATTTCTCAGAGTTTTACTCATCAGTGGGGCCACCCTTCCCTCTCGCAACGCACCGACCTCACCATCTCTGATCACTACCCGATCGTCATCACTTTTCAACCCCCCACAAAGATCCGTAAGGCTCCTTGGTTCCATGCCAGTGTGCCCTCCTTCTCTCTCCCCTCCGTCCATCAAGAAATTTCTGATGTGTGGAAGGAGGCATTCGCCTCTGGCTTGTCCCCAGCCAAGTGTTGGAGAATTGCGGTCGATAAGTCACGACAGATCATGATTAGATCCAAGAAGATGCTAGAGACTGTGCGGCGGGCTCGTAGAGAAGCTCTATATCATAGACTCTGGCGGCTCGAGGAGGAAGTGAACAAAGGAAAATCTCAAGCCCAGAAAGGACTTCGAAAAATCAGAGCGCTGCTGAGATACGAGGAAGAGATACAAAGGAAAAATTTGCAAATTTTCTTCAAGGAGTGGTGGGCTGGCAAAGCCGACAAACCCACCAAAGAGATGTGCCGTATCCTCAAAAGGAAACACAACAGAGAATCGATCCCCTTATTGCTAGACGCAAATGGCAATGTATGCAATACGGAAGAAGGTAATTTCGGGATCATTGAAGGGCACTTCACGAGACTCCTGGGGACCTCAAACCCCCTCTCCCACCATAGAAGGGACTGTATGGCAGCCATATCTAGGGTTTCCCCCCACAGGATACCACTCAACCTCCACTCTCTGCTTCATGCCTCTATCTCTGAAGCCGAAATCATTGAGGTCATTGATGCCCTCCCTTCACGTAAAAGCCCGGGACCCGACGGGCTCACTAATGAGTTCTTTAAATCCTTCAAGTTGGTGGTTGCCACCCCTCTTCGTTTGGTTTGGCAAGAGGCACTCAAGTTTGGCGCGCTTCCTTCTTGTCTCAACAATGGCATTATCAAGTTAGTACACAAAAGAGGGGAAAAGAATAGAATAGAGAACTGGTGTCCCATTACAATGCTCCAAACAGGATACAAGATCATCGCCAAAGTCATTGCCAACAGAATCTCTTGCCACTTGAGAGCGTGGTTAAGCGAGGACCAAAAAGGGTTCATCAAAGGCAGGTCAATTTTGGAAACCATTATAGATATCTGGGAAGGTCTTGAATTTGCAAATGAGTCTAAACAAGAAGTAGTATTCCTCAAGATCGACTTTGATAAAGCCTACGACAGGCTAGAATGGGACTATATTCTACAGTCGCTACAAGATCTTGGATGTAGTCAGAAATTCACCAAGATGATTGCGACCCTTCTCGGAAACGCATCGACCCAAATTAACATTAATGGAAAACTTTCAAAGGTGATCAAACTTAGAAGATCTATCAGACAAGGGTGCCCATTGGCTCCCCTTCTCTTTGCCATTGCCACGGAAGGGCCTAGCAGGCTGGTGGAGCATCAGGTGGAAGCTGGTAACATTAAAGGCCTTCGTTTGCCGCATGACCACAGTGAGATCACCATGAGACTTTTTGCCGATGATATGAACGCTTTCGTTCACAATGATAGTACCAGCCTGGAGACGTTCTGGAAGTGTCTTGCTACCTTTTGTGAAGCCTCTGGATCCATAATCAACCACTCTAAGACCGCCTTTAGAGCTATTGGTGGGTCACAGCCCGACCTTCTCATTGATCATGGCTGTCAAATCATTCCGCAGGGCCAAATTTTTTGGCTTCTTGGGATTCCCTTGGGGTTTGGCGTCTCTATGGAACAGCGGTGGAACTGGGTGCTTGCCAAACTCGAAAAAAAGCTTAACTATTGGTGAGGTATGCAAATCAATCTTGCTGGTCGTGCTATGGTTATCAACACGTTCCTCTTATCATCTACCATTTATTTCCTTTCTTGTTGGAGACCGAAAGAGCAAGATCTGTCCAAACTGGATAGTATTTGTAGAAACTTCCTTTGGATGGGCGACCACAATAGGAGGGGGGTGCCTAAAATCAAATGGTCCATCTGCACCAGCCATAGAGATAGTGGGGGACTTGGTTTCTTGGACATTGGGTGCATGGCTAACAAACTGTCGGCCAAATGGATGATTAAGGCTTGGTGCAACGGGGAGGCCTCGTGGGCCAAGTTGATCTTCAGAAACAAGAATGAGTTGGCGCTCATGGGCTTCCCAAATTGGAAGAATCTTGACATCTTGACCTTGCTGTTTTCCCCGATCCCCGTCTTCCCGAAAGGCTCTAATCTGGTGTGCTCCCTTTGGAAGAGTTGGAATAAAGTCAAAAGGTTCACAAGAATAAGTGAAGACTAGAAGTGGGTTGCCGGTATCAGACAAAACGACTCTATCTGGTTTCCGATCCATGGCATCCGGAGTGTAGAATCTTGGAACATTCCAAATGCCAAGAAGCTATGGAACAAAGGCTTCAAAAAATGGAAACATCTCTGGAAAGAATACACCAACCGCTCGATCAACTTTGAGGATATTGACCCTAGCATCAACATTTCGCATGAAGAATGGAACACTTTGCAAAGCAGACGTCTCGCCTGGGACCGACACAAAGTTCGCCTTCTCATGGGACACGACATGTCGAGCTCGCTTGGTCTCAAATGGCACAATGGGAATAGCCTATCAAAAATCCCGAACATCAAAGAAACGATCGACTATCAGGTTAACCTCAACAAAAAGTGGTGCCTGTCATGGACGCGGCTTCGGTGGGACATGAAGTTCATGGCTATCTGGCACCCCCTCATAGAAATCAAAAAGTCTGTCCTCTTATGGCAAATTCTTCATCATGGAATCTGGACCAACCTTAAGGCTAGCAAAATTTGTGGGATCCCTCCCTGGTGCAAACGCTGCTACCTATCTATCGAAGATGTTTCACACATCTTCTTTACCTGCCCCAACTCCAACAGACTCTGCCAGGTGGTTGGAAAGAGAATTAGACTTCAAAAACGTTTCAGTTGGCAACAAGCCCTACTGGGAGAAGCGATCGGCTGCTCCGCGACTCTCTGGAACGCCATCAGAGGGGAGGTCCTATGGAAAATCTGGTGGGAAAGATGTGCTTTCAACTTCGGTGACTCCCCCAAGGAGTGGTCAATTGAGAAATCGCTGTTCCTCCTTGGCAAAAGGATTGTCAACTGTAAAAAATCCCCCCCCTTTAGGCATCATCAAGTACTCCTCTTGATCGATAACAAGCTTAAACCCAAGTGGGCCCCACATGAGGGTGATGAGAGGGTAATTAACCTTCTTTGTAATGTCATCTAAGCTCTGTAAAAGCTTCCCCTGCTTTGTGGGATTTGGGGGGTCCCGTGGGCACTAGTCCCCTTCTCTTGTACTTTTCTTTATTTAATTCAAGTCCAGGAGAGTAGGCTTATGCCAAACTTCCTTTATATTAAAAAAAATGCAATGTAATATACGTATTTCATTAAAGGCACATTTTTCTGTGAAGTTCTGAGAAGTACGCATGTTTTATGAATGGCTTAAATTGAGAGTTGGCTACAAAATGTGTTTGTGCAATGGTTAGAGTTGTACTCTTGAAAGCAAGTGTTTATTCCAATGTGCATTCAATTAAAAAACAATGCTAGGATTATCATAAAGACAAATAAGAATTCTTTCACGAGCATTTGTCTGATTAAGTGAAAACATTTTCATTTGCTTTAAGCTTATCACATTAACTACAAACTATGGACAAGTAATGAAACTATTAAGTCGTTAAGTTTGACTTAATTATTTTCCTTGCGTCTATATATGCTTTTGTGAATCAACTACACCTTTAGTTTCTATCGTACCTGAGCTTGCTCCAAGCACCCCGCGTGCGCCATTAGCGAGACGGTTGTCTTGATCCATGAGCCATCATAACTCACTCCTACATTTGAACCTGACGTGAAACAATGGCTCAGGAGGACATGTATAATTTCTTTTCCTTCTTGCATATGCAATAGTTTTGTTTAGGTTACGTTGTTGCAGTAGCTATGGTGATTCACCTTGCAGAGGTGGAATTCATAAACCTTGTAATTCCCTAGGTGTTGAGGGCTGGGCTTTTGCTTTGAGCGCCTCCACGGGCAGAGGCAAGTAGTTCAGCTTCCTCTCGCCATCCTTACCATCAGGAACTTGAAGAAATACGTTTGCACACACAACATTTAGATTTTGTATTAGATATTTTCTTACTCAATCAATGTATACTTGAAATTATCACGTGCACTTAAGCTTCTTCATCAACTGTGAGGTATATTTACTAAACTTGAGACTGGTGGGTACTATTTTAACTAGGAATTTCGGAGAACGAATTTAAAATATTAGAGTTTTTTAGTACGATTTTAGTTGAAAATTCGAAAAGAATTTTCATTTGAGAGTTAGTATCTACGTTTCGAGAATTGCTCTAGCTAAACTGAAAACAAACAATTTAAGTAGCTTGGTAAGAGACCAAAAAACTAAAGTACAAGAAGAAATTAAAGATTTTATTAAAAAACTTAAGTCTAATAATGAAAATAAACTGGATGAATTATTTAGTGATATGATGTCGAAAACCCAAGGACAAAAAGTAGTTGAAGCAATGCTTAGGGAAAAAGGGAACTTCATTGGAGTAAATGCAACTTATTATCTAGATACATTTGAAGATATAGTAAATTATATGGTTTGCCTGTATCTAAATGGGTAACTTATCTACTGAGGCTTGCTATAGGATCAGCTATAAGTGTAATTGAACCTCATAGTGAGTTTGAATGGGAGTTTTTATTTTTCTTCCTCATAAAAAAAAATGATACGAATGGGAGTTTTTTAGTTTTCTCCCTCATCAAAAAGAAATATGATATGAATGTGAGTTTTTTATTTTTCTCCCTCATCAAAAAAAATGATGTGAATGGGAGTTTTTTATTTTTCTCCCTCATCAAAAAAATATGATATAGATAGGAGTTTTTTATTTTTCTCCCTCATAAAAAAATGATATGAATGGGAATTTTTACTTTCTCTCTCATAAAAAAAGTAAAGTATAATTTTACACTTATAAAAAGAACATTATGAAGAATGAATAATCATGTTTTTGAGCTGTGCATATGAATTTTCTTTTTACATGTGACAGACATATGATTAAAATGATGATGAATATGATGAACAATATGAGTTTCTTTTACTAGTATTATGATAATGATAAGATATTATGATAATTATGATAAAATTTGTGATGCAATATGATTGATGATGAAAATCTATTTTCTTCTAGCTTTTAGTTTAAGATTACTAACAGGACTTGAAGATGAATGGAACAAATAAATTGAAGATTTGGTATGATAAATTTAAAGAAGATTTAGTTGTTTATAAACTTTCTTGCGTTTCATGAGTAGATGTGTACATTCTTCTGATATGCAAGGGAAACTATTAAAATTATGAAACGAAGAATTCAAACTTGAAGTAGGAATATGTATGAGATGAAGATAAGAATTAGAGAGACTATGACAGTCATAAGGCTAGAGAAAGAAAAACTTGACTTGTGACTCCTAGTAGAAGTAAACTTTATTCTATATAAGTAGGCTACCTAGTTTCTAAACCATTTAGCTATTGAGATCCTAGTTCCCAGTATAGTATGCTTCTAGAATCTTTGCTCTGAATAGGGGTTAACCCTTTCCCCTCTAACAAAAAAGTAGCGAAGAAAGAAATGAGAGATGCATAAAGCAGTACATTAATAGTTGCTGCATTATGAGAAATGAAAAATGAGAAAAAGAAAAATTAAAATAAAAAGGAAAAGAGAAAAAAAGTTATCATGAAACAGTTGTGATTTTGAAATCACTTCCGGCTTGTATTGCGGGCAATATGAGGCGGATGTATGCTATAGAGGAATTAGTTAGATGCATCTTATAGTAAGTGATTTAGAGATGAGGAATAAAAAACTTATAAAATATTTCTTACTTTTCAACACGGTTAATAGAAGAGCAAGTACCACGCCTATCTGAATGATTTCTATAGGAATTTCTAAATCTTGTTTTCAAATTCATGCATTGAACGAAAAAGTTTGTAATTCCTGCTTACGTAATTTTCAAAGTTTTCTTCACTATCAGAGGTTGTACTTATGATTACAAGCATATTTTATATATTGTTTCAAAATAAAATGAGAAATATTTTCCAAAAGAATTTGATATTGCCATTTATGATTTGCAGGTTTGGCCCATCGAGGACGATGTCCAGGTTTAGTGGGGGTGAATGTCGGAGAGAATTCCTCTCCATTACTTTATGACAAATAAAAAATTTATTGTGCTTAAGAGCCGAACTCATTTATGTTCTGTGTTTATTTTGAAAAATGATAAATTTGATAGATTTCCTTGTCAAAACACTAGGTTTTACTTGGTAACATTAAGATTTTTGAGATTGTGAATTGAGAAAGTACCTACGAAATTAAGTCAACATAGTTAAAATTATAAATATGGATAAAATGAGTGATTGTTGTGAATGCAACGTTTGTGTGTATGTGTGTGTATAAATATCAGTTCACGTGCACCTTTGTTTCCTTATTGTTAAGAATGGTTCTAGTGCACTCAAGCATGTGCACTATTATGTACATATCTTTTAAAGGATGCATGAAGTGCATGCATTGAAAGCTCAAGAAGTGCTTGAATTAGCTAAAAGCATGAAAGAAAAAAAAATATGTCAACAAATGCATGTAAAGATATTCATTTTCATGCAAGAACATGCATTTGCATATATAAGGGTATAATTGTTTTTGAAGAATAATAAAGATCGCATTCTCATGGTAGTTAGCTTACTTTTTAAAGCTCAATTTTGATATTTGGGAAGAAAGAAGACTAAATATTTATAAAGTTATGTTGGCTACAACCTTGGAACTCAAGATCTCCTTCTCTAATTATAGTTAGAGTTACTTTGTGATTTCATCTAAGATTTTTTTAATTTGAAGATGAAACCTAGTCAAGTGATGTTTAGAACATGAGATAGTTCCTAAAGAAAGAACTTACATGAATTAATCTAGTCTTGTATTTCATGAATCACATCATTTTCCTATCATATGAGATCAAAATGTTGAGCATGAGAATTTTTTTTTAATTTTGCACCATATTTAATAATTTTGCACTTAGAGTATGCATGAAAGTGAGTGAGACTAGAAACTACTAAACAAGAAAAGATACCAACGATAGGACCAAGGGTAAATCCATGTGCATATATGCATGTGAATATAGGAGAGGAAACATCCAACAACCTATGTTTGATCCCACATTAATTTGTTCATTTTGAAGATGGAATCTAGTGTGGGAAAGACAATATGTTATGCTCCATAAAGTCACAAGAACCCACCTTGGTTTCATCAATAAAGTTTTTGGAGCAAAAATAATCAAACTACATGGTGGCAACCGGCAAACATGAGAAAATGAAGCAATGAATGAGGCCAACATATTACCTGTTACCCATATTGGAATAATTAGTCTATTTTCATTAGCTATACACCATGGCTTATTTTTAGATTACAGAATGGTGGTGCATTGGATATGTGGCTTGAGATAATTAGGAAACAGTATTTAAACATACAAAAATGTAGAACCATCAAAGAGACACAAGCATACATATCTATAATGAATATCAATATTTGGAAGTTAATCAATGGATTTTTGTAGACAATATTATTCTTACAAACTTATAATATATCGCATAATGATCTCCATCTATGCAACATATTGTTGCATTTTGAAGATGAGCATGTATACATAAGACTATGTGAATTTGGAAGAGCAACACATTTGCTTAACAAAAAAGGTTTTCCAAAGTTATGAGATCTCATCATAGCAAACAAAAAGGAGAGGATTCAGAAAGATTGGTGGATTGCATGGGAATCCATATCCATTTGCCCTTGACCGTTCAATAAAATTCAAGAGACCTATACAATCTCAATAACTATCTTGAAAATTTTGAAATGGGTAGATTTAAATAGTAATCCTAATGATAAAAATGGGGTTTAAAAGTTCAAGTAGGTAGTATAACTACCATGTGATAAAGGTGCATTGAGAAGATTATGCATATATGACTTGCTTGAATCACTCTTGAATCTTGTTCATTGTAGTTTAAAAATATTCAATAGTGATGCATTAAGACCATATTGAGACGAATGCCTTTCAGAGCACATGTTTATTAATCAAAGATCTTTCCTATCATTGTGTCAGATTCAATTGTTTATTTAATGTTAAATAATAAGTGCTTTAAGTTCACATGGTTTTATGATATATGAAGTGATAATGCCATTTAATATGAAGTGATAATGCTAACACTAGCCCCAAAAGCCATGTTGAGGATAATTTTCTAATCCTCTCTCTCTCTCTCTCTCTCTCTCTCTCTCTCTCTCTCGTGGTGTGGTTCAACGATCTTTCGCCTATCATATCTTGAGTATAACACTTTGAACCACTGCAACAGATGGGCCGTATATCGAGGTTTTAACCGAGGGAGATGAACGCACGTATTTTTTCCCCGATGTCGGTGTAGGTGTTGGTATGTGCGTTGGTATTAAAGCACCGATATGGGTGTCGCTATAAGCATCCGTATGGGCATCGGTATGGGCATTGGTATAAGTGTCGGTATAAACGTCGGTATTACCGACCCCATACCGACGCCTCTATTGGGTATACCGTCGCATATACCGGCGCCCGTTGGGTATACTAATGCTTATTACGATGAAATTACTAGGACTACTGGTGACCATATCTGAAAAATATTTTTTTGGGTAGAGTGTGTTGTCTTTTGCTACAACAACATTACCATGGTGTTGCTTACCAAAAGACAATACACTCTGCCCAAAGAAAAACCGAGTACATGTGATGTATACTCTAGTATCAATCGAAATATGATTCCATAAAATAGAATATTATTGGACACAAAAGAGATAATCAGAATGAACCATGAAGCATGTACAAAAAGAGTTATATATTCCATAAAATGAAGCATGTACAAGTGTGTGGCAAAACACTGTCATATATGATGCTTTTACAAAATGTGGCAAAGCAATGCATTACCATATAAAATCAAATACAAAATTTTGGTGTGCCACTGCCATACACATGCAAAGAACGTTCCATATCAACAGTCCTGCAACAAAGGACATTAATGAAATGAGATAAATTCACATGAAATTTACAAACAAAAAGTAAAAACCAAGTTCATAAATTAATCACCTCATTGCAAATGCTCCCATGAAACGACTGCACCGCATCCCTCCAAGTTCTCCAATAGTGCACTCAATCCATGATGATATCCATAAGCCTCCTTCGTTTGTGTTGGAGGATGACCCATTACCAGCTCCTGCAACAAATATACAAAACATTAGAGGAACATACATGAGAAACTTAACACAAACAAATTCAGTTAATCAAATGGTACTTATAAACTTGTGACACATCGTGTCATATCCGCCACTGCCCAAATGTGATGGCCCAAATCCACTCTAAACTGACCATAGGCTATCCATCGGCTGGTCGGAACTTCTGATAAATCATCTGTGTGATATAATTCTTCCAATCTTTATCTTGTTCACTCCATGTCAACATGATAGAGTGTCCAAACTGTATGGAGCAAAGCTGTCTTATACGTGCACACATTTCTTTGCCAGCCGCATCCATCACTAGAGCTCCATCTCAGATACTATACACCTTGGAGTCATCATGGTCATGAGCACCCCAAGGTGTATGTGGTGTTCTACGTGGTGTACCCCATAGCATACCTACATCTGAGGTATTCCACGTGGTGTTCCACGTAACATGGTACTCGTCCTAGGAGTAGAAGCGGGCGACACAATGTCTGTTGCACTGCCTCCACAACAGCCACCTCCTCTGGACCTACCTGTAGATCCACTCTTAGAACCTCCTGCTCCATAGTGTGACCTCGACCTATGAGACGGGCCAGAACCTGTATCGCATTGAGGTGTCAAACGCACATGTCTACTACTAGACCCAGTAGGGGATGGCTAAAAAGATGGTCGTGGTGGAGTCACATAGCTAGGAGATATACCTCCTGCGGGAGTAGCACCACCCGCAGGAGTGACATCGATAGGAGTGACACCAGGGGGAGTGACACTGGCGGGAGTGAGGCCGGTAGGAGTGAGACCGGCAAGAGTGAGGCTGCCAGGAGTGAGGCCGCCAAGGGTGAGACCTAGAGATCCGATGCAAAATCCTCTAGTCTAGCATCCTCTTGGAGATCCGATGCACCGAGAATATCTATCTCTATATTGATGGCTTCTAAATCGCTTGCTATGCTGGTTTCTTCCTGACCATTGTCTATTGTTTCTTCTTCTCGAACAATGACCTCTTTTTCAATGACCTCTTCTTCTCGAACAATGATCTCTTCCTCCTCGACTATCAAATGAATCTCTGAGTCCACTACAGATGGACTTTCTTCTACATCTATGTTCTCACAAATTTTTCTACTACATGGGGAAACTTGTAAAACAAATAGCCACTCTCGTTCTTCAGAACTTGCTATAAAAACAACTTGCTCACAGTGTTCGGGAAGTACAAATATATCCCTTTCATCCGTCCATAATTTTGTGGAGTTGACTTGAAGCAAACCGCTTGTATCCCGCCTCACTATTGCGCTTCTTCAAGAGGTGACTACTTTGAACCATTTCACATAAAAAACAAAGTAATCAAGCTTCCTAAAAGATAGTTTCAAGATATCTTGAATCACACAACAATAATCTAGCTAGCCTTCTTGAGCATTATCATCTCTTGCACTCGCTCTACTTTTTTGCAGAAAGTTCACTATTACCCCACTATCAAAAGTAGACCTATTTTTATCGATTCATGCGATTCGAAAGTGTCGTCCATGAGACCATAGTGCACCGTATTTAGTATACTCCCAATCACATCCCTTTGCAAGTTCTTCTCCTTCTTCAGAGATATCTTCATCCATTGCCTTTGCTTGTGAAATCGATGTATCTAGCCATCTGCTCGTTGGAAAAGGTAGAATAGGTCGAGGACTTTTCGGAATCACATACATACACACACACATATACACACATACATACACACATACATACATACACACATATACACACATTCATGCATACATACACACGCATATACACACATGCATGCATACACACATATACACATATACACACATGCATACATACACACACACATGCATACATACATACATACACACACATATACACATATTCATACACACATACATACACACATATACACACATGCATGCATACATACACACACATACACATATACACACATGCATGCATACATACACACACATACACATATACATACATGCATACATACACACACACATGTACACACATGCATACATACACACACATATGTACACATGCATACATACATAAATATACACACATGCATGCATACATACACACACATATACACACATGCATGCATACACTCACACACACACACACACATACATACACACATGCATGCACACACACACACATGGGTGTATACACAGACATGCAAATATACACACACATACACATATACTCACACATGCATACATAGACACACATACACATATACACACATGCATACATTCACACACACATACATACACACATGCACACATATACAGACACATAAGCTAGTGTTTTAATTAAATATATATAATTAAATATATGTAATTAAATATATAAAATTTTGAGTTTGAAGTTATTTTTTACATCAAATATCTAAAAATAGGATTAGGGTTTTAGGATATTTACACATACATACACATATGCTTATACACATATATATACACATGCATACACATACACACATGTTTTGGGTCTAGGTCTTTTCGATTAGGGTTTTAGGCTTTCTACACATGCATAACATATATGCACACATACATATACACATATAATACATATATACATGTATATACACACGCATACAGAAATATACATATTTTAGGTCTAGATTTTTAGGATTAGGGTTTTAGGGTTTACGCATACATATAATTCAATTACATTTATATTAAGAAAAAATATAGAAAAATAATAAGAAAAAACATCTGAATATATAAATAAACATATATATAAAACACGATTAGGGGTTTAGGTTTTTTTAGGTGTTTGAGTATTTAGGTTTTAGTATTTTAGGTTTAAGTCTTTAGGTTTTAATATTTCAGGCTTAAGTCTAAGTCTTTCTTATTAGGGATTTAGGGTTTCAACACCTACATAACATATATACACACATACACATATAATACATATATACATGTATATACACATGCATACAGAAATATACATATTTCAGGTCTATATCTTTAAGATGAGGGTTTTAGCATTTAGGCATACATATAACTCAATTAAATTTATATAAAGAGAAAAGATAGAAAAAAATTAAGGAAAAGATCTGAATATATAAAAATATATATATATAAAATAGGATAATTATATAGATAAATAAATATGAAAAGAACTAGGGTTTTAAATAATTTAATTAAATATATATAATTAAATATATATAATTAAATATATAAAAATATGATTAATTAAGAAAAGAATCTGAATATATAAATAGATATATATATATATAAAATAGGATAATTATATAGATAAATAAATATGATAAGAACTAGTTTTTTAAACAAATAAATTTAATATATAAGATTAAATATATAAAAATAGGTTTAATTTTAATCATTTTTAGTACAGTAAATATACATACACATACACACATATACTTATACACACACACACATATATATATATATATATATATATATATATATATATATATATATATATATATATATATATATATATATATATATATATATATATATATATATATATATATATATATATATATATATATATATATATACATATGCATACACATTTATATATGTTTTAGGTCTAGGTCTTTCTGATTAGGGTTTTAAGGTTTTAACACCTACATAATATATATACACACATACACATACACACATAATACATATATACATGTATCTACGCATGCATACAGAAATATACATATTTTAAGTCTAGATCTTTAAGATTAGGGTTTTAGGGTTTAGGAATACAGATAACTCAATTAAATTTATATAAGGAGAAAATATAGAAAAAATTAAGGAAAAAATCTGAATATATAAATAAATATATATATAAAATAGGATAATTATATAGATAAATAAATATAAAATTTTTAAATAATTTAATTAAATATATATAATTAAATATATAAAAATAGGATCAATTAAGAAAAAATATGAATATATAAATAAATATATATATATAAGATAAATAAATATATATATATAAGATAAATAAATATGATAAGAACTAGTGTTTTAAATAAATAAATTTAATATATAAGATTAAATATATAAAAATAGTTTTAATTCTAATCATTTTAATTAGAGTAAATATACATACACATACAATACACACATATACTTACACACCTATCTATATATACATATATATACACATACACATATATATACACATGCATACACATATATACATATTTTAGGTCTAGGTCTTTCTTATTAGGGTTTTAGGGTTTTAACACCCACATAACATATATACACACATACACATACACATACACATATAATACATATATACATGTATATACACATGCATACAAAAATATACATATTTTAGGTCTAGATCTTTAAGATTAGGGTTTTAGGGTTTAGACATACATATAACACAATTAAATTTATATAAAGAGAAAATATAGAAAAAAATTAAGGAAAAAAATTTAAATATATAAATAAATATATATAAAAAAATAGGATAATTATATAGATAAATAAATATAAAAAGAAGTAGTGTTTTAAATAATTTAATTAATTATATATAATTAAATATATATAATTGAATATATAAAAATAGGATTAATTAAGAAAAAAATTGAATATATAGATAAAATAGGATAATTATATAGATTATGATTTTAGGATTAGGGTTTTAGGTTTTTTTAGGTGTTAAAGTATTTAGGTTTTAGTATTTCAGGTTTTAGTCTTTAGGAGTATGATTTTTGGCTTTAATAAAAAAACAAATGTTCTAAAATGTCCATATTGTATCAGGTGGCTAGTTTGGATCCACAGGAGAGAATGGCATGTCCTTGCACTCAGTGCAAGTATCAAATTTATCGAAAACGATGGATTTGTATTGCACATGTAAGAGAGTATGGATCCTTTGATAAAAGTGGACTAAAAAACCTACGCTACCATTCCCATGGTCCCCCAGGTGAGAAGATGGACCCAAACGATATTGCACCGACAACCTCTCGTGGCCAAAAGAGAACAAAAAAGGACTTAGAAGTACAAGAAAGTACTAATAACATGACACAGAATGAACATATGGAAGAGATGCTCGAAGCATGTTATAAGAATATGAAAACATGCGAGGACTAGCTCGTTTACCACTTGACAATGGAGAAAAGATATATGTACTATGTGCATCACTCCGGATGCTCAATGTGCAATCCATTTATGGATGGTCAGATATTAGTGTCACTAAATTGTTCTGGTAAGTGGATTTGAAATAAACTTTCATTGTTGTATTAAAGTAACTTAATTCACTAATATTGTTTTAATTGCTTATTGTAGGCTTCTTAAAGATCAATTTTTGCCAGAGGGCGATGACATGCGTCCATTGGAAAGGATTATACCAAGATTCAAGTGTGTCCGAATGATTGCATCCTCTTTTAGAATGAGTATGAGCATCTCGATGTATGTCGAAAGTGTGGAGCAAATAGATTTAGAGAAGACCTTGTAGGCGAAGCAATCGCTGCAAAGGTTCTTCGCCACTTTACTATCATTCCACGAATTAAGAACATGTTTAACTGCAAATCTATAGCTGATTTAATGTCATGGCATACAAAGAGCAGGTTTACAAATGATGTAATGTGAGTGCCTACTGACTCTAATGCTTGGAAGCACATAGATAGTAAGTGGCCAGAGTTTGCTAGTGAGCCTCGGTCCATACGTCTAGGCCTAGCTATGGATGGAGTGAATCCATTTGGTTTACGCAGTTCTTCATGGAGCACATGGCCTGTATGTTTGGTTAATTATAACATCCCACCATGGCTGGCCACAAAGAAAGGTCATTTATTATTAGCTCTTATTCTACCAGGTAAGTATAAGGTAAAAAACATGAATGTATATCTTGCACCACTTCTGGAAGAACTACACATTTTATAGGATGGGATTACTGTTCGTGACATGTCTCAACCTATTAGAAGAGGAGACGTGCAAGTGCAAAACATACTTATGTGGATGATGCATGATTGGCCTAGTTATGATAAATGTTCAGATTTATCGATCTTGGGTTACCATGCTTATCCCTTATGTGGACCACGAATCGAAGTATGCTATTCCAAAGCACTACGTAAAACTGACTATGAAGAACACCATAGATATTTGCCTGATGGACATGTTTTACATGAAGGATAAATTGTTCGACAAGCACAATGCCAAATGAAAGCCAGCGATTGGAAACAACTGTGGAGTTCGAAAAATCGAGTCAGTGGCATGAAACGGTTGTCCATTTTTCATAAACTCCCTTATTGGAGTGAATTATTGATCAATCATTTGGTAGAACCGATGCATATTTTTAAAAATGTGGGAGAGATTCTTTGGAAGACTTTGATCGGAAAGAAAGAAAACAAAGCTCAAAGGGAGGACTTAGAAGAAAGATGTCGTATGCGAGAGTTGAGGGCAATTACTAAGCCCAATGGAACAGTATCATTACCAAGAGCTCCTTGGGTGCTTCATAGGATGGAAGACCAACAAGTGAAGAAAACAATTTCAGAGTTTTGGACACCTACTGGATGCATGAGGTGTCCAAAGACTGCTTTCGCATGAAACGACGATCTTGGAGGGCTCAAGTCTCATGATTGGCACAAGTTTTTACAGTTTGTGCTCCGTGTAGCCCTAAAAGATTGTGTTTCGACGGATGTACGAAGAACCATTTATAAAATTAGTTTTTTAGTATGGTGGATCTCTTCTAAAGAGATAAATAAAGATAGCATAGAAAGTGTAAAAAACAATGCTATCAAGGCTGTTTGTATGGTAGAGAAATACTTTCCCACAAGTATTCTCACTATTCAACTTCATTTACTGGTTCATGTGGTAGATGAAGTTGCAATAGCATGAACTATTCATAGTCAATGGATGTTCTTCTTAGAGCGCTTCATGAAGACATTAAAAGGGTTTGTTTGACAAAGAGCACATCCAGAGGGTAGCATGGTAGAGGGATGGCTTGTACAAGAGTCTCTTGTATTCATAAGTGAGTTTCTATGCATGTCCGATCCCGAAATGCATCGCTTATGGAGCGATGATGAAGATGTTTGTCTCTAGGTGATGAACCACAAGGGAAAGGACTGCAAAGAAAAATGGATGCAGCTCTCAGAGAGAAGGCAATGAAGATTTGCATAGTTAGCTCTGAGCCTATGCAAAAGTGGTTAGAAAAGTATGAGCTTGACAAGGAAACCAACTCAAAGGAGAGAGCTCAGCTTTGAAAAAATCGTTCCACTCGATTTGTATGCATGTGTGTGTGTATGTGTATGTATGCATATGTGTATATCTGTGTGTGTATGTATGTATGTATGTATGTGTGTATGCATCTGTGTGTGTATGTATGCATTTGTGTATATTTGTATGTGTGTGTATGCATGCATGTGTGTATATGTGTGTGTATGTGAGCATGCATGTGTGTATATGTGTGTATGTAAGCATGTATGTGTGTACATGTATGTGTGTATGTATGCATGTGTAGATATGTGTGTGTGTATATATGTGTGTGTATGTATGCTCTATTCTCCTATCTCTATCTTCCTCTCTTTCATCTCTCTTTATCTCCCACTCTCTCTCTCTTTATCTTTCTATCTCTCTATCTCTCTCTCTTTTTCTCTCTCTTTCTTTCTCTTTCTCTCCCTCTCTCTCTCTATCTCTCTCTCTTTTCTCTCTCTCTTTCTCTCTCTATCTCTCTCTCTCATCTGTCTCTCTCTTTCTCTCTCTATCAATAGAGAATAAAACAATCACTTACAAGTATGTTCCTCTTTTGGATCGTTTTCATCAAAGCTTAGTGTATGTTGTGTATTGTCGAATTTCAAACAATTGATGCCAAAGAACTTTTGCAAAATCAAAGAGAAGAGAAATTATAAGACCTAAAGCATAGAGAAAGACAAAGGCTAAGAGTATGTGCACCAATTACCAAGATGTGAGATCCAAACCGAGAGAGAGTGTGTGTGTGTAGAGAGAGAGAGAGATCTGTCTGTTTGTGTGTGTATGTGTGTGCACGAGACAATGCAGGTCGCAATTTGGTTTGCGTGCGCAAGTTCGAGAGAAGACAATCACTACTCAAACATGCGCAAAAATGTTCAAATTTGCTCTGGGGTTCCCAGTACGTTTAAAACACGGCCTAGGTATGGGCGTCGGTATGGGTGTTAGTATGGGTGTCAGTAACTTCTAGTAAATTATTGACGCTTATACCGATGCTCATATCGACGCACATATCGAGGCACATACTGACGATTATACCAATGGTTGCGGGACATATCGACGATCCGTTTTAAACGGTCATACCGACGGTCACTTGATCGTCGGTATCTTTAAGTGGACTTTTCCCAACATTTATACCAATGCTGAGAGTGACTGTCGGTATAGGCAGCGTCGGTATGCCCCTCATATGTTCAAGTGAACTCATGATCTACTAGCTAGGAGAATGATGGGCTAACCACTTGCGTGAAAAGCCATGGTCAAGGAATATTTACTAATCCTCCCTCTTAGGGTGCCTTTCAACCATCTACTACCTATCATATCTTGAGTCTAACACTCTCTTTCCCTTCTAGGATTATTTTCCTCAATGAGAAGTACTTGATCTCCCCTTGAACTTTTATCCTCACCCTTGCACACTCTCTTGAACCTTCGTTTCTCAACCTTGGTCTCTTGAACCCTTGCTCTCAACCTTTGTTTATTGAACCTTGCCTTTCTGCTTCTATGCCACTTGCCTACAAATTTTGCTTGTTCGTAACCTTGGTGTCTTGAGCCATTGTTATCAACCTCAATATCTTTAACCTAGTCATCAACCATTCTCTGTATCCTCGATCCTCAATCTAGTTCATTCATTTGAAAGCCACTCCAAGAGCTTTACAATGCTATCATATATGTCTAAATCCTACCTATGGATTGGGAAATGCACTATAATCTTTCACAGGGCCACATTGTACCCTATCTAGATTTTTCTTAATGGGATGTACAATAGGACATGCTACAACACACATTCAACCTTACCCAAGCCTACTTTATAGGCTTTAATCCCAAGTATAGGAAGTGGACAATGAAATACTTTGGACTCATCTTCCAATGTATTTGTACCATTTCCCTTGTCACCATCTAGATTTCTCCCTAAGGTCACTCTACTCGTCTAGCCATCATGAGTAGGTACCCCATCTAAAGTGTCTAGCTTTTGGACTCTTCTATTCTTCACAAAAGGAAATTCTTATTCTTCTAGGAATTTTAGTCTATAGAATATTCTTGTCCTTCTAAAGATCATTTTCCTCAATGTTATAGAGCAAGCTATAAACTTGGGAATCATAACTATGATTGCTACTAATATGAGTAGAGTGTAGTGGGTTTCTCAAATACATGATGCTCAAAATGTAGACAACTAGTCTCTTTATTTCCTATCTAGCATTTCCATCAAAAAATAGTAGTACTTGACTTGGTTATACTCTGGGAATCCCTCTGAGGCCTAATTGATCCATGTGTGCACAACCAAAGTACTAGAAATGTTCTCACACTCCTTATCCCTAGACCTTGATCACCAACTTGTGACAGCTTGTGAGCTGTAGAGACCTTCGGAGTTTCACCTTGTCTCCTTGAATACCCAGTGATAGCTTTTCATATGGTATAATTGTGCAAAATTGATGGAGAGTGTTAATCTCCAAAAGAAAAAGCTATCCTTGATGTTAGACCACCTCTATATCAAGAATAACTTTAAACTCCAACCAATTTTGGAAGACAAGCACCAAATTATCAAGAAATTAGCTAACTCTGAATAAAGTCATTTCTCAGAAAAGTCTGCTGCACCTTAATCACTCATTGAATAATCATTCGTGTAAAGTTTTTGATAAAAATTTGTAGAATGTTTTGTATAGAGGTTTTGCACCTTCTCCAAGTTAAAACACTTCAAAATCTTTAGTAGATTATGAGAAATGATTCAAACAATCTACCTATGTCTGAAATTGTCTCTCTCTAAAGTCCACTTTGACACCTGCAACTTCTAAGACATGGTTCTCCAAAACTAGAACCCGTTTAAGCAAATGCTTTTAGCCATAGATGGCTTACCTCTCAACTTAGATTTTGAGTCCTCACTCATGCAAAACTTTAATCTGTGTAGTGAGAAATGATCAAATCATTGACCATCGAAAATGCACCTGTTTCAGAAACCTGTGAACACTCTTTTACATATGAATGTTCCTACTCACAATTCTCACAACGTGTTTACAATTAGGCTCTCAAACTTTAACCATAGAATTATTAACTATGGACTTAGGCATCTACAAAAGGATTCTTGAAATGATCAAGCACAGAAGGAGAATGCACAGAAACATCGGGCGCAACTTCTCTTCATTTCTGACAGAAATTACATCTGGATGAGAGAGCTATTCTAATCTCTTCATAAGTGTCTAATGACTTCTAATTCTACTCAATTCTCATACTCTACAATCTCTCTCATACTTGTCCCAACATTCTCCAAAGTATATATAGACAAAAAATTTACAAGCTTATGACTATTCAAAGATATAAGTGAACTATCTCTGACATAATGTACATATCTGTACACATCTTCCAAATTCTGAATGTGTCCTTCCTTCATGCTTCACAACTTGTTCTCTTCTCAAATCCTTGACTTCATTTGCATGTCAAAACATCAATTGGTGATTTTCCTGCACCAATAGCTCCCCCTCAATCATCAATTGAGGTTTTCTCTATCTTCTTTATGCCTGCCATGTCTTTGAATTTCTGCAGCTTTGGTCCATCCAAGCTTTTAGTAAGCATATCAGCTATCAGATCTTTTGTTGAAGTATGTATGACTTCAATCTCTTTATCCATCACCTTCTCTCTCTCAGAAAGTGATATTGAATCTCAATGTGTTAAGTCCTTGCATGAAACACAGGATTAGCAGCTAAATATAATGAACTCATATTATCTCCATAAATGATAGGTATATTCTGTATAGTGTCAAAACTCTTCATGAGAGTCTTAAGCCATATCACTTCCTTTGCAGCTTCAAACATACCTTTGTACTCAACTTTTGTAGATGATAAAGCAACTATGTGTTGCTTCTTTGAACACCAAGAGATTAACTTATCTCCCACATAACACAAGTATCCATATGTTGATCTCCTATCATCATGATTACCTGCCTAATCTGCACCACTATATATTTTGATGTTTGTATCTGATGTAAAACCATAATACAAACCCTCTTTGAGTGTACCCTTAATGTACCTCAACACTCTTTGACCTGCAATCCAATGTTCCTTCCTAGGACAATGCATGAATTGAGACAAAACTCCTACTGCATATGATAAATCAGGCCTAGTTAATGTAGCATAGATAAGACTACCAACCAAACTCTGATATAGCTTCATATCCTTGAATTCTTCTCCACCATATCTGCTCAATTTGTGATTCACCTCCATTGGAGTAGGTGCTTCCCTGCAATCATTCATTTTAAACTTGATTAACAAGTTTCTCAAATACCTTTCTTCAGTCATATACACTCCATGTTGAGTGTATGAAATCTCCATGCCCAAGAAATATGACAAGTCTCCCAAATCACTTTTTTTGAACTCTTTCTCCATTTTCTTCTTTAAGCTTTGAATGCCTTTCTCATCTATACCTGTAAGAATTATATAATCAACATATATGCACATATAAATGAACCCATCATCACTTGCTTTAACAAGCAAGCTACTATTTGCTTTAGATACTTGAAATCCAAGTTCTTTCAAGAACTTCACAAGTCTATAATTCCATGCCCTTGGGGCCTGCTTCAACCCATACAAAGCTCTCGTGAGCTTACATACATGATCTGGATACCTTCTATCTCTGAATCCTTGAGGTTGCTCCATGAAAACGTCATCTGAAATGTAACCATTTAAAAAAGCATTCTTCACATCTAATTGACATAATTTCCAACCTTTACATGCAGCAATAGCTATGAGTGTCGTGATGGTTGTCATCTTTGCCACAGGACTATAGGTCTCATCATAATCAATACCATATGTTTGAGCAAACCCTTTCACAACAAGTCTAGCTTTATACCTAGACATACTTCCATCTGCAAACCTCTTAGTCTTGTAGACCCATTTGCATCCAATGATCTTCTGACTCTTTGGTTTAGGAACCAAATCCCATGTTTGATTCTCCATTAATGCATCATATTCTTCCTGCATAGCTTTCTCCCAATTTTCCTTACCTTTTACCCCTTCATATGTGGAAGGATCTTCATCTGCCTTTATCATGTAAGCATAATCTTTGGTAGCCAAAAAAGAAGTATCATAGCTATACCTTGTAGGTTGCCACTTGTGTCTTGATGACCTTCTGAGTTCTCCACTCCTTGAAGTTTCTGGTTCTTCACACTCAGGGTCAAATTTTGGCATTTCTTCAACTTCAACCTGCACTTCATTATTCTCCTCTTCATCAAATATCTGAACCTTTGTTTTACCGTTCTTTTGACTCATAACTTCTTCATCACCTGTATTAATATTGATTGTACCTACATACCAAGTACCTTGCTCATCAAATGTTGGAACTAAAGGTCAAGCACAAGCATGGAAGCACATGAGAAAGGTGGACACACACAAGAAGAAGGAGCAAGTAGGGAGCTCCAAGAAGTACATGTCAAATTTTTAGAAGAATCCCCTACAAAAATAGTGATTTCCATCACTTACAACCATTGCAAATACCATTTTCTATTTTTGTAACTCCATTTTGTTCAAGCCGAGGAGTCCTTGAGCTTGAGGAGTATGAGAAGTATCATCCTACCAATTTTCATAATTTTTAGACTTCGTTTGAGCCCTCAAATAAGCCCTGGAACCTAATTTTTAACTATGCCATACACTAGATCTGGACAGGGCCAAAATTAGTCAAAAAACTATAAAAAGAGCTAGAGAGCTCATTTTTGGGGTTATCTTGTTAGAGAATAGAGCTTTTGTAAGAGAACTCTTTTGCAATCAAAGCTTTCCATTGTTCCTCTCTTTGATCTTACCTTGTGCACATGTGTATGTATGTGTGTGCATGTTTGTGTGCTTTCACTCACGCACTTTTGCCTTCACTTATTCAAGGTCTTCATACCGGTCCTCACGTCTCCGTAGATTGACAAGTAAAGGAGGTGGTGCTTACGCTTGAGCTACACCAAATTTTGGCGCCGTTGCCAGGGAGAGAGCTTCGAGGACGAGCGTTCTGATGGTAAGATCGTAGATTTGCGACGTTGGAAGGTAAAAAAACTATCATTTTTGTTCATTTTCTGATTTTTCTTCTTCATCTTCATCATCATCACCATCTTCATCTTCTTCCATCTTCTTCTTCATAGAAATTTCTTATTTTTTAGTGCATTTTCATCATTTTCACACCATCTTTCATGCATTATTGTGCGAGGAGGAGTTAGGAAGTGCAAGAGAGTAAAAGCACTGTGTTTTTCCATGATTTTCTACACATACGGAGCTCGCCCTTGCTCGGCGCTTAGAAATTCGAAGTTCCCACCAAAAAACACGATTCTCTGACGAAAATCGTGATTCTGTGAAAATTCAAATTTTTTTTGCGATTCTCTGTTTCCCGCCTAAAAGCCTTTTGAAAAGAACACGATTATGTGGTCATTCTCAGAATCGCGATTCTGTGGTTGTGCGCAAAATCGCGATTCTCTAAATTTTTGGAAACCACGATTCTGTGAGACAAAATCGCGATTCTCTAGAACACGATTCTCTAAGACACGATTCTCTAAAACACGATTTTCAAAAACACGATTCTTTGTTGGCAATCGCAATTTTCATGTCCAAAACACGATTCTGAGAAAACACGATTATGTGGTTGTGCTCAAAATCGCGATTCTCACAAATCATGATTTTCAGCAAAAAAAACATGATTCTGTGGTTGTGCTCAAAATCGCGATTCTCTAAATTTTGAAAACCACGATTCTCTGAGACAAAATCGTGATTCTCTAGAACACGATTTTCTAAGACATGATTCTCTAAAACACGATTTTCAAAAACACGATTCTCTGTTGGCAATCGCGATTTTCATGTCAAAAACACGATTCTGAGAAAAACATGATTCTGAGAAAAACACGATTTTCTGAAAAAGACGATTCTGTGAAAATACGATTCTCTGCTCAAAATCGCGATTCTCAAAAACACGATTCTCTGCTCAAAATCGCGATTCTCACAAATCAGGATTTTCAGCCAAAAACACGAGTTTGTGAAAACACAATTCTCAAGGTACACAATCGCGATTCTTTGATTTCACAAAATTGCGATTCTCTTGATTTCACACAATCGCGATTCTCTGGAGATTTACAGCATCGCAATTCTCTTGAAGTTCATAAAATCGCGATTCTCTTGATTTCACAAAATCACGATTTTTTCCAAAAGGTATTGTTTGCCTGTTTTGACCCCCTGGAGCCTGATTTGACATAACTTTTTCATCCAAAGTCCATTTCTTGAGCTCTATAGCTCGTTGGAAAGCTCGTTTGATTTTTAGATAGGATAATTTGAAGTTGGGCTTCAAGTGGGACTAGGAAACCAAGGGGGCTCCAAAGGATTTTTTCACCATACCAAGGGGAAATTTTGGACTCTTAGCCAAAGCTTATGAACCTGAGATCTAGTAGACACCTAGGCAAGGATAGAAAAAGCGTTAGATCTTCTCAGTCTAGTGTCAACCATACAACTAAGTCTTGGACACAACAACTAAGTGGTTGTCCTTACGTACTAAGCTCTAACACAAGTGACTCTGAAATGTCTTTTAGCATGGGGAAACTAGCAGGTGGCTCAGGAATTGCCCATCTACAAACACCAGAAGGACCCTATAAAACACAATTGGAATATATTAGGACCAACCAATTAGGTGCTCGCATCTATGAGGATGGCTTGAGGCGATCAGTGGTCCAACTCAAAAATCCACATCAACCCTTTGGACTTGAACACCCAGTGGTCAAGTTCAAAGAGGGTTCATACATTGATAAGGAAGGAACCATGTATGTGGTCAACAACCTACCAGATAGGACTGATGAGTTTGGAAATATCATTCCTGAGAATGAGATAGGAGACCTAGAACAAGGAAATGTAGGACAAGGACCCCAAACTCCTAGAGGCAAGTCAGTTTTGACCAGAGTGATCACTCTAGACTAGATTCCTCAAGATAACAAAAGCATAGAACTATTCTTGAATAGAGAAACAGAGGAAGCCTTTTGGAGATTCAAGCCAGATCAACCTAGCCAATTGGGCATAGTCATCATCTATGAATTCAAAGATCCTGAGATACCAGGCAAAGTTGTCTACCTGGATAACACATCAGAGAAGATATTCTTGGTAACAGAACATAATAGACGTGCATATACTTGGAAGAGTAAATTGATTTTCCCTCCACCAAGATCCAGTGTTTCCCATGGCCTCCAAGGAGTAGGATCATCCCATGCTCATGAAGCCTAGAGAGAAAGAACTAGAGAGAGACGTGAGGTAAGTTTTGCACACACCGTGGGCAGGAATAGGTCAAGATTTGAAAATGAATGACCTGAAGAGAGAGAGACATCAAGCACATAGGCAACAAAGAGATAAATAGGAGTTTCCATTGCCTAGACCCCGAGAGCACCCAAGAACCCTTAGACCCACTCAAGTGATCAAGGCAATGAAGAATTATTTTGACGGGTCAAGAGATCCTTATGATCATGTGTCTGAGTTCAAACAAGTGTTAAGAGCTGAACATGTTAAGGACTTGTTCACCCAGTATGAGGCATTTGGTTTGACTCTTAAGGGCACTGCCTTGGCTTGGTTTCAACCACTGAGTAGTCGCAACTATTGCGATCTAGGTCAGTTGCTAGACGAATTCATTGTAGAGTTTTCCAAGAGTGGTATCAGGCATAACACTTCATCTTTGCTCCACAGTTTCAAGCAGACACCCCAAGAAACAGTGCGACTAGCAGGTACAAGGTTCAGAAAGTACCTAGAAAGATGCCCTGCTCCAGAGTTACCCACTCCAGCCAAACAAGTGGCTTTGTTCTTAGATGGCTTATTGAGCACAAAGGTAAGATCATATGTGTACTTGAAAGAGCCTAGATCCATAGAAGAGTGTGTGCGGACGTGCATTGACATAGAAGATAACTTGGGTGAGGAGTTAGGATTGTCCAAACTCTATAAGGATTCTAATAGTTCTACTAGTCATACTTCAAAAATCTCCACGGCAATAGATGAGATAGCTGAGCAAGTTGCCAAGAAGCTGGGAGTCCAAAATAGACAAGCACAAAGAGTCACCTCATTGAACCGATGTTATACCTACGGAGGGGACCACATGGCTAACGTATGCCCAATGCAAAACGAAAACATTAGAGAAAGGAATGCTCCATTATACCTGCGGAGGGGACCACATGGCTAACGTATGCCCAATGCAAAACCAAAACATTAGAGAAGGGAATGCTCCATTGAGAGAAAATACACGAACCCCATGGCTCAAGATTGTCCCTACAATAGGCAGGCTGTTAGACAAACTTATCAGCAACCTTACCAACAAGGCAGGTATCAGAACCAATACCAATAGCCATATTATCGACCACAATAGCAATATCAGGCACAATATAGGCCACAACCAATCTTGGGAAACCAACCACCAGCTCTTGCAAACGTGATTCCAATCAAGTATGCAGTGGGAGAGGAAAATCCAAATAGAGCATTGGTGCTAGTGACCCCATTGATCTGATGAAAATGGTAGAACAAGCTCAAGCTATACTTGAGACTAGTCAAAAGTTCAATCACACAAACTTTGTCAAAACAGATTTGCATTTTCAAGGCTTACTAGAAAGATTAGAGCAATTGGTAAACAAACCACAAGTTTCTTTACCTCCACAGGCTCAACCAGTTATTGAAAGAGGAAGCTCACCACCAATGGGAGCTTATGTTCCTAATTCCATGGATGCTAGAATACCTCCTTCAATTCAACATTACTCTCAAGAGTTCTTGCGGGAAATACAAGAAGAGAAATGGGCCAAGGAGAAGGGTAATTCCCCTCCTATTCCCCAAGACATTCCATCCATTTACGGAGATCAAGTCAAGTAACAAGAAGACGAAAGGATAGATTTTGAATCTAATACCTTAGAAGAAGTGCCTCAATTTCCATGCCCATGGGAATCTGAATCTCTTCAGATTAGAGCTCCCACAATACTGGCCAGACATGAAGACTCAGTGGTCCCAAGGAACACTGATGTCATGAAGAACACTAAGGTTCAATGTCATCTCACTGTAGAAGAGCTGCTCAAAGCAAAACCTGAGCTATGGAATCATGTGAAGGATTAGGTTCTAGAACTTGATTCCAGTAAGCCAAAAACAGGCTCTAAGCAAAAATTTCCAGAGATACCTCTAGAAAAAATAAGGGACATGTGTGAGGGTGAAGAAGGTAATACTTATCTTCCAATCACCTACCAAGGTTACACAACTAAAGCAATCATAGATTCAGGTGCTGGTGTTGCTATTGCGACCACCTCCTTGTGGAAGCAATGGGGCAAACCCACATTAAGACCAACTAGAATGAAGCTTGAAATGGCTGATGGTCATTTTGAAAGACCTCTAGGATTGCTCGAAGGGATAACTCTAACCACTTGTGGTGTGGAGTTTGAACATACATTTGCTATATGTGACTTTGAGAAAAATAACGTCTATGAGATGATCCTAGGAAGACCCTTCCTACCACAATTGCAAATAGTACACGATTGGGGAACCAACTCCTTGTACTTACAACACTTAGGGGTCACCAACAAGGTCAATTTGAAGGATTACACCTTCACACATGTACCACCCCTACAGTGGAATTCTATCCACAAAGCGAAAGAAGATTCTATCTCTGTGCATTCGAAAAGTTCACCTGATCCATCATGGCTGCATGAAGATACTCATTTGTGGATGTGCAAGTTCGCAGAGGAAGAGGAAAAACATTTAAAGGCAAGAGAAGAAGGAACTTTGCCAGGAGATAGACCAATTAAAGACCCTGCCTATACACTGATGATCTTTCCAGATGAGGAATTTGAGCGTCATGGCTGGCCAGAAATCTTAGCCACCATGGAGATTGGTGTCAATGAAGAACAATGGACACCTCATTGTGATGAGGAGGGTTATGATATCTCAGTGTTCATGTGTCAGCCCTTGCTAGAAGAATGTGACCCTAGTGATGTCATAGAAGAAGAAAAGAATGACGATGATATAGAGTCCATTGTGATGGATAGTTGCTTTAACTCAGAGCAGCACTATCTAGAAGATATAGGAGCGTTCACCCAAAAAGAAGAAGAACCTCTCACAAGTATTAAAACAGTAAATTCAAAGGATGGAAGTGAGAGCAGTCAAAAGAAAAAGAAAAGAAAAGCAGTGAAACAAGAAGAGGAGGAATCATTGTTTGAAGTACCAGAAAACTTCAAGAAATATGAAGTTGACGACAGCAAAATTTTGGTATGAATGCCTAAGCGAGAGGCCATCATAGGGGAATCATATGATAATAAAGAAAAGACCAAGAAAATTGTAGTGACCATTGAAGAGAACGAAGAGAGATGCACATACATAGGAGATGACCTAAGTGCAAGAGAAGAAATGGAGCTTGTAGCTTTATTAAGGGAATATAGGGATGTGTTTGCATGGCACTATAGAGACTTGAAAGGGGTAGATCCAAGAATTTGCTCTCATACTATCCCCATGACTGCTGATGCCAAGCCCACCAAATAGAAGCCCTACACATATAATGATACATATGCAGCCAAAATAAAAGAAGAAATTGGTAGGCTGATTGAAGCTGGATTCATCTATGAGATTGAGCATACTGAATGGGTGTTCCCCATTGTAGTGGTGCCCAAGAAGAACGGGAAGTTGCGAGTGTGTATTAACCTTAAAAAAGTTAATGCCGCTATGATCAGAGATAGTTATCCACTTCCAATCATGGAACACCTATTGAAGCGTGTTTCAGGCAAGCAAGTTTATAACTTCCTTGATGGATTTTCAGGTTATAATCAAGTAGCCATTTCCCTAGAAGATCAACACAAAATGGCTTTTGCCACAGAGTGGGGAATCTTTGCATTTTGTGTGATGCCATTTGGGCTCACCAATGCACCTGCAACGTTCCAAAGGCTCATGTGTCATGTCTTCAAAGAGTTCTTGTGAAAGAGCTTAGAAGTGTATGTGGATGATTTATGTGCTCATTCCCAAGAAAGAAGATTTCACATCCCTGAGCTCAGACAAATCTTCAACAAGTGTAGAGAATATCGAGTGTGTCTGAACCCAGAAAAGTGTGTGTTCATGGTGCGGCAAGGTAAAATCTTAGGTCATATTGTTTCTAAGAATGGAATCTCAATAGATGAAGATAAGGTACGCGCCATAGCGGACTTGCCAAGGCCAAGGAATGTTAAAGAGGTACAAGCCCTTATGGGCCATTGTGGATATTACCGTAGGTTTATCCATATGTACGCGATTGTAGCTAGACCCCTTTATGCATTGTTGTCTAATTTTGAGTGGAACGACGATTGCGAGAATTCTTTCAATGAGCTGAAGAAACGTTTGTGCACATCACCAATACTGACCACTCCTGATTGGAATAAACCATTCCATGTCCATGTGGATGCATCCAATCACGCCATAGGATGTGTGCTAGCACAACCCAGAGGTGAAGGAAACTTAGATTTGCCCATAGCATAAGCTAGTAGATAGCTCACCGCAGCTGAACGAAACTATACCACAACTGAGTGAGAAGGCTTAGGCATGGTATATGCTGTGAAGAAGTTTAGACACTATTTATTGGCGAACAAGTTCAAGTTTTTCAGTGATCATCAAGCTTTGTTATATTTGGTCAATAAACCTTGCAATACTGGATGCTTAGTAAGATAGTTCCTTTTACTAATGGAGTATGACTTTGAAGTTGTTGTCAGGAAAGGTAGAACCCACCTTCGAGCAGATCACCTTTCTCGTATCACTTCAAGGGAGTCACCACAAGGAGTGTTTGATGAATTACCCGATGCTTATCTGTTCAATTTAGAAGTTGTTCCTAAATGGGCAAATAAGTTGGTACTAGTCCTCACCTTCAGACCCGCAAATAAGAATGTGAAAACATCACAAGAAGAAATTGTAAAATCACAAAAATATCACATATTGGCAGGAAGCATGTACAAACAAGATACTGAAGGTGTATTAGCTTGTTGTGTCGAGGATGATGAACATAGTAGCTGGTTGCAACAAGCCCATGAAGTATTGCTAGGAAACCACTATTCTAAACAACGAACATTGCAGAATCTAAAACGTTTAGGAGTGTATTGGCCTAACATGGACAAAGAAATACATGAGTGGATTAAGAATTGTCCAATGTGCAGCGAGAGACCACCAATAGAGCATGCCACCCTTTATCAAGTGTCATCCTGATTGGAGTGCTCCATTGGTAGAGTTTATGAGATCAGGAAGATTACCCAAAGAGGCTAGTCTAGCAAGAAGACGAAGCATGGAGCAAGAGGCTCAAGGCTATGCCTTAGTAGGAGACAACCTATACCGAAGAGGCAAAGATGGTTATCTAAGGTAAGAATCAGACTATTTGAAAGTCTTAGAAACTGCACACAGTGGTGTTGCAGGTGGACACTTCAGTCCTGATCGAGTAATCAAGACCATTCTATTTTCAGGAATTTGGTGGCCCACTCTTCATATGGATGCTCATACCTATGTGAAGAAATGTGACACATGCCAACGTGCACAATATCGAGTTAGAAAAGACGAGATGCCTTTGAGGCCAATGATGGGAGGGCATGCATTTTCCAAGTGGGGCATAGACTTCATAGGTCCTATTAACCCCCCAACTAGAAACTCCCATGCAGAGTATATTATTGTAGCCACAGATTACCTTACAAAGTGGGTACAAGTGAAAGCCACAACAAAGAATGATGCTCAGACTACGGCTAAGTTCTTATTGGAGAATGTGTTCATGAGATATGGGCTACCAATAGAGTTAGTGAGCGATAGAGGCACACACTTCTTGAATGAGGTCATTGAAAATCTTCTCCAAGAATTCTTGGTGATACATAAGAAGTCTGCCCCTTATCACCCACAAGCTAACGGACAAGCCAAGAGCACCAATAAGATCCTCTGTAATGTATTGACAAAACAGGTAAATAATAAACGCTCTGTTTGGGACAAACAACTTCATCATGCTGTTTGGGCTTATCGAGTTGCCTACAAAACGGTACTCAATGCCACCCCATTTCAGATGGTCTTTGGACAGAATGCTGTGCTACCATTAGATTTCTTAATCCCTGCCTTAAAAGTAGCACAAGAGTATGAGTGGAATGGGCATGAATTGTCCTCTAGGATCTTTGATCTCGAACGCTTAGGTGAGACGACGCTACGAGCGGCAGCAGTCATCTACGCTGCAAAGAAGAGGCAAAAGGCATACTTTGATGCACACATCAAGGATAAGGGATTCAAAGAGGGAGATCTAGTGTTGGTTTATACACTAAAACAACATGCCCGTAAGTTGGAAAAAAGAGGATACGGACCCATGATCATTAATAGAATTTCCACTAGTGGTGCAGTTCAGTTGGCCACTCTAGAAGGAGATATCTTGCCAAACTATATTAGTGGATGTAGAGTCAAGTTATACCAAGAACCTCTTACAGAGGATATGCTTGCGAGACTCAACACTGCTAAGAAGCGAAAAGAAGAGGAGTTAAGGGTGAGGGAAGAAGCATAGGCAGAGGCTAGAGAGCGTATTAGGCGAAATAAGTTAAGGCGACTAGGCCTAGATGTCAACTCAAAAGTCCCAAAATATCACATGGATATGTGCCAAAAATCGAGCATAACTACTTCTTAAGTCATTGACCGACGTCCCTTTGTGACCATAGAGATAGGACAAGCAAAGGGTGCAAGGACTGTGAAAGCATTGATTGACTCAGGTGCAGCAAGTAGTGCAGTTAGACTATCCTACTGCCAAAACTTGCAGTTGAACATCAATCCCATAGAAGCTTATCTCATAGGATTGGGAGGTGTGGAAACCCCTTGTTTGGGTGAGGTGGAACTTCCCATCTACCTGCAAGATGTTCCAATGAAAGTCAAAGTGCTAGTGTGTCAAGATGAGCACCTTACAGAACCACTTGTCTTAGGACAAGATTGGATTTATGACAATGCAGTCAACTTAAACCTAAGAAGTCAACTTCTTCAAGTTTGGGTCCAAGGACAATGCTTTACATTAGAACTAGAAAATGGCATGCTCACAAATCCAGATGTCACATCTTGTAGTTCTTCTAAGACTAATCATATGGAAGAAGATGTTGTACGTGTCAAAAGCTCTATGATGCAGAAGGAGTCAATCGTGGAAGAACAGGTTCGAAGGCGGGTGGATCTTTCTTCTTCTCCAAAGAATCAAGTAGCCTCACTAGTGAGTCCACCACACAGGCAAACACAACCGTTCACGACAACTGCTACATCAAATAGAAAGACACCATTCTACAAGAAAGAAGTTCCGAGCATGAAACATATCTCGGTACGCAAAGAAGAGCAACCACCAGCCTTGCCCCCACAAAGCCCACCCAGGCAAGCCAACCAGGCCAGAAGACAAAGGAAGCAGCTCGGACTAGCTCAATCACAAGGTATCCAACAAGTTTGGGTGCCTAAGAAATTAGCTGCAGCTCAACAAGGGCGATTACAGATGTGGGTACCTAAGAAGCTCTTATATCCACAACAACCTATGTTCTCCCACATGCGAAAGGTCTCAACAAAGAAGCCAAAAAGAGAAAAGGGTATGAACCACGTACAGAGACCGAAAGAAGATCAAATCAGCTCTTCAACAATAGTAGGAAGACGTGCAAAAAATATATGGGTTTGGAAGCCAAAAGTACAGGAAGCCTCTACCAAACCACAGCGCCAACCACGCTGGATACCACAGTTCAGAAAGCATCCTAAAGTGATCTTTACAGTGCCAAATAATGTTCTAAAATGGACCCCAATAAGGAGGATTACATCATTTCGAGATCCAATGGATAACTCCACCAAAGCTCGCATCAACATCGACAAGTAACTTCGAAAGCCTCGTTGAGCGACAACCATGTGCTTCTTGCACAACCCTGTCTTTTGCACCATTTAGGTCATGCACATCCAACGTATGCATTAATATATAGGGCCCTATTACATGGCCGTGTATAGACACATTTGAGAGTCCCATGCACAAGAGCACATTGACATATGTCAACTATTTTTTCTGAGACTAACATCTGTCTTCTTGTTTGGTGACATTGTTCCTCAAAAAAAAATAAAAAAGAAAAAGAAAAAAAAAGAAAAAAAAGAAAAAAAAAAGAAGAGAAAGAACTTGTTCCCAGGTTTCGCTCATGATACATGAATGAGTCATGCTTAGTGAAGATTGAACCATCGATTACTGGGCATTTATCAGTTTGGATAGAAGTGTGTCTTGGCTAGCAGATGATGTAATTGCTGCCTTATCTAGTAGATGTCAAGAACTTGGCATCAACATGGCATCCACAACTATGGTTTCCTCTTACTATGGTAGGAGTAAAGAGCTTGAAGGTCCGCAACTTGAGTGATGCTTAACCACTGCATGTATCAGAGCATCTAGGGAGATATCTGCAAGGGGTAGTTCTGGTACCCTGCAAATCTTTGTATGTATACTGGATGAGAAGGCTCTTGCTTATGGTGAGCTAAAGAGAATATGTGAAACTAAGCTTGGTGTAGCTCTCGAATGTTGTTTGTCAAGGAATATAAGGAGATTCAATTCTTTGTATTTGACAAATGATGCTTTTAAAAGAGGAGACAGGATCTGCCACTCAAAAGATCTCATAAGTGGACCATCAACATGGACATTCATCAACAATGTTCCATCCCAAAGGCCGAGTGTACAACACAAAGAGATGCACATCGATCGACCTACTCCATGGTAAGTATCTTTACTTTGGAAACATCATAACCATGATAGCTTACGAAACCTCTTCGTCGGCATACCCTTGAGCACTTAGCTCAAGAACCCCAATTTTTGCACCATACTTCTTCAGATGCATTTTCCAAGTAAGCATGCATAGGGCTACATTACAAGGCCGTGCACAAGGCACATATTTTCCTCAACCCATGCACAAACACATTTACCCATCATCCATTATGGGTTATGAGTACTGGGCATGACTACTATGAACATCAACTTTGGAAGATCTAGAGGACATCAACGGAGCCTCATAACAACACAGTCATGCTGGAATCCAGCGAAGAAGTACATACCAAGGCACTACAACTTGCAACGACTCGCACTCACAGATGAAGAACCGGACAACCAAACCTGCCACATCTGGAAGCCATACGACTTTTGTTCATACAGAAGGAACACTCCCTCTCAAAACACTACTTGGAACAACCACTACAACAAGGGTCTGTCAGGGATGACATACTCTGGAGTGGGGGGAGTGTTGGAACTCAAGGTCAAGCACAAGCATGGAAGCACATGAGAAAGGTGGACACACACAAGAAGAAGGAGCAAGTAGGGGGCTCCAAGAAGTACATGTCAAATTTTTAGAAGAATCCCCTACAAAAATAGTGATTTCCATCACTAAAAATCATTGCAAATACCATTTTCTATTTTTTTAACTCCATTTTATTCAAGCTGAGGAGTCCTCGAGCTTGAGGAGTATTAGAAGTATCATCCTACCAATTTTCATAATTTTTAGACTTCGTTTGAGCCCTGAAATAAGCCCTGGAACCTAATTTTTAACTAGGCCAAACACTAGATCTAGACAGGGCCAAAACTAGTCAAAAAACTATAAAAAGAAGTAGAGAGCCCATTTTTGGGGTTAGCTTGTTAGAGAATAGAGCTTTTGTAAGAGAACTCTTTTGCAATCAAAGCTTTCCATTGTTCCTCTCTTTGATCTTACCTTGTGCGCGTGTGTGTGTGTATGTGTGTGCATGTTTGTGTGCTTTCACTCACGCACTTGTACCTTCACTTACTCATGGTCTTCATACCGGTCCTCACGTCTCCGCAGATTGAAAAGTAAAGGAGGTGGTGCTTACGCTTGAGCTACATCAAATGTAACATCTTTTGATACAAGAAATTGTTTTGTGGATGGACTCCACAACCTATATCCCATCTGTTTATCATCATAACCAATGAATACATACTTTTCAGCTTTAGGTTCTAACTTGTGTCTTAATTGTGATGGCACATATGCATATGCCAAACATCCAAATACTTTGCAACGATCCAAAGTAGGTCTCTTACCCCACCATGCCTCATATGGTGTCATACCCTGCAAAGCTTTACATGGTAGCCTATTGACCAAATAAGTAGCTGTACTTACAGCCTCAACCCACAAATAATTTGGGCAATTTTTCTCCTTCATCATTGACCTTGCAAACTCAACAAGAGTTCTATTTCTTCTCTCTGCTACACCATTTTGTTGAGGAGAGTACCTGCAAGTGATTTCCCTTTTTATACCTGTATTTGATAAGTAATTACTGAACTCATTAGAGAAATAGTCTCCCCCTCCATCTGACCTTAGTCTCTTCAATTTTTGACCTGTAATTCTTTCTGCATATGCATGATAGTGTTTAAATGTATTAAACACTTCTGACTTATCTTTGATCACATAGATAGTGATCCATCTGGTAGCATCATCAACATAAATCACATAGTACCTTGAACCATTGATACTGAAATCCTTTGATGGTCCCCACAGATCTATGTGTACCAACTCAAGCTTCTTTGAATACATGAAACCATGCTTGGAGTAAGATTGCTTATGAGCCTTACCTAATTGACATGCCTCACATTTGTATGTCATATGTTGACCTGCAACACTAGGAAATCCAAGCACTGAACCATTGTTAATCATATCTTTGATACCTCTTTCATTGAAGTGTCCAAGCCTCTTGTGCCAAAGATCTAACTCAGAGATCTTATGTCCTCCATAAGTGAACAAGGCATGACCAACATTACCTTGAATCTTCAATGTGAACAACCTTCCTTCTTTCTTCCCTGAAACAATTTGTTTATACCCATTGCTAGGGTCTTCCACAAACAATCCTTCATTAGTGAATCTAACTTCATAACCTTTTTCAACAATTTGTCCTACACTTATCAGATTCTTAGGAATTGTAGGAACATATAAGACCTTACTCAAGAGAGTACTTCCATCCTTGGCCTTCACTGATCCAATTGACTTCACATTATGCTTTGTATTGTCACCTGTTTGAACAACATGATTAGATACCTTATTTTCCAAATCAGTCGTCAATGCTATGTTACCACTCAGGTGATTGCTACACCCTGAGTCAATGTAGAAGACTCTTTGGTCTTCACTTTGCCTTTCACAAGTTGCATTCATTATCAATGTTGAATCCTCCTTTTGATGTGAAGCATAATTGTAGTAGGTATTATTGTATTGTTGACTTTGGAATCCTCTACCTGCATTTCTTCCAAAGTAACCCCTACTAGCTCTTCCTCTGAAATTACCTCTTTGATTTCTGCCACCTCTTCCTCTTGAATTAAAATTCTGATTATATCCACCATTACTTTGATTCTTATGCCAATAATCATTAGCTAAGTGATTTGTCTTACCACAAATCCAGCAAGCTTTGGCTCCATCTTTATTATTCCTGCCTCTTCGTCTACCTTTGCCACCTCCTCTTCCTCTTAGGAAGTTGGCTTGACTAGTTGTGCCTTCATCTTCATTTCCTTGTTGTTTTCCTTTGCTATTTTTCTTCTTATCCTTTGAGTACATTGCATGACCTGTACTCTTGTCACCTTCACCTTTGACATCCTGCTCAAAGGTTAACATATGCCCTAGCAACTGATTTAGGTCAGCAGTAAAATGATCAAGTGATAATTCAGTAGACAGAATGAATGGCTTCCATTTGTCATCACCTCTCAAACCTGTGAGGATTTGCCTTCCCAATTTATCCTCCTCAATGTCTTCATCAACAGCTCCTAATGCATCTGCAATGTCCTTCATTCTGGTTACATAATCTGAGATAGATTGAGAGGCCTTCTTCTTGAATAAAGTAAATTCTGCCCACAAGGATGCCTTCCTAGACTTTGTGGTATTTTGGAAATGCTCCTCCAAAGCATTCCATATATCACTTGCACTTTCAAGACCTCTAATGTGAGAAAGCAAGTAAGCATTGACTGCCATATAGATAATGCTCCTAGCTTGAGCATCTTTCTTCATCCAATTCTTCAAATCTGATGATTCCTCCCTAGTTGGAACACTAGGATCTCTTAATTAAGGCGTTTCTTCTTCACCTGTAATATAACCTATCAAGTCTTTGCTCATTAGATGAGCTTCCATCCTCATTGACCATGTTGGATAGTTCTCTCTATCCAATTTCTCTATATGAAGAGAATCTCCCATCTTTTCTTCACCTGTATAATGAATTCTTCAATCTTTATAGAGTATAAGGTTACCCTTACTTCGAATGACACTCCTTTTGTCTTCGTTGGTGCCGTATGACCTCCTTCTCAAGCTTTGCCCTCAAGCTTTCACGTTTTGAATCTTCAGATGTTGAATTTTGTATGTCTGCAGCAGTCGGAGTCTTCCTTTCCTCAATTTTGATACTTCGTGCTCTGATACCACTGATGGATAGTGTTAATCTCCAAATGAACAAGCTATCCTTGACGTTAGACCACCTCTATATCAAGAATAACTTTAAACTCCAACCAATTTTGGAAGACAAGCACCAAATTATCAAGAAATTAGCTAACTGTGAATAAAGTCATTTCTCAGAAAAGTCTCCTGCACCTTATTCACTCATTGACTAATCATTCGAGTAAAGTTTTTTATAAAACTTTGTAGAATGTTTCGCCTAGAGATTGTGCACCTTCTCCAATTAAAACACTTCAAAAGCTTGAGTAGATTATGAGAAATGATTCAAACAATCTACCTATGTCTGAAATTGTCTCTCTGTATAGTCGACTTTGACACGTGCAACTTCTAAGACATGGTTCTCCAAAACTAGAACCTGTTTAAGCAAATGCTTTTATCCATAGATGGCTTACCTCTCAACTTAGATTTTGAGTCCTCAATCATGCAAGACTTTAATGTGTGCACTGAGAAATGATCAAATCAGTGACCATCAAAAATGCACCTATTTTAGAAAACTGTGAACACTCTTTTACATATGAATGTTCCTACTCACAATTCTCACAACCTAACATGTTTACAATTAGGCTCTCAAACTTTAACCATAGACTTATTAACTATGGACTTAGACATCTACAAAAGGATTCTTGAAATGATCAAGCAGAGAAGGAGAATGCACAGAAACATCGGGCGCAACTTCTCTTCAGTTCTGATAGAAATTACATCTGGATGATGTTGATATATTTAGGTAGTGATGTGTGTGAACACTCTAGGACTGCCGGGGCACTTTTTTCCCTCTTTAGGAGGTTTTTTGCCCCCGGCTTGTATATACGCCTATTGCCCTAATGGGCTACTTATCTTTGTACATTCTCTAGTAATACATTCAGTCTTGTGTGTTGTGCTCCAAGCTTCTTCTTCTTCCTTGTGTTGTTCGCGTGCTTCTGCAGACGTCTAACTCCAAAAATTGGTATCAGAGTAGGTCGTCGCTTCTTCTAGGGTGCCGTCGACACTCCTCCGTTTGTAGTCTCAGATTCGCACGAAATTTGGTGAGCATACTCAGCGTGTTTCCGAGATCAAAACTGCTTTGCTCTGTGGTGCCAAAATCGCGATCTGAGCTCATTTCGGCCTCCGAACGCACTATCGCAGTGCTTGTGCAGGCTATTTCGTCCTTTTGTGCCAAAGGTATATACCAATTTCTGTTCGCCAGTTTAAGCGTCTCGAAGTCTGCTACAGGTCTAGCAGCACTCGTTTGGGCAGTTCCGTTCAACTTTTTGAGATACAGTCAATTTTCTGCATCAAGGTATTTTAGTCATCGGCCATGGCTGAAAGCAGTGATGTATTCTGTATGTTGGCTGTTGAGGATAAGTTGGATGGTACCAACTACCCATTATGGGCTTATATGATGCGACATGTACTGGTTGCAAAAGGATTGTGGAACATTGTGCAGGGTGTTGAAAGACGTCCTGTTACACCTGTAACGACAGGTACTGCAAATACAGGTGTTGGAGCTGATGAAGATGGTGTCGAAGATGATATTCAGCAGATTCCTGTTCGTGCTGCTATTTCTGTTGAACCTACTGCAGAGCAGATTTGTTCGGATGGCAGAGATGCCCAGGCACATGCATTGATAGCTTTGTCTGTCAAACGTGCCATTATTCCTCACATTCGCTCTTGCAGAACAGCAAAGGATGCTTGGGATACACTTACCACTTTGTACCAGGCTAGGAATGAGGCTCGTGTTGCTTACCTCCGAAAACAGTTGGAGAGTGAGCACATGAATGAAGGTGATTCTATGGACAGTTTTCTTACAAAGATCAAAGACCTGAAGGAACAATTGATTTCTGCTGATGAGGTTATACCAGGTAGCTCACTTGTGCAGACCGTTCTGAATGGTCTTCCTGATTCATATCAGAGTTTTGCCTCTACTCTTCGGTTGATGATGAAAGGCAATCCGAATGCCTTGTCATTTGAGGAATTAGTCTCTATTCTGTTGCAGGAAGATCAGTCCAGGCAGAACATGTCCATTATGCGTGTTGCAGATCAAGCTTTCCTGGCTAGTCAGAAGGGCAAAGGAAAATGGAGCTCTTCTACTAGTAAGCAGAAATCAACAAATGCTGCACATTCAAAGAACCAAGACAAAGATGAGAAAAAATCACAAAAGCAGAAATTGTTTTGTAAGTACAGTAAAGGCAATGATCATATCATAAAGAACTGTCCAAAACTGGCTGCTAAAGAGGCAAAGAAGAAAGAGGCTGGAATGGTTGTTGCAGAGGCCTCTATACCAAAAACAGAGTCTGCAAATCTTGTGCAGGAAGAAGAATGGGCATTTACTACTGTCTGCAGTTTTGACCCATCTTCTCCTGATCAGTGCATGTCTGCAGTAGACTCAGATGTTTGGTACTTTGATAGTGGGGCGACCAAACATATTACCTCGCAGCGCAGTTTCTTCTCTTCACTCGAGCCTGCCCCTACAGGGAATACTGTCACATGCGCCAATAACTCCTCTTATCCTGTTATGGGAGTTGGTAAGATCATTCTGACTACTGCTGATGGTGGTTCTTTCACTTTGTCAGATGCTTTATTTGTGCCAGGGATAAAAAAGAATCTGTTATCAGTTTCTGCATTAGCCAAGATTGGCTTGGTTGTGAAATTTGTTGATGACAGGTGTACAGTCCATGATCTCTCAAATGGCAATGTGATTATTGCTTCTGGCATTTTATGTCGTGGGCTGTATAAGCTCATAGACTATGAAAGATCTGTGAATGATTCGGCATGTGCAGTTCATGATTCTGAGGCTATGTCAGATGCAAAGCTTTGGCATGCATGCTTTGGTCATCTGAATTTTGCTAGTTTGTTACGCCTGTAGAAATCTCAAATGGTGTTCTCTTTGCCCAAACTTGAGGCACCTGGAAAACATGTTTGTGAAGGCTGTATTTTGGGCAAAATGAAGCGTTCTTCCTTTCCAAAAGATGGTTGAGTTCGGGCTACGCAGAAATTGCAGCTTGTACATAGTGATGTCTGTGGTCCTATGCAGACACCCTCTTTTGGAAATTACCTTTACTTCGTGACTTTTATTGATGATTTTTCCAGGCATGCATGGGTATATCCACTCAAAGCAAAGTCCGAAGTGTTCATGTGCTTCAAACAGTTTTTGGTTTTGGCTGAAAATCTGTCAGCATGTAAAATGGGCACCCTCCGTTCTGATCGAGGGGGGGAATATATGTCTTCAGATTTTAATGCATTTCTGGCTGAACGTGGGATAAAACACCAGTGTACAGTGCCGTATACACCTCAACAGAATGGAGTTGCTGAACGGAAGAACAGGTCTCTCATGGAGATGGCGAGGTGTATGGTCAAGAGTCAGGCTTTACCTCATAGTTTCTGGCTTGAGGCTGTCATGTGTGCAGCATATGTACTACACAGGTGTCCCACTAAAGCGTTGCAGTCTATCACTCCATATGAGGCTTGGCATGACCGCAAGCCATCTGTTGCTCATCTGCGTGTTTTTGGTTGTTTGGCATATGCATTAGTGCTGAACAACATCGCAGAAAATTGGATGATAAGGCAGTAAAATGTATTTTTGTTGGGTAGAGTTCTAAAAGTAAAGGCTATCATCTGTATCATCCACAGACTAAACGCATTCTGGTTAGCCGTGATGTTGTCTTTGTGGAAGATGCTATTCAGCCATTGCTTTCATGTACTAAGGAGACATCTGCTAGCTCCAAAGACATGTATGATACTTTGATGCCTCTTTTTACAGGTGGACAGTCTAGTGCTGGTCCTAATGAGGCAACTTCTCAGCCTTTGCAGGTTTCATATGATGATGCAGATCATTCCATTTCTGATGCAGATTTACATGATGCACTTGCTGATGAGAGAGCTCATATTGAGAAGGCAAAAACTATGCCAAAATGGCTGGTGCAGACTTTGCGTGACAGCAAATTAGATGCACCTTTGTCATATTGTACTCGTTCAGGCTCTCATAGTGCCTCCTTTGCATCAGATTGCTATGCTATGGCTGCATCTAGTCTCTGTGATGAGAATGAGCCTGTTTCTTTTGAGGAAGCACAAAATTCAGAAAATTGGATGGCTGCTATGCAATCTGAATATGATACTATAATGAAGAATGGTACATGGTCTTTATGTGACTTGCCTCTTGGCAAGAAGGCCATTGGCACTAAGTGGGTATACAAGCTGAAGCGTAAACCTGATGGTACAATTGACATGTATAAGGCTAGGCTTGTTGCAAAGGGTTATGTGCAGGAAAGAGGCATTGATTTTGATGAGACCTTTGCACCTACATGTCGTATGACTACTGTTCGGAGCATTTGTGCACTTGCAGCCCGTCATGGTTGGAATGTACATCAGTTGGACATTAAAACAGCATTTCTAAATGGTGACTTGCATGAAGAAGTGTATGTTTTTCAGCCCCGTGGCTTTGTGCAGAAAGGGCATGAAAACCAGGTGTGCAGGTTAAAGAAGGTGTTATATGGTTTAAAGCAAGCACCACGTGCTTGGTATGAGAAGATACATGCCTATCTGATTGCACATGGTTTTGAGAACAGTCCAACTGAAAGCACCTTATATGTTAAGCGTGCTAATGATGTGCTTCTGATCATTGTTATCTATGTTGATGACATGCTGCTCACTGGTCCTATTGAGACACATATTGCTGATTTTAAGGCTGATTTCCATGCCTCATTTGAGATGTCTGATTTGGGGCATTTGCATCACTATTTGGGCATTCAGTTTATGCACGTTGATGGTGGAATGGCCTTGTGTCAAATGAAATATATTGACACATTATTGCAGCGTTTTGGCCTTGAAGACTGTAAGCCTATTGCCACTCCTATGGAGACAGGTTTACGATTGAGTCTTCATGATGCTGGTTTAGGGTTTAGGGTTTAGGTGTTGGATGCTTGATTTACTTATGTATTACTTGGCCAGATATTCAGTTTGCTGTCTCACAGATGAGCAGGTTTATGCATTGCCCAGGAGTCACGCATTGGAACGCGGTTAAGCGCATCTTTTGCTACTTGAGTGGTACTCGGCTACTTGGGTTGTTTTATCCCAAGGGGGGATCACTACCTCCAGATTTGCATGCTTTTTCTGACTCAGATTGGGCTGGTTGCTATACACTCGTGTGTCCACCAGTGGTTTTTGCTTCATGCTTGGTAGCTCATGTATATCTTGGTTGAGCAAGAAGCAGCCTACTGTGGCCACTTCCAGTTGTGAGGCTGAGTATAGGGCAGCTTTCACAGCGACTGTTGAGTGTGTGTGGCTCAGACGCCTTATGGCTGATTTGGGTGTTGGCCAGTCTTTTGCCACCACCATCTTCATTGACAGTCAGAGCGCATTGGCAATTGCGAGGAACCCTGTGTTCCATGCTCGCACTAAGCACATTGAGGTGCATTATCACTATGTCAGGGAGAGGTTCTCTGCTGGGGAGATCAGCTTGGCATATGTGCCCACGCAGGAGAACATTGCAGACCTTTTCACGAAGGCTCTGCCTAGGGAGAAGTTTGAAGCTTTCCGCAAAGCTTTGGGCTTACTTCCTTTTGTGGAGTGATTTCCACATAGCTTGGCACTTCCTTATACATGAGTGCCAGCTCCTTGTTCACCGCATCAATAACAGGGGGGATTTGTTGATATATTTAGGTAGTGATGTGTGTGAACACTCTAGGACTGTCGGGGCACTTTTTTCCCTCTTTAGGAGGTTTTTTTCCCTCGGCTTGTATATACGCCTATTGCCCTAATGGGCTACTTATCTTTGTACATTCTCTAGTAATACATTCAGTCTTGTGTGTTGTGCTCCAAGCTTCTTCTTCTTCCTTGTGCTGTTCGCGTGCTTCTGCAGACGTCTAACTCCAACAGATGAGAGAGCTATTCTAATCTCTTCATATGTGTCTAATGACTTCTAATTCTACTCAACTCTCATGTTCTACAATCTCTCTCATACTTGTCCCGACATTTTCCAAAGTATATATAGACAAAAAATTTACAAGCTTATGACTATTCAAAGATATAAGTGAACTATCTCTGACATAATGTACATATGTGTACACATCTTCCAAATTCTGAATGTGTCCTTCCTTCATGCTTCACAACTTGTTCTCTTCTCAAATCCTTGACTTCATTTGCATGTCAAAACATCAATTTGTGATTGTCCTGCACCAACAAAAATCATTTTTTCCATTAGAGTAAGGAAAGATATTGTGCTCATCCAAAACTATGAGTCTAAGATGGATCTTCCATAAATCGGTTCAATAACTTTAAACAATGCTATCCTCATCCAAAACAGTCTGACTATCATATAATTCTCGTGGGGAAATACTAAAAATAAGTGGAAATCTTTTCCAAATAGTGATTAATATCAAAGATCATGTAAATCAGCTTGATTTAGTCACTGTAATAAAAATGAAACTCAAAAAATTCTTATCATGATTCAAAGCGTGAATCAAAGATATCAAGTCTTATTGATCAAAATTATGGACAAACATGTCAAGACTACGTACATATGATACATGAGATTTAGTGGGAGAAATTAGATCTATATTCTCTTAGTTTCCTTTAAAGCATTCCAATACCATTTTTGAGGAAAAACATGAACTTAAGGGGAAGGAAATTTTATGTGAGTCCCTTTAGAAGGGGAGCTGTGACCACTCCCTTAGTTATTAGGACACATGGGCTCTCACATGAGTGCCAAGTGAATCTCAGGTGTGCAACCACCTTGGCTCACTATTATGGAAATGAAATAGTATATTTCTCATTGTATGGTGGGGAGGAAAGTAGGAAAATCAATCTCTCTCTCTCTATATCTATGCATTTCTCATTTTTTAGCAAACATCATTTTGCTAAGGGTCTCAAACTTTGAGCAAGACCTAGTGCACATAACTCATATATCTGTAGATGCTATTATTTTAATCATTGGGTTCTTTGAAATGACTTCATGATAACATTGTTTCAAAATCGGTAAATTATGTAGACAATGTTGGAGTTAGATGTCTGCGAAAGCACACAAACAACACAAGGAAGAAGGAGAAACTTGGAGCACAACACACAATATTGAATGTATTACCACTAGAATGTACAAAGATAAGTACACCATTAGGGCTAAAGGCATATATACAAGGCAGCAAAAACAACCTCCTAAAGAGGGAAAAAAGTGCCCCAAGAGTCCTAGTGTGTTTACACACATCACTACCTAAATATATCAACAAACCCCCCCCCCCCAGGAGTGAAGCGGTGAACAATGAGTTGTCATTCATGTATAAGGAAGTTCCAAGCTATGTGGAATCACTCCACAAAAGAAATCAATCCAAAATCTTTGCAAAAACCTTCAAACTTCTCCCTAGGTAGAGCCTTCATGAAAAGGTCTACAATGTTCTCCTGCATGGGCAAATATCCCAAGTTGATCTTTCCAGCACAGAAACTCTTCTTGACATAATGATAATGCATCTCAATGTTCTTAGTGCATGCATGGAACACAAGGTTTCTCGCAACTTCCAATGCGCTGTAACTATTAGTTAAGATGATTGTGGCAGAAGAATGACCAATACCCAAATCAACCACAAGGCATGTGAGCTATACACACTCAACAATCGCTCTGAAAGTTTCCCTATACTCAACCTCCGAACTAAAGTGGCCACAGTAGGCTACTTCTTGCTCAACCGAGATATACATGAGCTACCGAGCATGAAGCAAAAGCCACTAGTGGACACACGTGTGTCATGGCAACAAGCCCAATCATTGTTAGAAAAATCATGCAAATCTGGCAGTATTGACCTCCCCCCCCCCCTTGGGATAAAATGGTCCAAGTATCTGGGTACCACTCAAATAGTGAAATATGTGCTTAACCACTTGCCAATGCTTGACACCTAGGCAATGCATAAACTTGCTCATTTGTGAGACAACAAACTTAATATATAGCCAAGTAATGCATAAGTAAATCAAGCATCCAAGAGCCTGCTGATAGAGAACAACATTAGATGCATCTCAAGCATCATGAAGACTCAATCGTAAACCTATCACCATAGGAGTGGCAATAGACTTATAGTCTTCAAGGCAGAGTGCTACAATAATGTGTCAATATATTTCATTTGACACAAACGCATTCCACCATCAACTTACATAAATTGAATGCCCAAATAATGATGCAAATGCCCCAAATCACACATCTCAAATGAGGCATGCAAATCATCCTTAAAATCAGCAATATGCTTGCCATGAGGGCCACTGAGCAACATGTCATCAACATACACAACAATGATCAAAAGCACATCATTATCATGCTTAACATATAAGGTGCTCTCAATTGGACTATTATCAAAACCATGTGCAAATGGTGAATTGCAAAGGACCCCCAAATGAAGCACCAATACATCTATGATTTTGATCGGCTTGGGTATCCACAAGTCTTGAGATCCAACTGTTACTAATGTGTATAGTTAAGCCACCATTTCCCTTGGGTGCATAGTGGAGAACCAGACATGGGATGAAAAATGCATTTTAGTCTCTTTTGAAGCTCCTCCCCATCAATGATCTGTGAAAAAGAATGAAGTCTCAGTTTAAGATTTTATCATTGATTCATTGGCTGATAAGGGGTGCTCTTCCGGGGACACACAAAACCATTATCATTATGAGAGGTTAAGTTCTTTCTAGGGAGGGGCATTGTCCCTCATTTTCTTGTTTTTCTCATCATCTTTTTTCTTTGAGGTGAGGGGTCTTGATATAGGAGATTACCCTTAAGGGTGATTTTCCAAGGTATCTCACTCGATTGTTTACCTTTGTGAGAAGTCTTCTTGGGAAACTAGTCGAGTATCCATTTCGCAATTATGGATCCAATGATCTAGCTTTTGCTATCCTAGTTATCTTCATTATTGGTGGTGAATCCATCCTCTTTGTAGCTAGTGATGTATCGTTCTTGGTTGTCTTCCTTGCAAGTGGAATCCTTTGGAGTTTTCCCATCATTGCGATCCTCATAATGATTTATCTTGCAAAGGTAATCCAAGTCATTGAGCTCCTTCTCCAAGTTGCAAAAGATGTTTGTTTAAAGAGCCATGCAAGATGGCATCCTCTTAATAATGCCCTTAGGGTTTGTTCTCTTTCTTCATCTCACTTCCATGAAGCCTTCAAGGTTCGTGTCATTGACTTGTGTTTCCTTCCCTTTCCCAACGTCCAAATGATGCCCTATGACATGCTCTAAGATTGTTTGTTCTTCTTTATATTGGATTTTTGCTAATTTTTCTTGATACTATAGTCTCGAGGCACAATATTTTATTCTATGGTCCTGCAATCCACAATGAAAGCAAGCTTTTGACAAGTTCTTGTATATAAACTCTTGCTCCAAGGTTTCTATGGAAATTTATGATGGGAGATCTTTGTTTAGATCAGCTTTGACACAAATCTGTGGGTGTCATCTCACATTGAGAGAGTGTTTTGCACCTTCATAGATGAAAAACCTGATTTCTTCTCTCGAGGACAAAGGCTGACCTATATATATATATATATATATATATATATATATATATATATATATATATATATATATATATATATATATATATATATATATATATATATATATATATATATATATATATATATATATATATATATATATATATATATATATATATATATATATATATATATATATATGTGTGTGTGTGTGTGTGTGTGTGTATGGGTGTGTGTGTTTATGTGTATGTATTTATGGATGATTGAATCTCTCGTTTTCTCTCTCTCTCTCTGTCTGTCTCTCTCTCTCTCTCTCTCTCTCTCTCTCTATATATATATATATATATATATATATATATATATATATATATATATATATATATATATATATATATATATATATATATATATATATACATATATGTATATATATGTATATATATATATATATATACTTCCATGAATCTTCCTACTCTTCAAAGCTCATTAAGGTATGTAACATAAACATGAAGATTACATTATACCTTGCTTGGCAGAATGATACCTAGAGTAGCCAAGTGGAGTATTCTATGTCTTTCAAGAAAAAAGGTAGAAACCTTAGCCCGTGATCAATTATTAGTCCATTCTGAATCTAATTTTGTACCATTTTTTTACAATAATATCCAAGCCACTCAATAAATATTGTCCTAATTCTTTTAGCACACTTAATGTTTCTTGCGTTTGTATAGTTTCTTCCTTTTCTAGTTGGTCAAATGATAGTAATATCTTTAAAAGTGCATATCCAACTAATCTCTCAATTCGCGTCATTAGAACCATTCATTCTTACAAAAGCACTTTAGAACATAAAAATACTAGAGATACAAGAGCATAAGATAGTAGAATCTCCTTCTTAAATATCTTATTATCTTATCATTCAACAATTAATGTAGTGCTTGTACTATCGTTTCTAATGCAAATATTATACTGTCTTTTAGTTCTCTTTTTGAGTGCATTGTTAAAAGCTCTATTTTCAAGTGCCCTTAACTTAACATTTCCTGCTCTTTTTCTAAGAGTAAAATTAAGGAATCTCGGGTTTCTAGTTCAAAGAACTTAACTCATATGTCTCTATTCCTGTCATTTCTACTTTTAGTCTATTCTTGTCATTTTTATTGGCTCTCTCTACATTCGTTTCCCCTATCTCTAGAAATAACATTCTTAGCTTCCAACGAATAGATTGTTTTTAGTATCAAATCCATTTATTTCTTTGTATTACCCTTCCAATCATGTTCCATCATCTCAATAGTTGTTTTCATCGCCACCTAGCCAATGGTAGTCTATGGTCAAATATGAAAGATAAAACTTCAATCCATTCTCTATGGCTACATATAGGCCAAAAACGATTCCCTTATAGGGTTATGCGAATGTAACTTTCCCTAAAGAGAAATGGGCTACATAATTATTCAAAGTGATGTAGATGATCCTAGTATAACTATGCTCGTCTATGAGAGCTTCAGAACTTCCTTCATACACATTACATTGGGTACGAGGGCTTCCGATATGGTCCCCTTGCATCCTTAAAGTTTCTTTCATAAAAAAATTTATCAAGCGTGGTACAATGAGTGGTACAATGGAATCTTGTATTACACTAAATTCAACATATATCATGCTCTTAAACACTCAAATCCCAAAAATGCTAACCTTTAGAATGAGATATCTAGTTGTTTTTATAATTTCTAGACAAGTTTTGCCTAGTGCAATCATGCTATCCCACTTAATAAAAAATTGGGTTCCTAGGCTAATTTGGAGGCTCAAATGAGCTATAAAAATTATGTAAATCAATACATGGGTTCTCCTAATACTCAAGTTGGACTCCTCAGCTTGGGGAAAATGAAGTCTTGACAATCAAGATTGAATATTTACAATGAGGGGTAGTGATAGAGATCACTATTTGAATGAATGATGGATTGTAAAAAATTATAATTAGGCCTATTCGTTGCATGATCGACATTGAATGCTCTACCTACTTGGTTACTATTGTTGTCTTCTTTGGATCTCTTGTCTCTGACTTCCCTATGACATGCTCCCTTGGTGGCTTAGTCCACCTTGGCTTCTAACCGTTCCTCCTCTCTCACGTCTATCATCCTTGGTACACCCTTGTTATGGAGGGCGATTGGTGTTTTCTAGATATGTTTCCATTTTTTGAAGCCCTTGTTCCAAAGCCTCTTGGCACTTTGAGTGTTCCAAGATTCCACGTTCGTGATGCCATGGATCGAAAACGAGATAGAGTGATTTTGTCTGATACTAGCCGCCCACTTCCAATCTTCAATGATTCTTATGAAGCTTATGAATTTATTTGAACTCTTCCTTACGGAGCACACCACATTCGAGCGTTTCGAGAAAACAGGGATGGGGGAAAACAAAAGTCTCACAATGTCAAGATTCTTCTAATTTGGAATCCCAAGAAGGTCAACGCGTTCTTGTTTTTGAAGATCAAGTTGACCCACGGAGTCTCCCCATTGCACTATGCCTTAATCATCCATTTTGCCGCAAGTTTGTTAGCTATGCACCCAATATCTAGAATACGAAGGCCTCCACTATGCCTTTGGCTAGTGCAGATGGACCATTTGATTTTAGGCATCCCCTCCTATTCGTATCTCCCCTCCAAAGGAAGTTTCTGCAAATACTCTCCAGTTTTGATAACTCTTGCTCCTTTGGTCTCCAACAAGAGAGGAAGTAAATGGTCGATGAGATGATGAACATGTTAATAGCCTTTGCGGGACCCCGGAGATTAAGTTGCATACCTCTCCAATAGTTTAGTTTGCTTTCGAGTCTCACCACGACCCAATTCTACCGCTGCTGCAACGAGATATGAAAGCCCAAGGGAATCCCAAGAAGCCAAAAAATTTGGCGTGGAGGAATGTTTTGACAAACATGCTCAAAGAGAAGGTTGGGTTGGATCCCAACAATGGCTCTGAATGCGGTCTTTCAGTGGTTGATTTTGGTTCCAGAGGCTTCCCACAAAGTATCGAGGCACCTCCAAAACGTCTCCAAGCTGGTGTAGTCGTTGTGGACAAATGCATTCATATCATCAACACAAATTCTCATGGTGACTGGCCATGGTTACGTGGCAACAATAGGCCTTGTACATTACCATCTTCCACCTATTGTTCCACCAGCCAACTGAGCCCTTTTGTGGTGATGGCAAAGAGAATGGGAGCCAACCAGCACCCTTGTCTAATCAATCATTTTTAATTTGATTTCCTTCAAAAGATGGCCATTAACATTAACTTCGGTTGACCCGTTTCCCAATAGGGTCGAGATCTTCTTGATGAATTTCTAGCTCGAACTGAGATCCTTAAGAGATTGCAAAATATTGTCCCATTCCAACATATCGTGAGCTTTGTCAAAGTCAATCTTAAGAAAATCCACATCTTGTCTTGACTCATCTGCGTCGAAACATTAGAGATGCATTTCTCCATAGAATAGGGAATGTTTGCATTTTGTGAAATGATATTTTTTTTGGCTCACAGGTGCACTTGCCATATTACAAAGGCTCACGTGATATGTGTTTAAAGAGTTCATGTGGAACAACCCATAAGTCAATGTGGATGACATATGTGCTCATTCCCACATACGAAAGAAACATATCCCATTAGTTGGGAAAATTATGACGTGTACGAAATATCGTGTGTTTGAACCTACAAAAATATGTGTTAATAGTTAGACAAGGTACAATCCTAGATCATATTGTGTCCAAAAATGGAATACTAATGGACAAAGACAAACTAAGAGTTATATCAGAATTATTGAGGCTTAGAATAGTTAAATCAATACAAGCCTTTATGGGTCATTATGGATACTATGATGTTTTATCCACATGTATGGAATCATTGTGAAGCCTTTGCGAAATTTTTTTGATGAATTTAGAGTGGAACGACAAGTTGGGGAAATAATATTTACAACTCTAATGATTGTTCTGCTCAGCACCAATTTTCACAATGCAAGATTGGAATAATCCTTTCCATGATCATGTGGATGCCTTCAAATTCTCCATTGGATGTGTGCTAGCACAACGTATGGATGAATGAAACATAGAAATTCCCACAACATTCGCAAGTAAAAAGTTTTAATTCTACAAAGAGAGATTACATGAATATAAAATGAGAAGGATTAGACATTGTTTATTTGCTTTAAAGTGTTTCGATATTATTTGCGTGCAGATAAGCTCATTTTTTTAACATACTATCAAGATCCGTTATACTTGGTGAACAAACCTTGCAATACTTGAAGGCTAGTAAGATGGTTCCCCTTATTAATAGAATAATATTTTTAAGTAGTTCTTAGGAAAGGTAAGACCCACCTTAGGGTACATCACCTTTCATGATTTACTTCAAGAGAATGCTTTGAAGGTGTGTCAGATGAATTTCATGATGCATATTTCTTCAACCTTGAAGTAGTTCCAAATTATGAACAACGATTAGGGTCAATTTTAATAGTTCGACCCAGGAACTTTGCAATACAAATTGTGGAAGAAATAATCAAGTCCCATAAATACCACACTCTGAGGAACTACTTATAAGCAAGAGGATCAAGTTATTCTAACTTGTTGTGTGGATAAGAAAGGGCATTGTTGCAATTAGCACGTGTAGGTACACTAGGGCAACATTATTGGAAGCATGAAGCCCTATAGACATTAAAATGGATAGTCATGTATTGGCCAAAAATGGAAGCAATTGTTTATGGGTTTCTTAAGAAAAATCTATCTTGTATAAAAAAAATCCAACTTGAGCATGCAACATTGTATGAAGTGTCTCTATTATCTAAGAGGAGTATTCATTTAGTTGACTTCTTTCAAACGAAACCTTTCACACTAGATATGACCGAAACATGACAAAGAGATCTAAAGCAAGAAGCTCAAGACTTTTCCCTCATTGGTGATGGTCTATTTAAGCATGGAAGAGACTAATATTTAAGAGTATGTGTACACAAAAGTGACTATTTGAAAATATCATAAAGCACACAACTGTGTTGCAAGGGGACACTTTCGACCTGATCACATAACCACAGCCATTGTATTTTAGGTTTTTGGTGGCCTACCCTTCACATGGATCCACATACCTATGTGAAGTGGTGTGACATATGTCAAAGAGTTCAATATCCTATTCATAAAAGAAAAACTGCCACTCATAACCATGATGAGTGGAGATGCATTCTCTACTAGGGTATAAACTTTGTAGGTCCTATTAGCACTTAGATAGAAGCTCCCATGTTGAATACATCATGGTTCCTACAAATTATCTTACCAAATGGGCAGAGGTCAAATCCACTAGGAAAAATGACGCACAAACAATCATGAAGTTCTTGTTGGAAAATGTATTTACAAGGTATGGACTGCCCATAGAGTTGGTAAGCAATGGACGAACTCATACTCTGAACAAAGTGATTGAATAATTGTTACATGGGGACTCACAAGAAATCAATGCTATTACTCTCAAAAATAGTTAGTGATATTTGAATAGAATATCACAAGAAGCCTTTGTTGTCATCGGTACATCTACTCATTCTTTTTCTACACCTGGACTACCTCCAAAATAGTGTGAAATACTCATGCTTTTAAAACTTTTTGATGTGTACCTTGAGATTTAAATTTTCTTGCATAACATGCAAAGTGTGCCCATATATCAATATCCAGATTAGAGCATCTTGCCACATTATTACTTGTACTAAATAGATGCTCTTTTATTTGAGTTGCATTTCCTACATAAGGATCTCCACAACATTTTCAATGTATGAGGAGACTGATTTACCCTCTTGATAAAGAATCACATATGAACATTCTTATTTCTTTCCCATAATGCTTGTTTTATGAAGACTTTATATCTACAAAGAGGAAACATATATCAATATCAAATATGATATACATTTCACTAAATATCTACAAAGAGGAAACATATATCAATATCAAATATGATATACATTTCACTAAATATATATCCTAGAATATGAAAAAACTACTGTGAATCTCTTGGAAAGTTTTTAAAATATGATATACATTTCACTAAATATCTACAAAGAGGAAACATATATCAATATCAAATATGATATACATTTGACTAAATATATATCCTAGAATATGAAAAAACTACTGTGAATCTCTTGGAAAGTTTTTGATGTGTACCTTGAGATTTACATTTTCTTGCATAACATGCAAAGTGTGCCCATATATCAATATCCAGATTAGAGCATCTTGCCACATTATTACTTGTACTAAATAGATGCTCTTTTATTTGAGTTGCATTTCCTACATAAGGATCTCCACAACATTTTCAATGTATGAGGAGACTGATTTACCCTCTTGATAAAGAATCACATATGAACATTCTTATTTCTTTCCCATAATGCTTGTTTTATGAAGACTTTATATCTACAAAGAGGAAACATATATCAATATCAAATATGATATACATTTCACTAAATATCTACAAAGAGGAAACATATATCAATATCAAATATGATATACATTTCACTAAATATATATCCTAGAATATGAAAAAACTACTGTGAATCTCTTGGAAAGTTTTTAAAATATGATATACATTTCACTAAATATCTACAAAGAGGAAACATATATCAATATCAAATATGATATACATTTGACTAAATATATATCCTAGAATATGAAAAAACTACTGTGAATCTCTTGGAAAGTTTTTGATGTGTACCTTGAGATTTACATTTTCTTGCATAACATGCAAAGTGTGCCCATATATCAATATCCAGATTAGAGCATCTTGCCACATTATTACTTGTACTAAATAGATGCTCTTTTATTTGAGTTGCATTTCCTACATAAGGATCTCCACAACATTTTCAATGTATGAGGAGACTGATTTACCCTCTTGATAAAGAATCACATATGAACATTCTTATTTCTTTCCCATAATGCTTGTTTTATGAAGACTTTATATCTACAAAGAGGAAACATATATCAATATCAAATATGATATACATTTCACTAAATATCTACAAAGAGGAAACATATATCAATATCAAATATGATATACATTTCACTAAATATATATCCTAGAATATGAAAAAACTACTGTGAATCTCTTGGAAAGTTTTTAAAATATGATATACATTTCACTAAATATCTACAAAGAGGAAACATATATCAATATCAAATATGATATACATTTGACTAAATATATATCCTAGAATATGAAAAAACTACTGTGAATCTCTTGGAAAGTTTTTGATGTGTACCTTGAGATTTACATTTTCTTGCATAACATGCAAAGTGTGCCCATATATCAATATCCAGATTAGAGCATCTTGCCACATTATTACTTGTACTAAATAGATGCTCTTTTATTTGAGTTGCATTTCCTACATAAGGATCTCCACAACATTTTCAATGTATGAGGAGACTGATTTACCCTCTTGATAAAGAATCACATATGAACATTCTTATTTCTTTCCCATAATGCTTGTTTTATGAAGACTTTATATCTACAAAGAGGAAACATATATCAATATCAAATATGATATACATTTCACTAAATATCTACAAAGAGGAAACATATATCAATATCAAATATGATATACATTTCACTAAATATATATCCTAGAATATGAAAAAACTACTGTGAATCTCTTGGAAAGTTTTTAAAATATGATATACATTTCACTAAATATCTACAAAGAGGAAACATATATCAATATCAAATATGATATACATTTGACTAAATATATATCCTAGAATATGAAAAAACTACTGTGAATCTCTTGGAAAGTTTTTGATGTGTACCTTGAGATTTACATTTTCTTGCATAACATGCAAAGTGTGCCCATATATCAATATCCAGATTAGAGCATCTTGCCACATTATTACTTGTACTAAATAGATGCTCTTTTATTTGAGTTGCATTTCCTACATAAGGATCTCCACAACATTTTCAATGTATGAGGAGACTGATTTACCCTCTTGATAAAGAATCACATATGAACATTCTTATTTCTTTCCCATAATGCTTGTTTTATGAAGACTTTATATCTACAAAGAGGAAACATATATCAATATCAAATATGATATACATTTCACTAAATATCTACAAAGAGGAAACATATATCAATATCAAATATGATATACATTTCACTAAATATATATCCTAGAATATGAAAAAACTACTGTGAATCTCTTGGAAAGTTTTTAAAATATGATATACATTTCACTAAATATCTACAAAGAGGAAACATATATCAATATCAAATATGATATACATTTGACTAAATATATATCCTAGAATATGAAAAAACTACTGTGAATCTCTTGGAAAGTTTTTGATGTGTACCTTGAGATTTACATTTTCTTGCATAACATGCAAAGTGTGCCCATATATCAATATCCAGATTAGAGCATCTTGCCACATTATTACTTGTACTAAATAGATGCTCTTTTATTTGAGTTGCATTTCCTACATAAGGATCTCCACAACATTTTCAATGTATGAGGAGACTGATTTACCCTCTTGATAAAGAATCACATATGAACATTCTTATTTCTTTCCCATAATGCTTGTTTTATGAAGACTTTATATCTACAAAGAGGAAACATATATCAATATCAAATATGATATACATTTCACTAAATATCTACAAAGAGGAAACATATATCAATATCAAATATGATATACATTTCACTAAATATATATCCTAGAATATGAAAAAACTACTGTGAATCTCTTGGAAAGTTTTTAAATCTTTTAATCTATGTATTTATCTATTTATCTCCTTACGTTTCTACCTCTTCATATAAACAGATAGATTTTAACTCATAATTGCATGTGCACATACACTTACTCATACTATAAAGTAAGAATCAACGTTGAGACACACAACCACAATAGATTTTAATTTCAAATCATATGCACACATACACTTACACATACTAGTATGAATTGAAAATCAATGTTGAGTGAAAAATTACACTACATTTTTATTCTCAATCATACACACATACCATTGTGAAGTAAAAATCAATGTTGAGTCAGACAATCACAATAGAGTTTAATTCTCAATCATACACGTACATACACTTACAAATACTATTCTAAAGGAAGAATCAATGTTGACTCACACAATCACAATAGATTCAAAATTCTCAATCATACACACATAAACTTACACATACTATTGTCAAGTAAGAATCAGACAATCACAATATATTTTCATTCACAATTACATACTCATATGGACATACACATATTATTGGATGAAACGTTTTTGGATCCCTTTATAATTCAAGGGATGTTAGAAGGTGTTAATAAGTCTACAAGGCAAATCCATTTGAAGAATTGAAATTCCCTAGTTCACTTATTAACACCTTCCCAACCTTTGAATTAACAACAAGAGGTTAAAAGATTTTCCAACATATACAATAAATTTTAATTCACAATCATACACACACAAACACAAATCACAATAAATTTTTCTCACAACCATACACACAGAAACACATACACATAGATTGTGAAAGAAGAATCAATATCGATCCAAATAATCTCAATACATGTTTAGTCATGATCATACACACAAACATATACTATTGTGAAGTAAGAATCAATGTTATGTCAAACAATCACAATAGATTTTTCCTCACAATTAAAAAAAGAAACAAAAATGTTTCTCTTTATTTTCTTAATACTAAAAGATTAAATATTTTTACCAAGAGCTTACACCTTGTTCTTTGTACAACATTGTAAGTTTGCAAAAAAAAAAAATTAACTCAGATGAGGTATATTTATGAGAGTATTTTTTTATAAAACGTTATTCAAACGAACATTTATTGTCAAAAGACTTTTTGATAAAGAATTTTTTTCTTATCAAAAGTTATTCAATCCAAAACATTTTTTATTGAATTAGTTTTGAATTTCCATGCAAAAACTATTTGCTCTTGTTTGAATAAGGTGACATAGCATTGAATAATTCAACCAAATAATAAAGGTTCAATGTAAAATTTCATCATTATTCATGCATAATGAAATTGGCGAATAATGAATAATGCAAGCTAGAGAATATTAAGGGGCTCTCTAATCAAAAAGAGTTTAAAGGTGGTAAGGATTGATGGGAGGAAAACTTTCAGTAGTTGGATTATGAGCTTAGGTATAGAAAGGGAAAGTTTAAGGTAGTGTTTCACTTTCTTAGTCACATCTATATGCGTAGTAGACTAATTTTTACTCAAATGACAAGTGAGCTACTTGAGTCTATTACAGGGAAATCTAGGCTTGATCCTATATATTCAAAGATTTGGGAGTCCATAGAGAAAGGGGATCCTGATATATGGGCCTCCAATGAGGATGGAGTATTGATGGGTACTCAAGAAGGATTGTAGAATGATAAATTCCAAGATGAAAAGGACTTCTTGGAAGAAATGAATTATATGCTTAGGCTTGCTAAGGACAATATTATGAGAGCTTGCAAGAGGGCTAGAGCCTAGGTTGAGCCTCAAAGGAGAGACATCAACCTTAAGGTAGGAGAGCAAGTCTATATTAGAGTTACTTGTAGTTCTGAAACCATGACGAGGAGACCTTGTCCAAAACTATGATCTCCTAGGTATTGTGTGTGGAGAATGAGTTCCCTATGCACAACGAAAACGTGTAGTGAACCCATGTATGTTGAGCACTTGGAGAAATAGCTACACATTAGATAGCTTGCTGCTCTCAATGAAAAACTCAAATGGACTTGTGCCTTTAGTCAATCAAATTAGACAAAGAGAGCTTTCTAACAAGCTATAAGTAACTTAATTTGGACAAGTTTTGACTAGAAAATGAAACTAACAAAGATCAACTACCTATCCACACAAGTATGCTAAAGAAGTAAACTTCACTATCAGACTGATAACTCCCTACATATATATCCTCTGTTGAAGATTTTTGGGACAAAAAAAGTACGCACAAATACCTTTCCATAAAGCTAAACAGCAACTAATTTGGATGAGTTTTGGTCAAGAAACTCAACTGACCAAAATAGGCCACCTAAGCACACAAGTATACTAAAAAAACTAGGCTTCACTCTCTGATCAATATCTCACTATATATATATATATATATATATATATATATATATATATATATATATATATATATATATATATATATATATATATATATATATATATATATATATATATATATATGAAGTACATGCAAAGAGCTTTCCAACAAGCAAAAAATCAAGCAATTTGGATAGGTTTTGATTGGGAAACATAACCGACCAAAATAGACTACTTGTCTACATAGGTATGCTAAAAAACTATACTTCACTCTTTGACTGATATCTCACAGAATATATAAGCTTTGATAGTGATGTTTGAGATAAAGAAATTAAAGATAATGCCCTTTCCAATGCGTGTTTTAACACAAGAAATGGTTACATATACAGAGAGATCTGAGCTTCACAACTTACCTACGTACAAAATGATGTGCGGCTAGAAGGAGTCTATGGGAAGACAAAATGACAAAATGACTAGATCTGACTATTGGGAGCTCTTGCATCTTTCTCTCCTTGTTTAGAACATGATCCCACTCCACTTTTATAACCAATGGGCATGTGAAGAAGTTTGTGCCTCCTTCTTAACTCACCACTTTTCCCACTACATGCCATTGACTACAAGGAAGATATTGTATCTTTTATTCATAATGAATTTTGACTAGAATTTTTTTTCTTTTCTTGTTTTCTTTTCTCTCTATTTCCTTTATCTTTAAATTTGGTAAATTTATCCAAGCATAGCTCATGTGAAAATGAGCTTGTACATATATCTTCAACACTCCCCCTCAAGCTCATTTGGGAGTTGTCTTCAACCATGTCCTGCAAATTTATCACATCCTTGAAACCTTTGAGTTTAGAAGCATCCAAGAAGTTTGTAGACATATCTCCAACCTGCTCTTTGGTTTTGATGAACTTTATCTCCACATCTTTGCTCAATACCTTCTCCCTTACATAATGGTAGTGGACCTCTATGTTCTTGCTTCTTGCATGAAACATAGGATTGCTTTCCAAGTAAATACTTGATATGTTATCACTGTATATAGGGATGGTTCCCACTTGCACTTCAAGATCAGCCAAAAGCTTTTTAATCCATATTGCTTCACATGTGGAAAATGCTAATCCTGTATATTCAGCCTCCATGGATGAAAGTGCAACAGTAGGTTGTTTCTTTGAGTTCCATGTGATAGGCTTTCTTCCTATCATGAACACATAACCTGAGGTTGATCTCCTATCTTCCTTTGAACCTACCCAATTAGCATCGCTAAAGCCTTTGACATGCATTTCTTCTTCAAACTTGTAAAACAAAGCATGACTAATTGTATGCTTTATGTATCTCAACACATTCTTGGCTGAATTTAAGTGTTCACTTGTGGTGGCTTGCATAAACTGAGAAAGTACACCAACAACATAAGATAAATCGGGTCTTGTAATGCTTTCATAGATGAAGGATCCTACAATGCTTCTGTATGGCATTACATCTTCCAATAGTTCTCCATCATTTGAGCAAATCTTTGTATTTGTGTCCATGGTTTGAGTGAGTGGTTTCCACTCAGTCATTCCAAATATGAAAAGAACATCCAACAAGTACTTCCTTTGCATCAAGTAGATTCCACTCTTTCCATAAACAACTTCAATTCCTAAAAAATATTTTAGCTCTCCAAAATCTGAAATTTTAAACTCCTTACCAAGCTTCTTTTTGATATCTTTAATCCCTATAACATCACTTCTTGTTATGATGAGGTCATCAATGCATATGCAAATATATACCTCTCTATTTTCTTCCTTCTTCATGTACAATGAAGGATCTGCACTACTTGTTTTGTATCCACACTTAGATATTCTACCAATCTCTGATTCCATGCTCTTGGTGCTTGCTTCAAGACATAAAGTGCCTTTTTCAACATGCAAACAAAGCTTGGATGATTTTCATCTTCAAATCCAACCGGTTGACTCATGTATACCTCTTCTTCTAGTTATCCATTGAGGAAATCAATTTTGATGTCGAGTTGATATAATGACCATCTCCTTCAAGCACCAATTTCTATTAATATTCTGATTGTTCCCATCTTTGCAACAGGGCTGAAAACTTCATCATAATCTATGTGTTGTGTTTGTTTAAATCTTTTGGAAACTAATCTAGCTTTATATCTAGCTAGTGAACCATCAACATTCCTCTTTACTTTAAACACCCATTTGTTTGTAACAATCTTCATATCTTCTTTCTTTGGCACTAGCTCCCATGTGTGATTATCTTTGAGAACTTTGATCTCCTCTTTCATAGCTTGCTTCCATTCCTTTTGTGTGCAAGCTTCTTCATATGTCTCACATTCTTGGTCTTTGATAACCTGCATCATGTATGCAAAATATTTTGCCATGAAGCTATCATATATCAACCTTTGACTTGGATACCTTGTCCTTGAAGACCTTCTTTCATTGCCTTTAGAAAGTGGCTTCTTTACCATATTCAGCTTTACCTTCGGAGTCATTACCTCTTCATATTCTTCTTCACTTGCATGTATCTCATTGTTTGGAGTAGCATTTGCTTCTTCAGCTCTACTATGAGCTGAATTGGATCAGGTTTCTTACCAGAATATACCTCCTCAGGAGTCAAGTCATGAATTCAAAATGTTGTGCACCTATTCATCAAATAAATGGTGGTTGTGGTAGTTTCAACCCAATAATACAATGGTACCTTCATCTCGTTGAGCATGCATCTTGCAATTTCAGCAATTTGCCTATTTTTCCTCTTAGCAACTCCATTTTTTTGTGGTGTATACCTACAAGTAAACTGCCTTTTGATCCCATTCTCTTGTAGAAAATCTGAAAATTCTTTGGAGAATTATTCTCCTCCACCATTGGACCTTAAGGGTATGTATCAAGTCCAAGACATTTGGGGCCACATAATTGCTCCTCTTGAATGGCTGCCTCATTTGCTTTCCTAGTTGACAAGCTTCACATAACTGATGTAGTCCAATGCTATTAAATTTTGGAAGTCCTCTTACCACTTCATGTTTGCTCATGTCCTTCAGCTTTGGAATGTTGATGTGTCCTATTCTTTTGTGCCGTAAGTCCAGCTCTGAAATCTTCTTATTCCCACATTGAATGTACATGATCTTTCCATGTGCATGTTGGACGTCCAAAGTGAACATCCTTCCTTCTCTTCTACCTGGAGCAATGACCTTTAAGCATTCCTTTGGATTCTTTATGAAGCACCCATTCTCATTGAATATGACATGATAACCCTTCTCTACCATTTGTCCTATTGAAATCAATCTCTTTGAAATTGTAGGAACATGAAGAACATGAGATAGTACCTTTGTGTTGCTTGTATCTCCAAGCCTTATATCTCCAATATATTCAATCATGTGTTGAGTACCATCATAGATTTCAACACATCCTTTTCCACTTGGTTCATGTAGATTAGGGAACAAACGTCCTTGGCATTACATATGGTTACCACAACTTGAATCAATGTACCATATTTTTGTCATCTTCACAAGAGCTTCTATACTCATGTCTCATTGCAAGTAGTGTGTCCTTGCTTCCTTCATTTGAGGTGCATGCATAGTTGCTTTGGATCCTTTGATTGCCTCCATTCCGTCTTCCATTCTTCAGCCAACAATCACTAGCATAGTGTCCTACTTTACCACAATGATAGCATGTTATACCTTCATGAGACTTCTAGGGCCTCAACCTCTTCCTCTACTTCTACCTCGACCTCTTCCTTGTGTGTTGGCATGTAATGCATCCTTGTTGTCTTCCAAATTTTTTTGATTATAGTTGGAGTTGTTGTGATCTCTTCCTTTTCCTCTTGAGCCTCCTATTGAGTTCCTTCCTTTACCTGGACTTGCATATAACATTTCGTTCTGGCTGTCCTTTCCTTTGGGGCCACCAAAGATAAGCTCTTCTATGACAAGATGAGGGATTATTTGTTCAAAACCTGGATATGCATCTTTCAAGTTAATGGAAGTGATAAAAGGCTTCCATCTTTCATCTTCTCTCAGCCCATTGAGAGTATAACACACAAGATCTTCATCTTCAATCATTGTGCCAATAAAAGTTAAAGCATCACTTAGCTCCTTAATCTTCAAAGTATATTCAATTATGAATTGACTTGAACTTTTCGTGATTGTGTTTAACTCATTCTCTAGTTGAGCTCACAATACCCCACAAGCCTTTGCCCATTTAGTAGTTGGTCATTCTAAACTTCCACACGGGATAGTTATCCTTATCCAATTTTTCTATTTGTTGACCCAAGTCAGCCATTGAAGATTATCCAAAACTTTGAGAGTTACCTTGAATAGTTATATTATCCTTTGCTCTTGCGTTTGTGAAACTCCCCCTTGTTTTGTAGCTCCTCTTTTGCTTTGCTTTAACTCCAACTAGTAAGGTAGTAGATCCTATCTCTATTCACTTTGTTCCACATGAGCTTGAGAGCATAGTATGCACTTGAGAGAAACAAACAAGGAGTCCCTTATATAAAGATTGTATATTAAACTAAAAACATAGTTTAGAAGATAGTGCTACATGCGAGTGCACCCTTTAGAAAGGGTTTTGCAAAGTTTCATTACCTTCATAAGATTTTTCTTAAAGGAAGGTTATGAAAAAATACCATGGACATATGACCACGTACATATGATACATGGGATCTAGTGGGAGCAATTAGATCTATAGTATCTTCGTTTCCTTTAAAGCCTTCCAATACCACTTTTGAGGAAAAACATGAACTTAAGGGGAAAGAAATTTTATGTGAGTCCCTTTAGAAAGGGAGGTGTGACCACTCCCTTAGTTATTAGGTTACATGGGCTCACATGAGTGCCAAGTGGAACTTAGGTGTGAAGCCACCTTGGCTCACTAGTATGGAAATGAAAGAGTATACTTCTCATTGTATAGTGGGAAGGAAAGCAGGACAATCAATCTCTATGTATGCATTCCTCATTTTTAGTGAACATCATTTTGCTAACGGTCTAAAACTTCGAGCAAGACCTGGTCCGCATAATTCATATATTTATAGATCCCTTGTTTTTAATCGTTGAATTTATTGAAATGATTTCATGATAACATTCTTCCAAGATTGGTAAATTATGTAGACAATGTTAGAGTTAGACATATGTGGAATCATGCAAAAAGCACAAGGAAGAAGGAGAAGCTTGGATCACAACACATAATACTGAATGTATTACCACTAGAATGTAAAAAGATAAGTAACTTATTAGGACTAAAGGTGTACATACAAGCTAGGGAAAAAAATGTCCTAAACAGGGATAAAAGTACCCTGGTGGTCCTAGTGTGTTCCAACACATCACTACCTAAATATATCTACAAATCCTCCCTGAGAGTGATGCGGTGAACAAGGAGCTGGTAGTCATGTATAAGGAAGTGACAAGGTGTGTGGAATCGCTCTACCAAAGGAAGTAAGCCAAAATCTTTGTGGAAAGTGTCTTATGTCTCCTTAGGTAGAGCCTTCATGGGAAGGTCTACAATGTTCTCCTATGTGGGCACATATGCCAACTTGCTCCTATATTTGAACCCGACGTGAAACAACGGCACAGAAGGACATGTATAATTTCTTTTCCTTCTTGCATATGCAATAGTTTTGTTTAGGTTACGTGGTTGCAGTAGCTGTGGTGATCCATCATGCAGAGGCGAAATTCATAAACCTTGTAATTCCCTGGGTGTTGAGGATAGGGTAAGTAGTTCATCCTCATCTCGCCACCTTTAGCATCAAGAACTTAAAGAATTACATTTGCACATACAACATTTAGATTTTGTATTAGATATTTTCTTACTCAATTAATGTATACTTCAAATTATCACGTGCACTTAAGCTTCTTCATCAACTGTCGGGTATATTTACTAAACTTGAATCTGGTTGGTACTATTTTAAGTAGGATTTTAGGAGAACGAATGTAAAATATTAGAGTTTTTTAGTACTATTTTAGTTAAAAATTCAAAAAGAATTTTCATTTGAAAGTTAGTATCTACGTTTCGAGAAATCCAAGCACAAAAAGTAGTTGAATCAATGCTTAGGAAAAATAAGAAATTCACTGCAATAAATGCCACTTATTATCTAGATACATTTGAAATGTAATTGAATCTCATAGTGAGTTTGAATGGGAGTTTTTTATTTTTCTCTGTCATAAAAAAAATGATATGAATGGGAGTTTTTATTTTTCTCCCTCATAAAAAAATATGATATGAATGGAAGTTTTTTACTTTTCTCCCTCATAAAAAAAAATCGATATGAATGGGAGTATTTTATTTTTCTCCCTCATAAAAAAAATGATATGAATGGGAGTTTTTTATTTTTCTCCCTCATAAAAGAAAAATGATATGAATGGGAGTTTTTACTCTCTCTCATAAAAAAAAGTAAAGTATGAGTTTACACCTATAAAAAGAACATTATGAAGAATGAATAATCATGTTTTTGAGCTGTGCATATGAATTTTCTTTTTACATGTGACAGACATATGAAATGATGATGAATACGATGAAAAATATGAGTTTCTTTTACTAGTATTATGATAATGATAAGATATGATGATAATTATGATAAAATTTATGATACAATATAATTGATGATGAAAATCTATTTTCTTGTAGCTTCTAGTATAAGATTACTAACAGAACTTGAAGATGAGTGGAGCAAATAAATTGAAGATTTAGTATGATAAATTTGAAGAAGATGAAGTTAAAGATCAATAAAATCAATCAGGTGAAACAATTTTTTATTTTGATCAATCAAGTAAATTTATTTTATATAAGTAGGCTACCTAGTTTTTAAACCATTTAGCTATTGAGATCCAAGTTCCCACTATAGTATGCTTCTAGGATCTTTGCTCTGAATAGGGGTTAACCCTTTTTCCTCTAACAAAAAGGTAGCGAAGAAAGAAATGAGAGATGCATAAAGCAGTACATTAATGATTGCTGCATTATGAGAAATGAAAAATGAGAAAAGAAATTTTTTTAAAAAAAGAAAAAGAACAAAAAATTATCATAAAACAATTGTGATCTCGAAATCAATTCTGGCTTGTATTGCGGACAATATGGGGCGGATGTATGCTATAGAGGAATTAGTTAGATGCATCTTATGGTAAGTGGTTCACAGATGAGGAATAAAACACTTATATAAAATATTTCTTACTTTTGAATAGGGTTAATAGAAGAGCAAGTACCACGACTATCTGAATGATTTCTATAGGAATTTCTAAATCTTGTTTTCAAATTCATGCATTGAATGAAAAAGTTTGTAATTCAAGCTTACGTAATTTTAAAAGTTTTCTTCACTATTAGAGGTTGTACTTATGATTACAAGCATATTTTATATATTGTTTTAAAATAAATTGAGAAATATTTTCCAAAAGAATTTGATATTGCCATTTATGATTTGCAGGTTTGGCCCATCGAGGACGATGTCCACGTTTAGTGGGGGTGAATGTCAGAGAGAATTCCTCTCCATTACTTTATGAGAAATAGAAAATTTGTTGTGCTTAAGAGCTGAACTCATTTATGTTCTATGTTTATTTTGAAAAATGATAAAGTTGATAAATTTCCTTGTCAAAACACTAGGTTTTACTTGGTAACATTTAGATTTTTGAGATTGTGAATTGAGAAAGTACCTACAAAATTAAGTCAAAATAGTTAAAATCATAAATATGGATAAAATGAGTGATTGTTATGAATGCAACATTTGTGTGTATGTGTGTGTATAAATATCACTTCACGTGCACCTTTGTTTGTATGACCCTATGGGTTTGTGTGTTGCTTGGTATTTTGTAAGCAATATGTGTGTGTGTTTTTTCGTTATGTGTGTAGTTCTGTATATTTATATATGTGTTTCTTACTTTTGCGCATATGAACCTGTGAATTTGTGGAAAACTTATTGTGATCATTATGGAATCATGCACATCCAAGGCAACCGAAAACTTGATGCAGATTGAAGTTCAAGGAGCAGTTCATCATTGATGGCAATCCTCATCAGGTTCAAGGTTTTGTGCATGATAGAACTGGAGAAAAGCTTCCGTCTTTATTTGGCACAAAAGACGATGTCTTCGACAGTAAAGTCAAGAGTGGTGGCAATCATGCGAAGGAAAGGCGCTCGAGACAGACGCAGAAGGAGGCCAATATACATTATGGGTCTGGCAATTTAGAGGGGGGCATGATTGGACGATGGGGGGGGGGGGGGGGGGGGGGGGGTGATTGGCACGTTAATGCTAAGAGGAATTTCTAATGCAGAGAGGCATATCTGTTGGAGCTTCTTTGTGTGATTTTGTCATCTCTGGGAGAGATGAGCGTACGCATGTGGTCAATTTATCAAGCGCACAGTCGTAGCTAATCGGAGGAAGTGCGCTCATCTCGAATCGGAGGACAGAAGGTCAATACAACGTGCTTCATCTGGCACTTCACGCTCGAGGATCTGACGATGGCCTGAGTATGATTAGATGACAACGGATTTTTTCAGGGAAGTTTCTTTACTGAAAATGACCTGTGATTATTATATTCCCCAAAGTGCATTAGTTGATCTGCTCCGACGAAATTGATGCTATGTAAAACTACGCTCCATGTTCCATTTATCTTTACGGTTTTGTCATCTTCATTTTTTTTCCGTCACGTTACTATCCACCTCTACCATAAGATCACTACGCTTTTTTAATCTACCTTCAATACCAAATCCTGAAGAGTCATCCTCGTTGTCAGGTCGCGAAAAGGCGAAACTCTTTCTACTGAATTCAAAGATTTGCTGTTCTGTGATGAAAAAAGTGATGAAGTTCTAATGTTTCTAATAAACCATAGAATAATTGAAGAGTTTGTGCGGGGTTATTCTGTTTGATTTATCTTTATGTTTTGCAGCGAAACAAAGTGAATTTATGTATAGTTAGTGAAAACATTTGATCATATTCTAGCCAACTCATTGCTTATCTGATAACTTCCACTTGCTGAATCGGATTACTATCTGATAAAAAAAAACTTATACCTAGCATAAAGTTTAACTAATGAGATGAACTCTGATTAGATTGAGGGAAATCAATAAACTTAGATTTAAGTGTTAGCTTGACTTTCATTCAATTGTCAATGCAACAGAGACTCAATGCAATGTAATATACGTATTTCATTAAAGGCACATTTTTCTGTGAAGTTCTGAGAAGTACGCATGTTTTATGAATGGCTTAAATTGAGAGTTCGCTTCAAAATGTGTTTGTGCAATGGTTAGAGTTGTACTCTTGAAAGCAAGTGTTTATTCCAATGTGCATTCAATTAAAAAACAATGCTAGGATTATCATAAAGACAAATAAGAATTCTTTCACGAGCATCTGTCTGATTAAGTGAAAACATTTTCATTTGCTTTAAGCTTATCACATTAACTATAAACTATGGACAAGTAATGAAACTATTAAGTCGTTAAGTTTGACTTAATTATTTTCCTTGCGTCTATATATGCTTTTGTGAATCAACTGCACCTTTAGTTTCTATCGTACCTGAGCTTGCTCCAAGCACCCCGCGTGCGCCATTAGCGAGACGGTTGTCTTGATCCACCAGCCATCATAACTCACTCCTACATTTGAACCTGACGTGAAACAATGGCTCAGGAGGACAGGTATAATTTCTTTTCCTTCTTGCATATGCAATAGTTTTGTTTAGGTTACGTTGTTGCAGTAGCTTGGTGATTCACCTTGCAGAGGTGGAATTCATAAACCTTGTAATTCCCTGGGTGTTGAGGGTAGGGCTTTTGCTTTGAGCGCCTCCACAGGCAGAGGCAAGTAGTTCAGCTTCCTCTCGCCATCCTTACCATAAAGAACTTGAAGGAATACGTTTGCACACACAACATTTAGATTTTGTATTAGATATTTTCTTACTCAATCAATGTATACTTGAAATTATCACGTGCACTTAAGCTTCTTCATCAACTGTGGGGTATATTTACTAAACTTGAGACTGGTTGGTACTATTTTAAGTAGGAATATCGGAGAACGAATTTAAAATATTAGAGTTTTTTAGTACGATTTTAGTTGAAAATTCGAAAAGAATTTTCATTTGAAAGTTAGTATCTACGTTTCGAGAATTGCTCAAAGGATTTAAACTTTAGCTAAACTGAAAACAAACAATTTAATTAGCTTGGTAAGAGACCAAAAAACTAAAGTACAAGAAGAAATTAAAGATTTTATTAAAAAACTTAAGTCTAATAATGAAAATAAACTGGATGAATTATTTAGTGATATGATGTCAAAAACCCAAGGACAAAAAGTAGTTGAAGCAATGCTTAGGGAAAAAGGAAACTTCATTGGAGTAAATGCAACTTATTATCTAAATACATTTGAAGATATAGTAAATTATATGGTTTTCCTGTATCTAAATGGGTAGGTAACTTATCTACTGAGGCTTGCTATAGGATCAGCTATAAGTGTAATTGAACCTCATAGTGAGTTTGAATAGGAGTTTTTTTTTCTTCCTCATAAAAAAAAATGATACGAATGGGAGTTTTTTAGTTTTCTCCCTCATAAAAAAGAAATATGATATGAATGTGAGTTTTTGATTTTTCTCCCTCATCAAAAAAATGATGTGAATGGGAGTTTTTAATTTTTCTCCCTCATCAAAAAAATATGATATAGATTGGAGTTTTTTACTTTTCTCCCTCATAAAAAAATGATATGAATGGGAGTTTTTACTTTCTCCCTCATAAAAAAAGTAAAGTATAATTTTACACTTATAAAAAGAACATTATGAAGAATGAATAATCATGTTTTTGAGCTGTGCATATGAATTTTCTTTTTACATGTGACAGACATATGATTATCTTTACGGTTTCGTCATCTTCATTTGTTTTGCATCACGTTACTTATCCGACTCCGTTATCTCAGACTTCTGACACATTGATTTATCTAACGCATGTTGCGCTCTTACGTACAAGTGAACCTTCTATATTCTTTTGCTCCGACTTTGTACTGATCAGATGCAATCATCTCCTGCATATACGACAACTCTATGGTTGCTGTGCGAAGCTCCAGAAGGAAACTTCAATCTATCAAAGTCTTGATGATTTTATTGTGATGATTTTTTTGAGACCTCTACCATAAGATCACTACGTTTTTTTAATCTACCTTCAATACCAAATCCTGACTCATCCTCGTCGAGCACTTTGCCCATCTCCTCGGGGTCTCGACTCCTCTTTCCACACACAGGCATGACTGCATGGCTACCATCTCAAGGGTAGCTCATTCTAGAATCCCTCAGAACATGAGTTCTCTTCTAAAAGCTAACATTTCCGAGAACGATTATCGAGGTTATTCATGCTCTTCCCAACGGAAAAATTCCACGTCATGATGGCCTCATCAATGAGTTTTTCAAGTCCTTAAATCAGGTGGCGACCCCACTACGTTTGGTGTGGCTCAAGGCTCTCTCTTTCGGTGCCCTTCCTGAGTGTCTTAATAATGGCATCATCAAGCTAATTCACAAAAGGGCAGATAAGAACAAAATTGAAAACTGGCGGCCTATTACCATGCTCCAAACTAACTACAAGATAATTGCCAAAGTTATTGCCAATAGAATCTCTTGTCATTTAAAGTCATGGCTTTGTGAGGACGAGAAAGGTTTTGTCAAAGGTAGATCTATACTTGAAGCAATTGTTGATATTTAGGAAGGCCTTATATTTACTGAGGAGTCTGCACAAGATCTGGTATTCATTAAGATCGACTTCTACAAAGCATATGACAGATTGGAATGGGACTTTATTCTCCAATCACTGAAAGACCTTGGATGCAGCCAAAAGTTAACGAAAATGGTTTCCAGTCTTCTCGGAAATGCTTGAACTAGAATAAATATCAATGCTAAGCTCTATGAGCCCATACGTTTAAAAAGATCTATCAAGCAAGGCTGCCCTCTAGCTCCTCCACTCTTCGCTATTGCCTCGAATGGCCTCAGTCGCCTATTAAAGCATCACATTGACTCTAGCAATCTCATGGGTCTCTCCCTACCTTTAAATCACGGTGAAATGATTGCTAGACTCTTTTCCATATTCATACTCCATAAAGAACATACGAGGCTATAGCCTTTAGGGGACACTAGGAGGGGGAAGAACAAAAGCGTGAGAATCCCTATGTCCTTCCAGCTAGGATGTCCAACAAAGGTAAGGTCTTTCAAGTTTCTGAATATCATTTTAGCTCAAGAGGACTCACTATTGCTCCAGGCCTTGATAAGCCACTTAACCGCCAGCTTGTCAGCCAACCCAACGATATCCAAAATACCCAAGCCCTCTCATTCTTTCGAGCTAATGCAAGTTTCCCAATTGATTTTGGGAATCCCCCTCTTGTTGCGGTCCCCAGTCCAAAGGAAGTTTCTGTAGATTCTTTCCACTTTGGCCAACTCTTTCTCCTTCGGTCTCCAACACGAGATAAAGTAAATAGTCCTTGAAAGCATAAATATGTTAACAACCATAGCGCACCCTGCCAAGTTGACTTGCATATCTTTCCAATGATTTAGTTTGCTAACTAGCTTGGCCAGCACGCAGTTCCATCGTTGGTCCATTGTGATGTCGAAGCCTATCGGGATGCCGAGGAGACGGAACATATTGTGGTCGCGATTCGAAGCCAATAATCAAATGACATTCTGGAAGGTGCTCGGAGTACCTTTGACTTCATGTCTTTACACGATGTAATCTCATGGAACAGAACGATCATGGCCTACTCAAATAAAGTTATCAATGTGTATGAAAGATTTGAAAGTTTAAAAGGAGCAGAGCCTGCAATACATGATATGCAAGTTCGGAACACCATATGATGGACCTCTATGTTAACAATAAACACAAATTATGATTATGGAGGCCAAGCCTTCCAAAATCTTTTCCCAAGTGGGTCGGTTTCCTTAGTTCCATCCAACGGCGAGGGAAAAGAAGATTGCTTACTTTATTGGGAGGCAAGGGAATGCTCAAATCGTGATGCAACTGTGGGCAACCACGTGCGAAAGGAGGCTTGCTATTTTTCCCCAGGAGAACGTTCAGAGAGGGGGGAAGACAGTGGGTGCTGGGATCATTTTTAGAAAATATACAATGAGTACGGCAAATATTTTAGGGTCTCTACTACTTTTCTTATTTTCATGACTACCAAAGCTCAAGATTATCTGTTTGTATAAAGGATGAAGCTCTCACAGGTGTAATCATAGATGGAGGCTCTGGTATCAATTTGATGCCGGATTTCACCATGAAGAAATTGAATTTGAACCCCACCAAGATGGCACCATTCACAGTTACACTAGGGGATCAACATCGGGTTGTGCCTCTTGGCATTATTGAGAAGGTACCGATGATAGTACAGGGTTGCCACTTTGGTCTAGATTTTGTTGTTATTGCGCTTCCACAGGAGACTTCTTACCCTTTACTCCTAGGGAGACCTTGGTTGAGGCAAGCAAAAGCTTTGCAAGATTGGGGAAAAACAAACTATGGATTTCAACTAGCACCAATAGCCAATTGCAACTACACTTGGAAGAGGGATTCGGCTTAGGGAAAACTATTGGGTATGCTGTAGACACTCAGGTAATGCCCTCTCTACCCCAAGAAGAAGATACATGATTAAATTGGATGATGGAAAATGCAGAGTGTTGCACGGTGGAAATCAATGAAATAGAGGAAGAAGTTGCAGAAAAGGTAATTACAGGAAATTGCAAGGTGTTGGAGAATGAGAATCTGCAGGAAAATACGAGCTTTGAAGATGCAACAAATATACAAGTATCTGGGATGGAAAGTTATGAACCCAAGTGCAGAGAAGATCTTCCTTTTTCAGATATACCTCAAGGATGGATAGAAGAACATGTTGCAGAATATAAACTAAAGCTCACTCATGCATATAGTGGAGATGATTTCTCAAATAAGACTAGTCCTGAAACATTGGTTCAAGAAGTAAATCTAGGGGATGAAGAGAACCCTCAAGTAGTCCACTTAGCCTCTTGGTTGTGGCATTATCCTCCTTTACTGCAGAAGGTAACTTCTTTGCTTTTTGCTTACAAAAGTGTCTTCACATGGTCCTACAAAGATCTAACAGGGATACCAGAAGACCTTGGGTTACATCGGATACCCTTAGTTGAGGGAGCCGCGCCTGCAAGAAGTAGGCCATATAGACTCAATCCGAAGTACGTAGAGGCGGTGAAAGCAGAAATTACAAAACTAGAAGAAGCAGGTATAATTGTTCCAGTAGAACATTCCAGGTGGCTTTATTCTATGGTTATTGTGCCCAAGAAAAGCAGTGGAAAAATAAGAGTCTATGTTGATTTTCGTGCTTTTGAATAAAGTGACTGTTCAAGATGGATTTCCTCAGCCCTTCACAGAGCAAGTACTTGAGGAAGTAGCTGGTCACACTTTGTATAGCTTCTTGGATGGTTCTAGTGGCTACAATCAGATAGTGATCCATCCTCAGGATAGGGACAAAACAGCCTTTGTTACTCCCTGGGGCACTTATGTCTATACCCACATGGCTTTTGGTTTGAAGAATGCACCAGCTTCATTTAATAGAACAATGTATCTGATATTGGGCAAGTGGTTAACAACCTTTCTCCGCATTTTCATGGATGACTTTTCAGTATTTTGAGGTACAGATAGAAGAGCAGTAGTTCAAGATTTCCATGATCATTTGGAGAATCTAAAAGAAATTTTTGAGCAATGTCTCAAAACAGGTTTGAAATTGAATCCTGATAAATGTCACTTTTTGGTCACCAAGGGTACTCTTCTTGGTCACATAGTATCTGCTGAAGGGATAACCGTTGACCCTGCAAAGGTTACTGCTATTCTTTCTATGCCAACTCCACAAAGCCCAAAGGAAGTGAAAAGTTTCTTGGGCCATGCAGGATATCACAGAAGATTCATTCGGATGTATTCAAAAATAGCTAAACCTTTGTCAAGGCTTACCAGTAAAAAGGTCCCTTTCTCATGGAGTGATGAAGCTGAGAAAGCATTTTGTGAACTAAAATTGAGGCTATGTACTGCTCCACTTTTAAGTGTTCCTAACTGGTCATTGGAATTTCATGTGCACACAGATGCTAGTCTTCATGTTGTTGGTGCAGTTCTAGCTCAACCATCATCACACAAGGTTGACAGACCTATCTCCTATGCCAGTAGACTACTCAACCAAGCAGAAAGGAATTACAATACAACAGAAAGGGAAGGATTGGCTATTGTTTTTTCTCTTCAAAAGTCTCAGCATTATCTTCTTGGTGTACATTTTATAGTTATATCTGACCATCAGCCCTTGAAGTACTTGATAAACAAGCCTAGAGTAGCTGGAAGGATTTGGAGATGGTTACTCCTGTTTCAAGAATTTAATTTTGATATCCATATTAAGCCAGGAAAAGAGCACTACATGGCAGATCAAGTGTCGAGGACTGCAATGAGCGAAAAATCAACAGGTATTAATGATGAACTGGTGGATAGCAATCTCTTCCTAGTAGCAATTCAGACTGATTGGTATGATGGAATTCTCCATTTTCTCACTACTCGAAAATTCCCAGAACACTTCACACCTATAAAAAAGCGAAGATTACTCCTAAAAGCCAAGGCATATCCACTTATAAATGGGAATTTATATAAATACTATCAGGATGATATCTTGAGAAAGTGTGTCTATCCAGAGCAGGTAAATCTTTTGCTAGAGGCTACACACAGTGAAGGACATCTAAAGGGGGAAGAATTGGCTCACAGAATCATCCACAAGGGTCTATGGTGGCCTCATATTTACAAGGATGTGATCAAGTTTGCTAAAGAATGCCACATTTTCTAGAGATGTGCTCCTATGCCGACTAGATTGAATTTCGAACCATTATTCATATCTACAGGATGGCTCCCATTTGAACGATGGGGTCTTGATTTCATAGGACCCATTAGTCCAACTGGTCAACGTGGGGGTAAGAAGTATATTTTGATGGCCACATGTTATGCAACTAAATGGATAGAGGCTAAAGCTACTATGGACTGCACGGCGTTAACAATAGCTAAGTTCTTGTATAAACGTATTTTCTCAAGATTTGGTTGCCCATTGGAAATCACTAGTGATAGAGGCACATATTTTGTAAATCAATTGCTCCAATTTATATTTGACACGTACAAGGTTTTTCATAAAAGGTCATGTGCCTACTACCCAAGGGCAAATGGCCAAGCAGAGAGCTCCAATAAGATTTTGATCGGGTTGCTGCGCAAATTATCTTTTGATCATCAAAGCTTTTGGCCACAAGCGTTGATCGGGGGAATTTTGGCAAAAACCACAAGGAGGGGAACCACTGGAGAGAGTCCATTCCGCTTACTATATGGAAAAGAGGCATTAGCCCCATTTGAGTTCATTATCAGAAAGGAAATGGGAATCAAAACCGTTGAAATTGAACCTCCCATTCAGAGATTGGTGGCATTAGAAGAATACAGAGAAGGGGCAATGCAAAAACTTTAGGTAACACAAGAAGAACACAAGAGACTGCATCACAGGTATCTGAGGTCCCATGAAGTTCAGGTAGGATCCATGGTTTTAGTGCATCAGGTTCCAGCAATTTCAACTAAATTGGCACCCAAATGGATAGGACCATATAGGGTGATCAAGGTATTACCACATGGTGCAGTGCATCTAGAGGATTTGCAGGGTAAAAGGATTCCCCTGGTCAACATCTCCAGGGTAAAGAAGTACCTGCATTAATGAATAATTCAATAGGAAGAACTCCAACCACTGTAGAAACCTCATTTTCATTTAGTAGTTGCAGACTATTTCGTTTTTCAATAAGCAGGTTGCACCAGGGCGGTGCAACGACTTGATGTGGGGGTCTGTTGTGTCCCTCTCTCTCTCCCCTCTTTCTCTCTCTACACCCGCCTTCCCCTTTGACCCCACCGCTCACCTCCTTGGACCCCGCACCTCCCCACCCCTCAGCCCGCACCTCCCCGCTCCCTCAGCCCCCAGCGTTCCCCCTTCAGCCCCCCCTTCTCTCTCTCTCTCTCTCTCTCTCTCTCTCTCTCTCTCTCTCTCTCTCTCTCTCTCTCTCTCTCTCTCTCTCTCTCTCTCTCTCTCTCTCTCTCTCTCTCTCTCTCTCTCTCTCTCTCTCTCTCTCTCTCTCTCTCCCACCTGCCCCCTCCCCTCCATCTCTCTCTCTCTCTCTCTCTCTCTCTCTCTCTCTCTCTCTCTCTCTCTCTCTCTCTCTCTCTCTCTCTCTCTCTCTCTCTCTCTCTCTCTCTCTCTCTCTCTCTCTCTCTCTCTATTCCCCTGCCCCTTGTTGACCCCGCCCCTCACCCCCCTGACCCCACACCTCCGCACCCCTCAGCCACACCACCCCGCCCCCTCAGCCCCCCGCGTTCCCCCTCAGCCCCGCCTTCTCTCTCTCTCTCTCTCTCTCTCTCTCTCTCTCTCTCTCTCTCTCTCTCTCTCTCTCTCTCTCTCTCTCTCTCTCTCTCTTCTCCCACCTACCCCCTCCCCTCCACATCTCTCTCTCTCTCTCTCGCTCTCTCTCTCTCTCTCTCTCTCTCTCTCTCTCTCTCTCTCTCTCTCTCTCTCTCTCTCTCTCTCTCTCTATTCCTGTGCCCCCTGTTGACCCTGCCTGTAGAGAAGGTACTGGGGTATCCACTTTTATCGAGAGTAGAGAATAAGCACTTTCAGTACGTCGCCTACTCAAGGGGGGTTCTCTTTAGGGAAATATACCCTTCAACATTTCTGTGAGCAGGCATATGCCAATGATTGCACAGAGTTGTAAATACTCCAGAAAATATTATCAACAATTGACCAAGAAGACCATACACTTCTTGATTCGAATCAGATGATTACAAGATTGGTCAAAGAGATGCTCAAAAGTTCATCCTCAGGGCTACATGACACTCTAGAACTGAATATCCTCAATACAACGGAACCTTCCAATTAGCATAATGGACTAATTATATGCAGACAAACTCTTGAACAATACAAGTGGTGTAGAATTTCCCTAGAGAATAGAGCTTCACAATAACACTGTCTCACAGAGAAAGACAACCAAGCCACTCTCTTACACGATAGCGCTATTAGCCCTCCACTGGGAAGCCCACGCTCTACATCCACACCACAGAGTGACTTCCTACAGTAGGCTTGAAGCCACAAGTGCAAGAGAGGACCTCTGCACGTACATAAATGTGTATCTGAACCCAGGTCCCAAATGAACACAAATCCATTGCTTTTATAGGCTCCCATAGGCCAAGAGAGCCTTGCCAATTCTTCACGTCCATTGATCACGCGCCGATTAATTACCCAAGATTGAAGGGGTAGATCAAATATTCCACTTGATTTGAATTGGATCCACAAAAATAGGCCGTCGCAATGAATGGTTGGTGGCATCCATCATTTCTTCATGTATCTCATTGATCACTTTCTGACGCTCTCCAGTCCCATACTTCGGAGGAGCTTCCACGGACTTCAATGCAAGAGCCTTCCTCTTCTCTTTGATGAACTCCAATGAGCCAATTGCACCATTTCCTTTCGACGGCATGAAAGCAATCAATGCTACTAATGCTGTCCTCACACTCCAGGATGGTTGCCAATGTTCCGGATGAAATTGAGAAATACTTAAACAAATCTTTGTCTGCGTCTCAAACCTTCCATTTAGCGTCAAAAGCATGAATGATGGTGGCTTGAATGGATAATCTGGAGGAAGTTGAATGCAGCCATGACAAATTCCCCCTTCAAATTCAGAATCTGGAGGACCACAAATAGCAAATTGCAACTCAAAAATATTGTCCTCAAGCGCGAGACTCATGTAGTCGTCGCTTTAATCATTTCCCAATTGCTGATAAAACTCATCCTCCATTCCCTTGCCTTACATCCATTGAGTGCTTTGCTGCGTGTGTCTATCCTGTGCATTTCCCGATCGCTTTGTCATGGGGATGAGGATGAGGGAGGGGAGGTGCTTGAGGGTGGCAAGGGGGGTGGCAAGGGGGGTGGCAAGGGGGGTGGACAGTAGAGAGGGCAGGGGCTGAGGGCGGGGGGTGGGTAGTGGAGAGGAGGGGGGCTGAGGGGGGCGTAGGAGGCAGAGGGGGCCGGGTGGCGGGGGTGTGAGGGGGTGGGCAGCGGGGTGGGGCGGGGGTGTGAGGGGGTGGGCTGCGGGGCGGGGCGAGGGTGTGAGGGGTTGGGCTGCGGGGCGGGGCGGGGGTGTGAGGGGGTGGGCTGCGGGGTGGGGCGGGGGTGTGAGGGGTGGGCTGCGGGTGTGTGAGGGGTGGGCTGCGGGGGTGTGAGGAGGGGGAAGAGAGAGAGAGAGAGAGAGAGAGAGAGAGAGAGAGAGAGAGAGAGAGAGAGAGAGAGAGAGAGAGAGAGAAGGGAGAGAGAGAGGGGGGTCAGCGGGGGGTCAGCGGGGAGTGCGGGGGGTCAGCGCGGATGCGGGGCGGGGGTCAGCGGAGGGTACGGGGGGTGCGGGGCGGGGGTCAGCGGAGGGCAGTGGGGAGTGCGGGGGGTCAACGGGGGGTGCGGGGCGGGGGTCAACGGAGGGTGCGGGGGGGTGCGGGGCGGGGTTCAGCGGAGGGCAACGGGGAGGTGGAGGGTGCGGGGCGGGGGTCAGCGGGGGGAAACGTGGCAGGGGAGGAGAGAGAAGGAAGGGGGAAGAGAGAGGTAGAGAGAGAGAGAGAGAGAGAGAGAGAGAGAGAGAGAGAGAGAGAGAGAGAGAGAGAGAGAGAGAGAGAGAGAGAGAGAGAGAGAGAGAGAGAGAGAGAGAGAGACAGGCCGTGACTAAGAGAGAGAGAGAGAGGGAGAGAGAGAGAGAGAGAGAGAGGGAGAGAGAGAGAGAGAGAGAGAGAGAGAGAGAGAGAGAGAGAGAAACGGAAGTGCCGACGGGCTACAGACCCCCACATTAGGATTTTGCACCACCTCGGTGCAATCTTCTTATTGAATGAAATAACTGCAGATACTTGAATGACGACATAACTACAAATACTCAAATGACACGTGGTATGTAGAGTGGTTGAAATTCTTCCCAATTGACTTAGTTTAGATACTTCTTCACCCTGGAGATATTGACCAGGGGAATCCTTTTACCGTGCAAATCTTCCAGATGCATTGCGCCATGTGATAATCCCTTGATAACCTTATATGGTCCTATCCATTTAGGTGCCAATTTGGTTGAAATTTCTGGAACTTGATGTACTAGAACCATGGATCCCTCCTGAACTTCATTGGATCTCAGATACCTGTCATGCAGTCTCTTGCGCTCTTCTTGTGTTACCTGAAGTTTTTGCATTGCCCCTTCTCTGTATTCTTCCAACGCCACCAACCTCTGAATGGGGGGTTCAATTCCAATGGTTTGGATTCCTATTTCCTTCCTGATAATGAACTCAAATGGGGCCAATGCCTCTTTCCCATATACTAAGTGGAATGGAGTCTTGCCAGTGGTTCCCCTCTTCGTGGTTCTGAAAGTTCAAATTGCACCGATCAATGCTTGTGGCCAAAAGCTTTGATGTTCAAAGGATAATTTGCGAAGCAATCCAATCAAAATCTTATTGGAACTCTCTGCTTGGCCATTTGCCCTTGGATAGTAGGCACAAGATTTTTTATGGAAGATTTTGTACCTGTCAAATATAAACTGGAGCAATTGATTTATAAAATGTGTGCCTCTATCACTAGTGATTTCCAGTGGGCAACCAAATCTTGAGAAAATACGTTTATACAAGAACTTAGCTATTGTTAAAGTCGTGCAGTCCACAGTAGCTTTAGCCTCTATCCATTTAGTGGCATAACATGTGGCCATCAATATATACTTTTTACCCCCTGATTGACCAGTTGGACTAATTGGTCCTATGAAATCAAGGCCCCATCGTTCAAATGGGTGCCATCCTGTGGATATGACTAATGGTTGGAAGTTCAATCTGGTCAGTGTAGGAGCACACCTCTGGCAGATGTGGCATTCCTTAGCAAAGTTGATTGCATCCTTGTAAATATGAGGCCACCATAGACCTTTGTGGATGATTCTATGAGCCAATTCTTCCCCCTTTAGATGTCCTTCACTGTGTGCAGCCTCTAGCAAAAGATTTACCTCCTTTGGATACACACACCTTCTCAAGATATCATCCTGATAGTATTTATATAAATTTCCATTTATAAGAGAATATGATTTGGTTTTCAGGAGCAATCTTCGCTTTTCTACAGGTGTCAAGTGTTCTGGGATCTTTCCAGTAGTGAGAACATGGAGAATTTCATCATACGAACCAGTCCCAATTGCTACTAGGAAAAGATTGCTATCCACCAGTTCATCATTAATACCTGTTGCTTTTTCGCTCATTGCAGTCCTGGACACTTGATTGCCATGTAGTGCTCTTTTCCTGGCTTAAGATGAATATCAAAATTAAATTCTTGAAATAGGAGTAACCATCTCCAAATCCTTCCAGCTACTCTAGGTTTGTTTATCAGGTACTTCAAGGGCTGATGATCAGATATAACTATAAAATGTACACCAAGGAGATAATGTTGGAACTTCTGAAGAGAAAATACGATAGCCAAACCTTCTCTTTCCGTTGTACTATAATTCCTTTCGGCTTGGTTGAGTAGTCTGCTGGCATAGGAGATAGGTCTATCAACCTTGTGTGATGATGGTTGAGCTAGAACTGCACCAACAGCATGAAGACTAGCATCTGTATGCACATGAAATTCCAATGACCAGTTAGGAACACTTAAAAGTGGAGTAGTACATAGCCTCAATTTTAGTTCACAAAATGCTTTGTGAGCTTCAGCACTCCATGAGAAAGGGACCTTTTTACTGGTAAGCCTGGACAAAGGCTTAGCTATTTCTGAATACATCCGAATGAATCTTCTATGATATCTTGCATGGCCCAAGAAACTTTGCACTTCCTTTGGGATTTGTGGGATTGGCATAGAAAGAATAGCAGTAACCTTTGCAGGGTCAACGCTTATCCCTTCAGCAGATACTATGTGACCAAGAAGAGTCCCCTTCGTGACCAAAAAGTGACATTTATCAGGATTCAATTTCAAACCTGTTTTGAGACAGTGCTCAAAAATTTCTTTTAGATTTTCCAAATGATTGTGGAAATCTTGAACTGGTGCTCTTTTATCTGTACCTTAAAATACTGAAAAGTTATCCATGAAAATACGTAGAAAGGTTGTAAACCATTTGCCCAATATCAGATACATCGTTCTATTAAATGAAGCTGATGCATTCTTCAAACCAAAAGCCATGCGAGTATAGACATAAGTGCCCCAGGGAGTAACAAAGGCTGTTTTGTCCCTATCATCCGGATGGATCACTATCTGATTGTAGCCACTAAAACCATCCAAGAAACTATACAAAGTGTGACCAGCTACTTCCTCAAGTACTTGCTCCGTGAAGGGCTGAGGAAATCCATCTTGAACAGTCACTTTATTCAAAGCACGGAAATCGACACAGACTCTTATTTTTCCACTACTTTTCTTGGGCACAATAACCATAGAAGAAAGCCACCTGGAATGTTCTATTGGAACAATTATACCTGCTTCTTCTAGTTTTGTAACCTCTGCTTTTACCGCCTCTGCATACTTTGGATTGAGTCGATATGGCCTACTTCTTGCAAGCACGGCTCCCTCTATTAAGGGTATTCTATGTAATCCAAGCTCCTCTGGTATCCCTGTTAGATCTTTGTAGGACCATGCGAAGACATTTTTGTAAGTAAAAAGCAAAGAAGTTACCTTCTGTAGTAGAGGAGGATAATGCCACAACCAAAAGGCCAAGTGGACCACTTGGGGGTTCTCTTCATCCCCTAGATTTACTTCTTGAACCAGTGTTTCAGGACTAGTCTTGTTTGAGAAATCATCTCCATTGTATGCCGGAGTGGAATTTAGCTTATATTCGGCAATATGTTCCCTAGTCCATCCTCAAGGTATATCTGAAAAGGGAAGATCTTCTCTGCCTTCAGGCTCAGAACCTTCCTGTTCTAAAGCCTCTATAGTTGTTGCCCCTTCAACATTCCTAATCTCCAGCAAGCTCTCATTCTTCAACTCCTCGTGAACCTCATGGCCTTTCCCTGCAACTCCTTCATCTGCAACTTCTTCCTCTATTTCATTGATTCCCATCGTGCAACATTCTGCACTTCCCATCATTCAATTCAATAATGTATCTTCTTCTTGGGGTAGAGAGGGCATTACCTGAGTGTCCACAGTATACCCAGTAGTTTTCCCTGAGTCAAATCCTTCTTCCAAATGTAGTTGCCGTTGGCTATTGGTGCTTGTTGAAATCCATAGTTTGTTTTTCCCCCAATCTTGCAAAGCTTTTGCTTGCCTCAGCCAAGGTCTCCCCATGAGTAAAGGGTAAGAAGTCTCCTGTGGAAGTGTAATAACAACAAAATCTAGAACAAAGTGATAACCTTGTACTATCATCAGTACCTTTTCAATAATGCCAAGAGGCGCAACCCGATGTTGATCTGCTAGTGTAACTGTAAATGGTGCCATTTTGGTGGGGTTCAACTTCAGTTTCTTCATGGTGAAATCCGGCATCAAATTGATACCAGAGCCTCCATCTATGATTACACCTGTGAGAACTTCATTCTTTATACAAACAGATAACCTTGAGCTTTGGTAGTTTGTCAAGGGTGCAGGGGAAAAATCAACCATAAAACCATCTATACTGGGTGATTGGACCAAGTGAGCAGAGTGTATAATCTTCAATAAGTCACTTCTTATTTTTGAATCCATTCTGATAAGTTCGTACAAACTAACCTTGTGAAGAATACCTTTCAAGATCTGTTCAATGTCTACCTTATGAGTGTCTTCTTGCAGACTTGTTGGTTGGCCCTTTAGAGAAGTAGCCATCCTTTCATAAGCTCCTTCAATTTCTGCTTGTTCCTTCCATCCAGACTTCTTTTCCTCCTCCTTATTCTGAAATCCTTGTTGTTCCTCTCTATGGATTGTTGTTGCTTGCCTAGCTCTAGTCATCATGGGCATTGCAGAGGATGAAACCGCATAAGACTGAGTGGTTATATCTTCTTCTTGTGGAGAGACTGCAATCATGTGGATTGGAGCAGGACGGCTTCTTGAGCAGTCTTTGGTATAATGATCCTTGGCCTCTGGACAATGTTGACAAGAAGGTGCATCTTCTGGAAGGGAACACCTATTTTGCATGTGGCCATACTCACCACAACGATAGCACATCAAAGGTCTATTATATCTAGGCTTTGCAGGCCGATTCTCCTCTCTATTAGATGTATTTGAAGTACTAGCATAGTATGAATCCAAAGTTTGAGGGTTAACTCTTTGCTGTGTACCCTTGAGGTAGTAACAATCTCTAGCTTCATGCCCATCCTTCCCACAAAATTGACAGCTTACCTTGTTAGGGCAATTGGCATTGGAATGTCCATTGTTATTACAGATTGTGCACCAAATCTACTTCCTTATATCTTGGGTGGTCCGCAAATCTTCTAACTCCCGACGAAGTTGGGCTACTTCATCATCAGTGCGACGTAGTGGTGGAAAGACCTTCTCTTCTTGTTGATTTTGTTGCATTTTCAATGCCTCCAATTCCTTCCTCAGTTGCCCAATAGGATCCAGTTCTGCAACATAATTTGATTTTGTATCCCCTTCAAAATGTTGCCTTGCTTCTTCAATGCGTGATGCTGCTGCAACAAAATCATTGAGGGTTGCATCCAATCTAAGAGACTCACGTAGCTTCTGCTGAGATGACCTGGGTAGAGCCTTTTCTATCCACGTTTTAACCAATAAGTCACCTGGAGCATGTGGCAGACGTGCAACAAGTGCTTTTGTTCTAGTGTGAAGTTCATGAAAGGATTCACCTGATCTTAGCTTCAAGTTCTCTAGCTGATCTAGAGCTCTTTCCGAGGAATCACTAGGTCGAAATGTCTGTGAGAACGCCGCCTTCGGAGCCTCCCATGTAGTGAAGTGGCCATCTGCATATTGACTATACCATTTATCTGCAAGACCCTCCAATGTGGATGTGAAGAGTGCCAGCATTGCATCCTCTCTATTCTGCAGACCTCGTCCACAGCATAAAGAGATGAATCTTCTCACATGATCATCAGCATCCTCATAAGCTTGTCCCTTGAAGGTAGGGAGTTTGATGTTCAATCTAGAGAGTAGATGAGAGAGATCCTCCATTTGTACTGGTGTTTCTTCTGACGTATCTGAGGGGAAGTCTAAGGCTCTCATATGCTTCTCTTTTGACAATGGTGTTGCACCCAAATCAATAGATAAATTCAAGGAGGGTAGAGGAGAGGTAGGCTCACTAGTTGTGGTTATGTCTAACTTGTTAAGGCTCCTACGTTCACGGAGAGACACCTTATCTGCTCGCGTATGGGTCATTTACCTACTTGCAATTGTAATAGGGCAAAAATACCTCTCACAGAAATGCAAAGGTCCCATCGGGCATGCCAAACTGTAGAGGAGGTACTGGGGTATCCACTTTTATCAAGAGTAGAGAACAAGCACTTCCAGTACGTCGCCTACTCAAGGGGGGTTCTCTTTAGGGAAATATACTCTTCAACATTCCTATGAGCAGGCAGATGTCAATGATTGCACAGAGTTGTAAATACTCCAGAAAATATTATCAACAATTGACCAAGAAGACCATACACTTCTTGATTCGAATCAGAACATTACAAGATTGGTCAAAGAGATGCTCAAAAGTTCATCCTCAGGGCTACATGACACTCTAGAACTGAATATCCTCAATACAACGGAACCTTCCAATCAGCATAATGGACTAATTATATGCAGACAAACTCAGAACAATACAAGTGGTGGAGAATTTCCCTAGAGAATAGAGCTTAACAATAACACTATCTCATAGAGAAAGACAACCAAGCCACTCTCTTACACGATAGCGCTATTAGCCCTCCACTGGGAAGCCCATGCTCTGCATCCACACCACAGAGTGACTTCCTACAGTAGGCTTGAGGCCGCAAGTGCAAGAGAGGACCTCTGCACGTACATAAATGTGTATCTGAACCCAGGTCCCAAATGAACACAAATCCATTGCTTTTATAGGCTCCCATAGGCCAAGAGAGCCTTGCCAATTCTTCACGTCCATTGATCACGCGCCGATTAATTACCCAAGATTGAAGGGGTAGATCAAATATTCCACTTGATTTGAATTGGATCCACAAAAATAGGCCGTCGCAATGAATGGTTGGTGGCATCCATCATTTCTTCATGTATCTCATTGATCACTTTCTGACGCTCTGGAGTCCCATACTTCGGAGGAGCTTCCATGGACTTCAATGCAAGAGCCTTCCTCTTCTCTTTGATGAACTCCAATGAGCCAATTGCACCATTTCCTTTCGACGGCATGAAAGCAATCAATGCTACTAATGCTGTCCTCACACTCCAGGATGGTTGCCAATGTTCCGGATGAAATTGAGAAATACTTAAACAAATCTTCATCTGCGTCTCAAACCTTCCATTTAGCGTCAAAAGCATGAATGATGGAGGCTTGAATGGATATTCTGGAGGAACTTGAATGCGGCCATGATAAACTCCCCCTTCAAATTCACAATCTGGAGGACCACGAATAGCAAATTACCACTCAAAAATATTGTCCTCAAGCGGGAGACTCATGTAGTCGTCGCTTTAATCAATTCCCAATTGCTGATAAAACTCATCCTCCATTCCCTTGCCTTACGTCCATTGAGTGCTTTGCTGCGTGTGTCTATCCTCTGCATTTCCCGATCGCTTTGTCATGGGGATGAGGATGAGGGAGGGGAGGTGCTTGAGGGTGGCAAGGGGGGTGGCAAGGGGGGCGGACAGTAGAGAGGGCAGGGGCTGAGGGCGGCGGGGGTGGGTAGTGGAGAGGAGGGGGGCTGAGGGGGGCGCAGGAGGCAGAGGGGGCGGGGTGGCGGGGGTGTGAGGGGGTGGGCTGCGGGGTGGGGCGGGGGTGTGAGGGGATGGGCTATAGGGCGGGGCGGGGATGTGAGGGGGTGGGCTGCGGGGCGGGGCGGGGGAGTGAGGGGATGGGCTGCGGGGTGGGGCGGGGGTGTGAGGGCTGGGCTGCAGGGGTGTGAGGGGTGGGCTGCGGGGGTGTGAGGAGGGGGAAGAGAGAGAGAGAGAGAGAGAGAGAGTGTGAGAGAAGGGAGAGAGAGAGGGGGGTCAGCGGGGGGGGCGGGTTGGGGGTCAGCAGGGGGTCAGCGCGGAGTGCGGGGGATCAACGGGGGTGCGGGGCGGGGGTCAACGGAGGGTGCGGGGGGGTGCGAGACAGGGGTCAGCGGAGGGCAGCAGGGAGTGCGGGGGGTCAGCGGGGGGTGCGGGGCGGCGGTCAGCGGAGGGTGCGGGGGGGTGCGGGGCGGGGGTCAGCGGAGGGCAGCAGGGAGGTGGAGGGTGCTGGAAGGGGGTCAGCGGGGGGAAAGGTGGTGGGGGGAGGAGAGAGAAGGAAGGGGGAAGAGAGAGGGAGAGAGAGAGAGAGAGAGAGAGAGAGAGAGAGAGAGAGAGAGATAGATAGAGAGAGAGAGAGAGAGGCCGAGAAAGAGAGAGAGAGAGAGAGAGAGAGAGAGAGAGGGAGAGAGAAACGAAAGTGCCCACGGGCTACACTGCCCCTCACCCCCGCTGACCCCACACCTCCCCACCCCTAAGCCACACCACCCCGCCCCCTCAGCCCCCTCTTCTCTCTCTCTCTCTCTCTCTCTCTCTCTCTCTCTCTCTTCTCTCTCTCTCCTCGCTCTCTCTCTCTCTCTCTCTCTCTCTCTCTCTCTCTCTCTCTCTCTCTCTCTCTCTCTCTCTCTCTTCCCCCACCTACCCCCTCCCCTCCACGTCTCTCTCTCTCTCTCTCTCTCTCTCTCTCTCTCTCTCTCTCTCTCTCTCTCTCTCTCTCTCTCTCTCTCTCTCTCTCTCTCTATTCCCCCCGCCCCTTATTGACCCCGCCTCTCACCCCCGCTGACCCCACACCTCCCCACCCCTGAGCCACACCACCCCGCCCCCTCAGCCCCCCCGCGTTCCCCCTCAGCCCCCCCCCCTTCTCCCTCTCTCTCTCTCTCTCTCTCTCTCTCTCTCTATTCCCCCCTCCTGTTGACCCCGCCCCTCACCCACGCTGACCCCACACCTCCCCACCGCTCAGCCACACCACCCTACCCCCTCAGCCCCCCCTCCTTCTCTCTCTCTCTCTCTCTCTCTCTCTCTCTCTCTCTCTCTCTCTCTCTCTCTCTCTCTCTCTCTCTCTCTCTCTCTTCCACCACCTACCCCCTCCCCTCCACGTCTCTCTCTCTTTCTCTCTCTCTCTCTCTCTCTCTCTCTCTCTCTCTCTCGCTCTCTCTCTCTCTCTATCTCTCTCTCTCACTCTCTCTCTCTCTCTCTCTCTCTCTCTCTCTCTCTCTCTCTCTCTCTCTCTCTCTCTCTCTCTCTCTCTCTCTATTCCCCGGCCCCCCGTTGAACCCGCCCCTCATCCCTGCTGACCCCACACCTCCCCCACCCCTCACCCACACCACCCCGCCCCCTGAGCCCCCGGCGTTCCCCCTCAGCCCCCCCTCCCCTTCTCCCTCGTTCTCTCTCTCTCTCTCTCTCTCTCTCTCTCTCTCTCTCTCTCTCTCTCTCTCTCTGTCTCTCTCTGTCTCTCTCTCTCTCTCTCTCTCTCTCTCTCTCTCTCTCTCTCTCTCTCTCTCTCTCTCTCTCTCTCTCTCTCTCTCTCTCTCTCTCTCTCTCTCTCTTCCCCCGCCCTCTGTTGACCCCGCCCCTCACCCCCGCTAACCCCACATGTCCCCATCCTTTAGCCCACACCACCACGCCCCCTCAGCCCCCCGCATTCGCCCTCAACCCCCCCCTTCTCTCTCTCTCTCTCTCTCTCTCTCTCTCTCTCTCTCTCTCTCTCTCTCTCTCTCTCTCTCTCTCTCTCTCTCTCTCTCTCTCTCTCTCTCTCTCTCTCTCTCTCTCTCTCTCTCTCTCTCTCTCTTGCCCCCCGCGACCCCCCTCTGCTTCGTCGCCACCCCCCTCAGCCCCCCCTCCACTCCACTGCCCCCACCACCCCCCTCTGCCCCCCGCCACCCGCCTCATCCCCGCCTACTTTCCCCCTTCTCTCTCTCTCTCTCTCTCTCTCTCTCTCTCTCTCTCTCTCTCTCTCTCTCTCTCTCTCTCTCTCTCTCTCTCTCTCTCTCTCTCTCTCTCTCTCTCTCTCTCTCTCTCTCTCCTCACGCACCAGCCCCCTCCCCTCCCCTCACCGCCGACTCCTTCCCCTCCCCTCACCGCCAGCCCCCTCCCCTCCCCTCATCGCCAACCCCTCTCCTGAGCCCGCACCACCCTTCCCCTCAGCCCCCGCCCAATTCCCCCTCTCTCTCAGCCCTCCACTCCCACGAGCGTGGTATTGTGCCCATCATGGAGCCTGAGATGTTATCAGATGGTGATTATGGTATTGACTGGACTCTGGAAATAGTAGCGAAGGTGTTCTATTTCTTTGCCAAGAACAATGTGGATTATGAAGGTATCCTCTTGAAGCCAAGCATGGTGGCCCCTAGAGCAGAAAAGGAAGAGGAATTCAAGGACTATCGTATGAATGGTTGGGGTATCTTAGCATTTATATTATTCTTGGAATCACCATCCATGAAAGGCAAGGGATGTGCTTCTTAGGCCCATTCAAATGGCACGGGCGGATCTCAACTTGCATACAAAGGGTCAGTAAAAATGTAGAGGGTAAAAGTGGAAGAGGAAAAGTGACTGGTGTCGCCAACCATTTGTGACGACGGCCTATTTTTGAGGATCACATTCATATCAAGTGGACTAATTGACCTACCCCTCCAATTTGGGTAATCAACCGACGCATGATGAGTGGACGTGAGGAATCGCCAAGGCACTCTTGGCCTATTGGAGCCTATAAAAGCAATGGATTTGTGTTCATTTGGGACATTCACAATTCATATAGACACATTTGCATACGTGCGTATAGAGGTCCTCTCTTGGCACTTGTGGCTTCAAGCCTACTATAGGAAGTCACTCTGTGGTGTGAGTCAGTGTTATTTTTATGCTCTGTTCCTTAGAGCAATTTTCCACCATTTGTATTGATCAGTGCTGATCTGCATGTAATTGGTCCATTGTGCTGATCGAAAGAATCCATTGTATTGATGTTGTTTAGTTTTGGGGTGGCATGTTAGCTCTGAGCATGAATTTTTGAGCATCACTTTGACCTATCTTGTAATCATCTGATTCGAACTCAGGAGTGGATGGTCTTCTTTTATGGTCATTTTTTCATTAATATTTTCTTGAGTACTCACAACTCTAAGCAATCATTGACATCTACGTGCTCACAGAATTGTTAAAGGGTATACTTCCCTAAAGAGAACCCCGTTGAGTAGTTGAAATAATGGAGTGCCTGCTAAAAGTAGATACCCGAATACCTCCTCTACACTTGGCATTTTGCATATCCAAGAACATAGTTATGTACATATTTATGTATGCTTGGCTAGTAAAAATCTCTTTTGACCAATTCATGTGTTTTGTTGATTCCAAGATGTCTGGCACATGGGGCATCATTACATTCAAAGAAAAATCTTCTTCTAAGTTCGAGGTCATGAGGGACACATACTTTTTGTTTGTATAAATTATACTCATCTTGAAAACTATAATGCTTAAATTTATCTTCATTTGATAAATTTGCATTTTGAGATGAAACCTTCATCTAGGCTTCTTTAAAGCTTGTACCTTCTTCATACTTGCCTTTCATTAATGCTACTAAGTCATTAGAAGTTTGTATGAAACTCAAAGAGTTCAACATTTGCATTCTCCTTAATGCATCTCCCACTACATTGAATTTTGATCTTCCATATTTGAGATCGAAGTCAAATTCTTGAATTATTTTGGTCCACCTAGCTTTTGTACCTAGTAGCTCAGATTGGTTTGCAAACCATTTAATACTTGCTTGCTCAAAAACTATGGCTACCTTGGCACCAAACAAGTAGTGTCTCCATGTTTTCTACAACATGCTTAATGGAATAAAAATCTTTTTCATAGGTAGAATTAGTTCTTTGAGTTGGGTTTAGCTTTTGACTTTCAAAAGTAACTAGTTGACCATTTTGATTTAGTATTGCTCTAATTTCTACATCATTAACATCTGTTTAACCTACATAAGGTTTATTTAGATTTTCTATCGAACTAGGGTCAAAGCTAAGGCTTTTTTAAGTTCTTCCATACCTTAAGCCTGTTCATTCTCCTAGGTAAGGCTTTGAGGTTTTCCATTAATTTCTCAAATAAAGGGATCCTGATTTTTGCAAGGCATGACTAAAAACTCGAAATTCTCAAATTTAGTTCTAAAAGCTGTTTTAGAAACATCTTCAGATCTAATTCTAATTTGATGGTATCCTAGACGGAGACCAATCTTTGAAAATATCTTAGCCCCTTTTAGTTCATCAAATAAATCATCAATTTGAGGTGTTTTATATTTATTCTTGATCATACCTTTATTCAAGGCTTGATAGTCAATGCATAATCTCATTGATCCATCTCTTCTATTAACTAAGAGAATGGGTGACGCCTTAGTTGAATGGTTAGGTGGATTGAATCCCTTATTCAGGTATTCTTTTTCTTGTTTCTCTACTTTATCTTCCTGTGAATATGGGAGTCTAGTGGGAGTTTACATCTAGGCTTAGTCCCTACATGAAAGTCTATAGCATGATTGACTTGCCCACCAAAAGGAGGTAAGCCATGGACAAGTTCCTTTGGAAAATCGTTGTAGTAATTATTCATAAAAAACTTAAATTTAAACCTTTCACAATCACATAATGGAGAAGAGACATAGGGAGCTAGCTTCATATCATAAACATTCTTTACAACTTGTAAAATATCCTAAAAACGTCCACTTTTTGGGTATTTACAAGTTTTTTTTTTTAATTCTATACTTGAAATCAAGGGTCTACTTGGCATATCATGTTCCCCTTGAATCTAGTAACATATTCCATTCTTATCGAAATCCGATGTATTCAATTAATATATTCTTTAAAGTGCTTGTCCTAAGCCCCTAAGCCAGTCCCTACCTAAAACAACATCAGTTCTCTCCATATGCATAATCTGGAAGTCAAGTTTATCCTTATCACCTTGACATTGTTTTTCTAGATCACAAATCATAGTATCGGAGACCTTCTTGTCTTGACCTTGCATCATGGATACTATATATTTGTGTGGTGACTTCTAGTGGGGTAACTTTAATCTCTGCACCACTAAGTAGTTTAGGAAATTATGCATGGCCGAGTCATCTATCATGACTCTGGCTTTTCCCCCTCTTATGGAGGCATGAAGTTTGACTAAGTCATGAGATCCAAACTAGTTTTCGACCAACATTGAATAAGAAAACCAACATTGATGCATGCACTCTTCATAGAGGACCTCCACATTTTTCCAAACTTTGCTCTTTTCAAGATTTAATGTTTGGATTTAGTGGATTCTTGTCCATATCTTTTCATTTTTCCTCAAGGTGTCTTGGCCATGAGAGTCTAGAAGGAAATTCTTCTTTTTTGAAGTGGTTGTGTTCTGGTTTTAGCATGATCCTCAAAGATTTGTGCTAGCTTTATAGCATCTTATAAGCTTTTGGAGGACTTGTCTTCACTTCATGTTTGATATGCTTGTCGACACCATGGATGAAACCTCTAATTTTATGAGAATCATTTACGTTCTAATGTTTGAGCACTATCTCTTGGTAATGAGAAATCGATAAGGAAAGGGGACATCCTCATTGAGGGACCTTGTTCTGCTCTTCCTAGTTTTGCTCATCTTCATTTTCCTATAGGAATTCCTTTTTAAAGAGTTCCTCAAATTGGCTCCAAGTTTAGGGGATTCTTTGAGACACTTTTAAGCTCATCCATGATTTATGAGCTTTAGGTTCAAGTGAAAAACGTATTTCTAAGACTTGATATGCTTTAAGGGTGTTTTTTATCTAATGTAAGTCTTGGCATTTTTCCAAAAATGTCAAAACTCTAACCTTGTTTTGGTCTTTAGCTTCCTCTGTGATTTGAGGTGGTTTTAATTCTTTTGTGAACGAAAGAATCCTATACCAAGTGGAAGTGGGAGGAGGGTTTTTAACTACTTCTTGAGGTTTATTTATGAAATACAAGTTACTATGGATTGGTAAAGGAGCATCTGGTCCTTTACTCGAGGATTGGTTCCTTGGTGGAGTTAACAAGGAACCCATCTTGGTAGGTATGGGTAAAATTGAACAAAGTGAATGCAAAATTTGTTTCATCTTCTCTTTTACTTCATTTATCACATGACGAAGGATCCCCATCTCAGTTTGGATCTCCTTAACAATCAACATATCTACTTGGATATCATTAATCTTCTCATCCATCCTGTTTAATTCTTTATAAATATGAACTTCTTATCTTTCTTGTTATCCTATTTTGAGCAGACCTGGAGTATATTATTCCTATTTAATTGCTTCTTGTGGCACATAATCTACTTCTTGTCTAGATATATCCAACAACATACTGTCATCATAAGAATACACCTCCATTGAACACTTTGAAGATGGACTAAAAATGAAAAGTGTCATTCGTGATATTGAAGGAAAAATGGATGGGAATTAATTGAGTACTTCCATAGTTATCTTGAAGAGTTCCTTCTAGTTGTATGTTGGCTTTGGCTACCTTGGAGGATTCACTACTCCAATTTTGTTTGCACGATCAAGGTTGAAGTGTTAAGTCCCTTCCTTCACTCACTAATCTTTCAAGTCTTCACACTCTTTGGTGCAAAAAAGAGTGGAAACAAAATAAATGAACTCCTTCTTTGAGACTTCTCTTTTGTCCAAAGCTTAGCTTCCAACTCAATTTCATGTCATTTGGGAGAGAAGAAAATGGACACATGCAAGTAGACACATAATAATCTCAGTGTGTTTGTGGAGTAATTCGAACTTTGAATTAGCCGTGGAAACATTGTATGGTGGGAGTAATCCCATATATCAAGTGCTTTTCTGAAGAGATAGGTGGGTCCTACTATTGATGCCTATAGGTGGTTAAACAAGATTTTTGTAAGTTCTTCATCTGGGCACATTTTCTAAAAACAAAGCCTCCGAATTCTTGAGGGAATTGAAGATGCAAAGTTCCTGGAAAAAGGATGTAGAGATTCAACTATACTAGAGAGCTTCATACTTCTCCAAGCTTCAAAATGAGGTCATGCACAAGAATCAAGTAGTACTAGGAGTACTTGTAATTGGAAAAGCCAAGCTTTGATTACCACTATAGTGAGGCTTCCTTTCTAGAATATAACATCCTCAGTACATATCTACCCATCCAACTCCACCATATTTATACCAAAGGTCTAAGGCATGCACTTCTTGATATTCCTTTATGAATCTTTCAAAGTGTCCTTCATGTGGACACTTTCCAAAGTATATCACGTGGCTTCTATTTCAATTGTAGCCTTTCCTTCACGTGCACGATAAGGTGTCCCTTTGGAGAAGCTTCGCCCAAGCCTAAGGTTCGTTTACCTTATGATATTTATTCCTAAGGGTAAAATACCTCATTAGAGACTTCAAATGAATAAATTACAAAGGGTTAACACCAAAAAACATAGGTTCCTACTTCAAGGGTCTAACCCATTAATAGAAACCAAGGGTTTCCAAGGATAAATACTAATTTCCAAGGCTCTAACCCAAGTTTTACATTACACCAACTCTATCAATCTATTAGATTGGAACACTCTATCGAAAACCTTTCCTTTTTTCTCCATTGCTCCTTTCTATGACTATACATGACCTTAGTTGCTAGGTTAATCATCATGTACATAGTGGCCATATTCATGAGCTCTCACTTCCTGATAGATAGGACCCACTGATCATGAGACTCTTGGAACATGAGACAAATGTCTTATTACATAATGATCTGAGTAGTATCACTGCCTTTTGAAACTACCTAGAGACCTTTTGTGAAGCCTCAACGTGTAGGATAGACCATTCAAAAGTCACATTCAAGACTATCATCAACTAGGTGCCACAATTTCTTTTACACCAAGCTTTCTAAAACTTGCTTAGTGGGAAAATATTTTTTCTATTGGGAATCATGATGGGTTTTGATGTCTTAATGGAGCATCAATGGGATGGGGTGCCACTCAAGCTCAAGAGAAAACTGGGGGAGTGTGGGCGAATGCAAATTAATAGTTTGGGGGGGGGGGTATGCTATAGTGATCAACATGCTCTTCATCATTACAAGATATAAGGAGCATACTGATGCTGGGCATATCGGCGGTTAAGCCTCGCTACTGGTATGCCTATTGGAAATGCCTATAAAAATCACATAGGTCATATCAAAAGTCTCTTCATTGTCGAGATAATCATTAGTATATTCTTGCCAGTATATCCATCAGAATTTGTGTGCATCGGCATAGGTGTTGATATAGGCACTCATATAGGCATCAATATGAGTGTGGGTATGAGCATTGGTAATAGTTTGGAATTACGGAGGCTTGTATGCATGCTTATACTGGTGCTCATATTGATGCCTATATCGATGAAGTGTTTTTAACATAACTGGACTCGAGAGCAAAAACTCGACATCTGATACTTTTTTGAATTGTGGACTACTAGTGTCGAGTTTCTACATAGGTGTAAATTGTGCTCATCTAGATGCATTCTGATTGTATTGTGCTTACACACACAGACGCACATAGATCTCTCTCTCTAGACACACACCTCTATCTCTTTTTAGATCTTCAATCTTGGTAAGTGTTGTGCATACTTTCATCATTTCTCTTTCTCTATGTTTTTGTTTTTCTAAATTCTCTTTTCTTTGGTTTTGGACGAGCATTTTCAAGTCATTTCTTTGCAATTTGATGAGAGATGACTTTGATTGGGCTTTCACAACAACGATCCAACAAATTACATCGATGTAAGTGATTTTTTTTGTTCACTATTTTATATATATATATATATATATATATATATATATATATATATATATATATATATATATATATATATATATATATATATATATATATATATATATATATATATATATATATATAGAGAGAGAGAGAGAGAGAGAGAGAGAGAGAGAGAGAGAGAGAGAGAGAGAGAGAGAGAGAGATGAAAGAGAGAGATGAAAGAGAGAGATGAAGAGAGAGAGAAAGAGAGAAAGCTAGAGAGACATTCACACACAAAGCTGTAAGTGATTGTTATGTTTTTCTTTTAGAAATAGAGGTAGAGAGAGAGAAATAGAGAGGGAGAGCTGAGAGAGAGAGAGAGAGATGAGAGAGATAAAGAGAGAGAAAGAGAGACATATAGACATAAATACACATAGATGCATACTCATGTATATACATGCATACATACACACACACATACACACATGCATATGCATACATAAACACACACATACACATATGCATACATACATTAAAACACACACACACATGTACACACACATGTACACACACATGTACACACACATGTATACAGATATACATACACATATACATAAACATATACATACACATACATATGCAAATATTACTTACACTCTCAATTGCATACACATACACACACATGTGTACACAGCTACATACACATTTGCAAACACACACACTCTCACATCCATACACATATAAGAGAGACACACACATATATATATATAGACACACACACAATCACATACATATTACACACACATGCATATTCACACATATGCATGGATGCATACACACACATACATACACACATGTACACACACATATACACACACATATACATACACACATGTATATGCATACATACATACATAGACATATGGATACACACATATACATAAACACATACACACATATACATACATGTTTTAGATCTAGGGCTTTAGGATTAGCCTTTTAGGTTTCGTTACATGCATACATATATGCGTACACACACATACACACACACATACATATGCAAATATTACATACACTCTCAAATCGATACACATACACACACATGTGTACACAGATACATACACATTTGCAAACACACACACTCTCACATCCATACACATATAAGAAAGACACACACACATATATATAGACACACACACAATCACATACATATTACACACACACATGCATTTTCACACATATGAATGGATGCATACACACACATACATACACACATGTACACTGCAAGAGAACAAGGATTACGACCACCACTAGAGAATGCAAGAGAACAAGGATTACGACCACCACATACTAGAGAGATGACTCTCCTCCCAACCTTATGCCTGTATATATAGCTGCTTGAACTAATGAGGACCACAAATGTAACTAGAGTCCACAAGTGCATGTGCAATCTCCTCCACTCCTTTCATATCCACCACTAGAGTCTATTAGTGGCTGGAGTGATCTCGACCACTACTTTAGTACCTTCCACTAGAGTCCACTAGTGGTTGTTGTACTCACCTCTTGAGTTAAGTCCACTCGACTCAAGTTAACTCACGTTAACTTGAGTTAGAAGGCTCTAGAGCTCTTTGGGTAAAACTCTCTTCCCATGCTCCCCATGGGAGTTGAACCCAAGACCTCTTCCTTCACAACCATGAGACTTAACCACTAGGCTAAGTGGATTACTTGAATATGACAGCACATGACTTATGCTTGAGTCTACTCTTGAGATCTTTGGTCCTACAGACGAGTGACCAAACGGTATCCGATTTCAGATCTGTCTGAAGCCATCGGATCCCTAGATCATAGACTTACTTTATTACATTCTTCCCCCCTTGGGAAAGATTTTCGTCCTCGAAAATGAAGCTATATATATAACTGTAGGCAACCCCCGAGCCTCATGTTCTAAAACTTGGAAGAACATGGTCATGTTCTGGAACTGGAAGAACATGTCTCATCTCTGTGGTGGCATCCCTGCCCAAATGATTCAAAACACTATCCGGGTTTGCACTTTGATGAACGGGACAAAGTACAAACTAGTGAAGAATAATAAGGGTGGATCTAAACACATCCCTGGCCAATTCATAGTTTCTAGATGTGCGATCTAGGCACAAACATGTGAACTGGGTGGATTCAAATTACTAGTCCATTTCTGGGCATGTCTGGTGCATGGACTTAGTAATGAAGGTGAGATTCTTATCCCTCGCAAGACTTTGAGAAGTCTTGATTCACTTGATTTTGTTTTGGAAAACTTGAAGTTTGGTTGTCCCATACATCTAACTTTAGATGTCTGTACAATGGTTTACTTTTATCTAACAGTTACTTGATTTTTTCACCCGACTAGAGGACTACTTTGTCCCAATGAGTTTGAAAAAATCCTATGTAAACTGTAGGAGAAAGTTTACCATTCCGGTGGAATCAACCATACTAACTTCACCAATTCAAATTCAAAATGAAAATTGTCCAATTTAGGACACTTTTCTCAAAGACTTTTAACTGAAAGTTCTTGGGAATTGTCAATCCAATGAGCAATTCCTAACTTCTTTATTCTAGAGTATGCTGGACTCTAGGAAATGATTTATGCTATACCTTGAAGCAAAATCAAATGAATAAGTCTACTTAGCATCTTTTGAAGATTGAAAAGGTTCTTGTACATAACATCTATCTAGGATGTTCAAGTTAGTTATCTAATTCTAACCGGCTATCCCTGGTCTTTTGAAAAAGGAATCAGATACCATATCTGAGTCAAAAAAAAGATTTGGAAAGCGGAAAGAGATAACTAAGACTTTGTACAACCAATTCAAACTTCGAATATACATAAACTTGCTATGAGTCAAAGACTAGATGACTCAGGACTTCAACTTTTCAAAGATCTATTTCAACAAGATATTGAAGCATTCTTTTTATCTTTAAGAGAAATAAGCTAGTTTCTCAGAAAGATACAAAGAAAATCAAAAACATCATCCAACCACAAGATACTAGTGTGGTAACCAACATCAGTGTGTCGACCCACTGAGGTTCTATCGATGAGTTTTAAATATTCAAATAATACTTCACTTGAGACTAAGTTCAGGTCTCATTCAATGTTTTTGACTCCTAATCGTGAATGCAATTCTTGTGCATTTCTTTGAGTCAAAAGAGTGAATTTTTTCAAGTTACACTAGGAACTGGATGCTTGACTTAGTCAATTAAATCTTAGTTGAAAAGATCAACTCAAAATCAAAGTCCAACTTCTTTCAGAAATTTATCAAATTTTTTTGATCAATAACACTTAAACTTGAAGTGTTCTATGAAGATCTTGGAAGTTACTTACTTCATATCTTCAGTTTCCTTAATCTTGAAGTTACCTTGAAGTATCGTAAGATACTACTTTCATCCTTTACGAATTAAACTTTTCCTTGAAGTCTTAATTCCCTTGAGGATGAAACCTAACTTCAAAATCCAAACTAGGACTAAAAGATAATCATCATCCCACGGTCCGATGTCCCATTCCACCTTTCCTACATCAATCTGAGTATAAAATCTGGTGTCCCATACTACCATATTTTATATTCACATTAATGTGTGGGTGATTCTTATCCTAAAGTCTAAACATCTCTTGATAGAGTACCTTATTTCTTCAATTTTTTTACAAGAATTGGAAGTTTCAGGCATTACCTCTAACTAGATTTTCCTAGGTTTTGATTCCTTCGCATGATCACCTCATAATCATGTGCTTTGCCTTTGGAAACTTGAAAACCTTTTTGACAGAATATCAATCAGAATTCCAAGTTCTTGAATTTTCTCGAATTCAAGTTCAATTGGTTTACCCTTGACCAATTTTGTAGTGACAAGAGCTTTTAGCTTCTTGTCTTTAGATTCCTTTCTGTACTGATGCTTTTAGGTACCTATCCCGGCCGGGGCTTTTTATAGGAATCTCTCTCCTGCTTAAGTCTAAGCATCCGCTCATGCTTTCTGGATTTGTACCAAAATCCCTTTAAGGATAGGCAAACACTTATGTTTTACCTTCCACAGACTTAAGTACCGTCTTCACGGTTGCAGACTACATACTTGGAATTACTTCACTTTGTTCCGACTTAGAACAACTTACTTTTTTTTCACAATTTTCCATTGGATAAATGGAACTTGAGTGAATACTTCCTAAAGAAAATTTTTATTGCCAATACTTGGGCAATCTACAGGGTAGTTCCAATCGCATATTACTTGGACAATCATGGCCAAGATTGATCAAGTCTGGTTGATCTTGCGATAAAAATAAAGACTTATAGTCTTTATCTTTAAGATCTCTTAAACTATCTTAAGCTTCTTTGCTTACCTGCAGGATTTTTAGAGATCTTTCTCAAGTCCAAGCATACACTTATGCCTCTCAGATTCCAAAGCTAAGAATCTTTGATATACCGTTAGGTTATATCACTTATTTGGACTTAATTAACCAATACTGATGGTTTGGGAATTGCTAAGGAACTACTTACAGACTAAAGAGTATGAAGAATTTCATTCTCAATACTTGAAAGAATGCCATTCTTCAAAGACTTGAGATTCCTTCTAAGGAATCAAATAACTTGAGAAAATGATTCATCTTGGAATCTTTTGCAAAAAGAACATTTGAAAGAAATTCTTTCAAATAATATCCAAAAAATTTATTGATTCAATTGTATTCATTTCCTGAGTATCAAACTAGAGATGAAATATCACATTTGCCAGTATGAAAGTTTAAATTGAACTTTCATTTATGTGATATCGACTTCTATTCTTGAGTTTGATACAAAACTCATTATTATTGGTCAATCTTCAGATGTTACTAGAGTCCTTTAAACATATTTCACCAATCAAAATTATGTTTAAAGTCCAAGCATCTATTGATGATTGATCCAATAGTAATGTTACTGTGAACACAACTTTGAACTTTATAACTTGTTTAGGAGAAGTTCATGGATTGAAAATCCATTTCTTGGAACTTTCTATTCCTAAAGGAAAAGTTCACACTTGCTGCAAGTCCTTAGGGACTTATATTATTTCCTAAAGATTGCTTAGCTAGTTGCATCATTTACCAGAGACGCAACTATGGAACTTAACATCCTTTTATTGATATCAAGGATCAATTGATGTTGAGGTTTAACTTTTGATTTCCAGCACTCCTTGGGATGAAATCAAATGAAAATTTATAAAAGATTGGTACCTTTATATCTTGGCAAAACATTTATATCATAAAGAGGTTTTGCCTTCATCATTCCTTGGACCTATCATATAATATGAATTTATGTGTATTTTGGGAAGAGTTCATGAATCAATTAATATCCTCTACTTGGAACATCTACCTTCCCAAAAATAAATTCATCTTAAACATGGTAGGAGAATGATCTCACATGAAATAGAAGGCTTGACTATTTCATATCTCAATTCAAAAAAGTTACTTACCGAGGTTTCATCATGAGATACAAATCTTGAAACCACAAGAAACTTCTTTAAAACTTTCGAAATCTTCTAAATAGAAGAGTGCTCATGGAACTTTGGAAATATAGTTGATGCTCTCATCCAACCTTGGGATGCTTGAGAAGTTATATAAAATATATAACTAATCAACTAAAGCTTTATCCGCATGACTTTCTAAGTACATCCAGGACTTAGAGTCATCATACATCACAAAAGAGTTGCAAGTAATTAAATTTTCTTGGTCATCAAGGAAATTTATTACTTAACTTTCTCTTAGTGCTTACTCATACCTAGCAAGACATCTAACATACTTAATTCTCATTAAGTATTTATGTTTGATAGTAGAGTATCGACTTGGGAAGAAATTGACTAATTACTTGAGTTGCAAACTAGAACTAGTATGTCTTTGCAACTAACTAGTCCTTAGTCTTCCCTAATGTCAAACTGCGAGCTCTATAAAGTAAGCTAAGTACTAAGAGAGTACATTCTCATATCTACTTGCAAACATCATTCCATTCTTCCATGCAAATGCATGTATCTACATGCAAAAGCATATGTTCACATGCGTATGCATGCATGTTCTTTTGAATGCTCAAAAAATAATACAACAATCATGCATGAGCTTGATGCACGATTTTTTTCTTGTACTAAGAATGTATATCATGCAATCCTGATGCATGTATATCCTTTCCTTTGTCCTAATGCACTATGATATAAAAACATACCCTTGAAGTACAATAGAAAACTTACTCAATGGAAAGGAAATATGTATTTAAACTACCAAAATACATTCTTTGATGCACAAGGATCTTTTTGAAATCAAGTCTTTCCTTAATGCAAACTATTGCTTGAAATAAGAAATGGATTAATTCATTATTCTAATCTAGACTTAATCAATTGAAATCTTGGCTATTTCAATGTGCATCTAGGATTAAGTGTAGAATAATGAAAACAAGATAAATCAAGCATTAAGATCAAGCAGAAACTGGAAAATACTTAGCTTTGATCAAAGCTTCGTCCATCCCTTGATCCTTTGGAAGAGTGATTCATCCTCTTGATCCTTGCGAGGAGCTATTCACCATTCTTGAAGCTTCCTCTTCAAGAAATAGTCTTGGATGACTTGGTCTGTCGTGGTCGACTAACTTAGGCCTCCGGATCTTCACTCCACAGCTCCAATTCCTTCAAGCTTTGCTCAATCTTTGATTCTCCTTGTTTGTTTCTTTGGCTAAGAGCAAAATACTCCTCTGGTTCCAAGCTGCAGGAATTGATTTGGCTCCTTGGATGGATGAGAGGACTTGGCTCCTTGGATGGATGAGAGGACTTGCACTTCAGCTCTGGCTACTGTATTAGTACAGTTTCTTCTGCATTAGAAGACAAGCAATGGGCGTTGACAGCGTGGCTAGACGATTGTCCTCTCTAATTGATGGCATGGGTTCGAATTCCGTCGGCAGCAGCGGCAGCTTCGCGGAATTCTTCTCTTTTTTTTTTGCTCTTGATGAAAGCTTTTCGGCGCCAGACATTAGGAAAGATTTATATCTGCAGACTTCTGAACGTGATCCGCCCGTGGTCTTGTTGGGTAGACGATGGCGCTCTTGTTGAGGGGGCGAGGGATCGAATCCTCTCAGCCACACCAGAGTATAAACTTTTTGCCAAGCTTCTTCCGACTTAGGCTAAGTCAATATGCGAATTTCGGCGGCGGCGCACTATTTCTGATCATCTACGAGCATTGCACACGCATATAGGAGAGCGACTAGAGGAGCAAGATGATGATGATGAGCCTATCAAGGTCTCCATGGAAGCTCAACCTTGAGCTCTGATACCAATGCAAGAGAACAAGGATTACGACCACCACTAGAGAATGCAAGAGAACAAGGATTACGACCACCACAAACTAGAGAGATGACTCTCCTCCCAACCTTATGCCTGTATATATAGCTGCTTGAACTAATGAGGACCACAAATGTAACTAGAGTCCACAAGTGCATGTGCAATCTCCTCCACTCCTTTCATATCCACCACTAGAGTCTATTAGTGGCTGGAGTGATCTCGACCACTACTTTAGTACCTTCCACTAGAGTCCACTAGTGGTTGTTGTACTCACCTCTTGAGTTAAGTCCACTCGACTCAAGTTAACTCACGTTAACTTGAGTTAGAAGGCTCTAGAGCTCTTTGGGTAAAACTCTCTTCCCATGCTCCCCATGGGAGTTGAACCCAAGACCTCTTCCTTCACAACCATGAGACTTAACCACTAGGCTAAGTGGATTACTTGAATATGACAGCACATGACTTATGCTTGAGTCTACTCTTGAGATCTTTGGTCCTACAGACGAGTGACCAAACGGTATCCGATTTCAGATCTGTCTGAAGCCATCGGATCCCTAGATCATAGACTTACTTTATTACATACACACACATATACACACACATAGACATACACACATGTATATGAATACATACATACGCACACATATGGAAACACACATATACATACACACATACACACACATATACATACATGTTTTAGATCTAGGGCTTTAGGATTAGCCTTTTAGGTTTCTTTACATACATACATATATGCGTACACACACACACATATATACATATACATATATGTATATATATATATATATACATGCACATACAAATGCACACATCACATATACATAAACACATGTACACATATACACAAATAATACATATACACATACACATATATATACACATGCATACACACATATACATGTTTTAGGTCAAGGTCTTTAAGAGTAGAGTTTTAGGTTCTTTACAGATGTATACACATATATACACATATATACACATATACACACATAATGGATATAGACATACACATGTATGCTCACGTGCATACACACATATACATGTTTTAGTTATAGGTCGTTAGGATTAGGGTTTTAAGCTTTACACATGCATACACATATACACAAATGATACATATACAAATACACATGTATATACACATGCATACACCCATATACATGTTTTAGGTCCACTTCTTTAGGCTTAGGGTTTAATGGTTTTTATACACACACACACACACACACACACACATATATATATATATATATATATATATATATATATATATATATATATGTATGTATGTATGTATGTATGTATGTATGTATGTATGTATGTATGTATGTATGTATGTATGTATGTATGTATGTATGTATGTATGCATATATATATATATATATATATATATATATATATATATATATATATATATATATATATATATATATATATATATATATATATATATATATATATATATATATATATATATATGTTTGTGTGTGTAATACATGCATACATGCACATATATAATAAAATAGTTTCGATATAATTAAATATATGAAAAATATGTGTTTAGGATTTGTAGGTTTCTCACATATATATAATTAAATATATAAAGAATAGGGTTTTAGGGTTTTTAACGAAATTAAGTATTTATAAGCCGAAGAAAAAAGTTAACAAAAAATATAATATATAGATAGATATACATAAAAATGGTATTTAAGTATAGATAAATAAATATGAGAAGAGCTAGAGTTTTAAATATATATATATGAAAATATATAAAAATAGGCTTATTTAGTGGTTTTTGTAAATTGAAGATATATAATTAAATCTATAATTATAGAGTTTTAGGTTTAATATATATATATATATATATATATATATATATATATATATATATATATATATATATATATATATATATATATATATATATATCTATATATAGGTATATATATATATATATATGTTTATATATAAATTATTATAAAAAGTAGAAAATATAACCAAATATATTTAAAAAATAGGATTTAATATAGATAAATAAATATGAAAAGAGGTAGGGTTTTTTAATTAAATTACATTACATATATACAAGTAAATATTTAAAAAAATAGGGTTTTAGATTATTTATATATATATACACACACACACACATATATATATATATATATATATATATATATATATATATATATATATATATATATATATATATATATATCACGAAGAAAGTATAATATACAATCAAGTATATGTAAAAAACACGATTTTAGTATAGATAAATAAAATGAAAAGTGCTAGGATTTTTTAATTCAATTAAATATATATAAAAAATATATTAAAAATAGAATCTTCGTTTTAAAGTAAATATATATAATTATATACTAGTATTTATAATCAATATTTATAAGAGGTACGAAAAAATTACGATATATAATCAAAAGTACTATGTATAATTAAGTACATAAGAAATTATGGTTTGTGAGGAACATTCAATATATATAACTAAATAAATAAAAATATTATTTTTTGTTTCGAAAAAATTATGGTTTTAGATTTAAAGGCATCTTTGGATCTCAAGGAGAGAATGGAACATCCTTGCACTTAGTCTAAGTATCAAATTTCTCACAAACGATGGATTTTTACTACACATGTTAGAGCAAATGGATCGTTTGATAAAAATTGACTACAAAACCTAGACTACCATTTGCATGCTCCCCTTGAGCAAGTGGACCCAAACGGCATTGCATTGGTAACCTCTCAAGAACAACAGAGAGTGAAGAGGAAGGTAGAGGTACAATGTACTCGTAACATTACACAAAATAAACACATGGAAGAAATGCTCGAGGTGTTTTATGATATGGACAAAGATTAGGAAGGTGGAGAAGATGTCATGGGTTCCATGGACACCAAAAAATTTCCAAGATCAGAAGCCGATTAAGAATACCACAATATGCGAAGACTAGCCCGTTTATCAATGTACATTGGGGAAAAGATATCTACACTATGTACATCACTTGTGATGCTCAATCTTCAATCCATTTATGGATGGTCAGATACTACTGTCTCTAAATTGATCAAGTAAGTGGATTTGGAATAAAATCTTTTTGTAGTATCAAAATAAATTTTAGTTACTAATATCATTCTAATTTCTTATCGGAGAAAAAAAGTTACTAATATCATTCTAATTTAGTTACTAATATCATTCTAATTGCTCATCCAACACCTAGAGATGCAAAAAGAAAATTTACAATCCGTTGAAATGAACTACACCAAGATTCATGCTTATATGAATGATTGCATTCTCCTTTGGATGGATTATGAGCATCTCCATATATGTCCAAAGTGTGGAGTGAATAGGTTTAGTGAGGACCTTTGTGGGGGAAGCATTCCTTGCAAAGGTTCTTTACAACTTCCCTATCATTCCAAGAATTAAGATCATTTTTAGATGCAAATACATAGCTCAGTGAATGTCATGGCATGTAAACATCATGTCTTTAGATGGTGTAATGTGAGTGCCTATTGACTTTGATGTTTGAAAACACATCGATAATAAGTGGCTAGAGTTTTCTATTGAGACTCAAAACTGTTGTCTAGGCCTAGCTATGAATGGAGTAAATCCATTTGGTTTACATAGCTCTTCACGGAGCACATGTCCTGTATGTTTGGTCAACTATATCATCCCATTATGGCTGGCTACAAAAGGGCCATTTATTAGCTCTTATTGTGTTAGGTATGTATAAGGTAAAACACATGGATGTATTCCTTGCACCACTTGTGGAGGAGCTATACACTTTATAGTATGGGATTACCATGCGCGACCTCTCTCAACCTATAAGAACATGGGAACTGTGAGTGCAAGGCATACTTATATGGATGATGCATGACTGGCCCGATTATAATGAATGTTTAGGTTAATATATTTTTTGTTACCATGCTTGTCCCCTTTGCGGACCACATCTCAAAGCACGCTACTCCAAAGCACTTTGGAAAACTCTCTATGAAGGACATCATAGATAGTTGTGAGATAGGCATGTTCTACGTGAAGGGAAAATTGGGTTACAAGTGCAATGCCAAATGAAAGATAGCAATTGGAAGTAGCTTTTGGATGCATAAACACAAGTCACTAGCATGAAATAGTTATCAATCTTTCACGAACTCCCTTATTGGAGTGAGTTATTGATCAATCATTTTGTAGACCTGATGCATTTTTTCAAGAATGTAAGACAGATTATCTAGAACAATTTGATTGGAAAGAAATAAAGCAAAGCACAAAGGGAGGAATTGGAGGAGCAAGATCATATGCAAGAGTTGTGGAAAATTACCAAGCCCAATGAAATAGTGTCACTACGAAGAGCTGCTTGAGTACCTTGCAAGATGGAAGAGCAATAAGTGAAAAAAGTGTTTTTAGAGTTTTAGACACCTACTATGTGCATGAGGTGTCTAAAGATTGCCTTCACACAAAACCATGCTCTTAGAGCACTCAAGTCTCATCATTGGCACAAGTTTCTACATTTTTTGTGCTCCCTATAGCTCAAAAAAATTGCCTTTCAGAGGATGTGCGAACAATGATTTATAAAATGAGTTTCTTGGTATGGTGGATCCATTCTAAAGAGAAAAGAAAAGATAGCATAGAGAGTGCAAAACACAATGAGATAGAGGTTGTTTGTATCGTAATGAAATACTTTCACATAAATACTCTCACAATTTAGCTTCATTTACTGGTTCATATGGTTGACGAAGTTGCAATAGCACGAACTATCCATAGTCGATGGATGTTCTTCCTAGAGCCCTTCATGAAGATATTAAAAGCGTTTGTTTGTCAGAGTGCATGTCAAAATGGTAGCATGATAGAGGGATGGCTCGTTTTTTATAGTGGGGTGATCATGAACTTTTTCCAAAACATTTGAGCTAGTGCCAGAGACGACAATGCTCAAGATGGCCCGCTCGATTATTGTGGAGACATCCAAGATATATTTAAGCTATCCTTCACAAGGCTTTATTACTTTTGTTTGATGCGAAATGATTCAAAGTAGTCAGCTCTGGAAGAAACTGAATAGTGAGGCAGGATAAGAGTGGTTTTCTTCAAGTAGACTCTACAAATCTGTGGAGAGATGAAAGAGGTACATTTGTACTTCCTTAACACCGTAAGGAGGTTGTATTTATGCTAGATTCGAAAGAAGTAGAGTGGCTATTTGTTTTAGAAGTCTCCCACGTAATAGACACATTTTTGAGAACATAGATGTAGAAGAAATTTCATCTATAGTGGATTTTGAGATTCATTTGGTAGTCAAGGAGGAAGAGATCATTGTCTAAGATGAAAAGTTCTATGAAGAAGATGAGATATACGATGACGTTATAGACAATATGTTGTACAAGAATGATTATCAAGAAGGAGCTACCATACCAAGAGATCTAGAAGTCACCAATGTGGAGATAGATATCCTCTGTGCCTTAAATCTCCAAGGGCATGCTAGAATAGAGGATTTCATAAGCTAAAACTTGTATGTACTAATTTGTGTTTATTTATTTTACTATGTTTTTTTATACACTACTATTTTTCTATATTACCATTATTATCATATGCGAATTATTTGAGTTTTTTGCTCTAGAGCATGATGGGAGACAATCCTCTAGTCACTCCATATTCCATCATAGAGGAGTAGTTCTTAGAGTTTATATCTCAGACACCTCCCGCTTATATGGCCACCATGACAAAATATTCAATCACTCATGGTAGACTCCCCAAGGGTCACTCTTACTAGCCTCACTCCATCAGCCTCACTCCTACCGGCTTGACTCGCACGGGCGGGACTATTCCCTCCGAAGGTGCTCCTAGCTTTATGATTCCACCATGACTTCCTTCTTAGTCATCCCTTAGTGGATCCTACTATAGAGAAAATTCATTCGGACAAAAAGACATACTTAGGCACATGCATTGATAGCCTTGTCTATCACACATGCCATTATTCCTCACATTTGCTCTTGTAGAATAGCTAAGCATGCTTGGAATCAGTTACCATTTTTAACTAGGCAAGGAATGAGGCTCATGTTGCTTACCTCCGAAAAGAGTTAAAGAGTGAGCACATGACCGAAGGAGATTCCATGGACAATTTTCTAAAAAAGATCAAAGTTTTGAAGGAACAATTGATTTTTGTTGATAAAGTCTTGCTTGATAGTCCACTTGTGTAGTCTACTCTTCATTTGCTAATTAAAGGGAATTCAATTTCCCTAACATTTGAGGAGTTAGTACCTAGTATTATGTTGCAATAAGATCACTCTAGGTAGAACAGATCATTATGCATGTTGTAGATCAAGCTTTCGGGGCTAGACAAAAGGGCAAAGGTAAATGGAGCTCTTCTAGTCGTAAGCAAAAATTTGTTGATTTTGCATAGTTAAAGAAGGATGAAAAAGATGAGAGAAAAACAAAAAAAGAGAAATTGTTTTGCAAATATTGTAAAGAAAATGATCATGTCATAAAGAGTTGTCGAAAACTGGCTGCTAAGAGGCAAGGAAGAAAGAGGCTAGAATGGTTGTGGTAGAGGCCTGTACACCCAAAAAAAGAGAATGAAGAGTGGGCATTTACCATTGTTCTGCAGTTATGACCCATCTTCACATGAATAGTGTATGTCTGAAGTAGACTGGGATGTTTGTGTCACATGCACCAACAACTCGTCTTATCTTGTTATGGGAGATGGTAGGATCATTCTGACTACTACTCATGGTAGTTCTTTTACATTCTTAGATGATTTGCTTCTGCCAAGAATCAATAAGATTTTGCTATCCATTTCAGAAATATCCAAGATTGGCTCTTTTGTGAATTTTATTAATGATAGATGTACAGGTCATTATGTATCAATTTGCGATGTCATTATTGCTTCTAGCAGTTTATGTGGTGGGTTGTATAAGATCATAGACTATGAAAAATCTGTGCATGATTGAGATCAATAGTACATGATTCTCACGCTATGTCACATGCAAAGCTTTGGCATGCATGCTTTGGTCATCTAAATTTTGCTCGTTTGCTATGCCTATAGAAATCATAAATGGTGTCCTCTCTACCCAAACTTAAGGAACCTAGTAAACATGTTTGTGAAGGTTGTATTTTGGGCAAAATGTCGCCCTCCTCATTCGCAAAAAATGGTTCAGTTAGAGCTACTCAGTAATTGAAGCTTGTTCATAGTGATGTTTATGGTCTTATGAGGACATCCTCCTTTGGGAATTACTTTACTTCATGACTTTCATTGATGATTTTTCTAGGCATGCATGGCTATATCCACTAAAGCAAAGTTTTTATGTGCTTCAAAGATTTGTTGGTTTTGGCTAAAAAATTGACATGTAAAATGTGCACCTCCATTCCGATCGGGGGGGGGGGGGGGGGGGGGGGGGATATATGTCTTTTGATTTGAATTCATTCCTAGCTAAACGTGGGATAAAACATCAATGTATAGTGTTGTAAACACCTCAACAAAATGGAGTTGTTAAAAGTAAGAATAGGTCACTCATGGAGGTGGCGAGGTGTATGGTCAAGAGTGTGGCTTTACCACATATTTTCTAGCTTGAGGCGGTTATGTGTGCAACATATGTACTTAACAGGTTTCCTACTAAAGCATTGTAGTCTATCACTCCATATGAGGCTTGGCATGGTCACACGCCATTTGTTGCTCATCATTCTGTTTTGGGATGATAAAGCGGTGAGATGTATTTTTGTTCAACACAGCTCTAAAAGAAAAGTAACTAGTTCTTGGTTAGTTATTCGTAATTAGCTATTACTAATTAGCTTATTACTAACTAGCTATTACTATGTAGTTGATTGTTCGATAGTTGTTAGTAGTTAGCTATTACTAATTAGCTTATTACTAATTTGTGATTATTAATTAGCTATTATTGATTAGCTTTTACTGATTAGCTATGACTGATTAGCTATTACGAATTAGCTATTATGAATTAGCTATTATTGATAACCTATTATTGATTAGCTATTAGAAATTAGCTATTACGAATTAGCTATTATAAATTAGCTATTAGGAATTAGCTATTAAAAATTAGCTATTATGAACTACCTTTAATAAGTAGCTATTATTAATTAGCTATTACTGATTAGCTATTATTGATCAACTATTAATAAGTAGCTATTACTAATTAGCTATTATTGATTAGATATTAATGATTAGCTATTATGAATTAGCTATTATGAATCAGCTATTACTAATTAGCTATGGCAAATTAGCTATGGCAAATTAGCTATTATGAATTAGCTATTACTAATTAGATATTGCTAATTAGCGATAACTAATTAGCTATTACTAATTAGCTATTATTAATTTGCTAATACGAATTAGCTATTACTGATTAGCTTGCTACTAAGTAGATATTACAACGTAACTAGTTCTTGGTTAGTTGTTCATAATTAGCTATTACTAACTAGCTTGTTACTAATTAGCTATTACTAAGTAGCTGATTGTTTGATAGTTGTTAGTAGTTAGCTATTACTAATTAGCTTCTTACTAATTCACGACTACTAAGGATCTAGTTGTTCGTTAGTTGTTTGCAATAAGTCATCCATCAACTATTTCTTTCTTACTCTTTAACCTTCTAGTGGAACACTAATCTAGTTGCTTTCATTGTGCTAAGGAGTTGCTCGTACCTCAATAGGAACTATTACCAACAATGCTGATGCTCAATATGATAGGGAGCTTGGGACAAGTGAGAATGTTGGACGTACACCATTTGCTAAAAGTAATACTTATGACCAATCTTCATCATGGAAAGAGAAAGAAAATATTCCATCCTTCCTCCAAACACCATCTACAATGGATGCTAGTGTGGATCCTTGTCCAATTGACAACATGCATGATGCGGAGTCCATAGGCATTGACTTTCATAGTGGTCTAGATGGAATGATTGAGAATGTTCTTGATCTAGTTAGCAGCTCAAATATTCATCTAGCTAGTCACAAGTCTATAGTTGATAATGATCCCGTTGTTTGTTCAAACAAAGGTCATCTGTAGAATCCAACATCCGAATCAGAGTCCAAATAGATATGTTCTTCAAAAGAATGCTACAAATGAAACCTCCTCGAAGCAAAACTATTGTAACCTAGCCTCAGTCTGTGACATGTGTGGATCCCCAACAAAGGTTGTAGGTGTTCATGTACAGAAGGATGCCACTTTTGCACAATTTATGGCAAATGCAAAAAGAAATTTGCAAGCACCTGTAAAATGACAAGAAGACACCAAGCCATTTGCACCCAATTACAAGGCGGAAGACTACTTGCTCACACTTTAATGGAGGTGCTGTACCTGATATAGAGGATCTTTTGAAAGAATAGTACCAGTGTTCACCCTCTTACATCATCGTCCTTTGTAATGGCTACTACCCGAACCTATGGGATCTTCCAAATCTATTAGCTATCATCACGGTTTGTGATCAGCCTTTTGTATCGATGTTATTAAAATATTTTGTTCTCTACCTCATATTATATACCCTGTACATATTTGCTAGCGTAATTGTGTCATTGATTGTAATGATGTAAACAATTCTTCTTTTGGTAATATATGGGCAAAATGGTGTTTGTCCATAACTTACTATCATTTGTATCATCCATAGGTTAAATGCATTCTGGTTGGGCATGATGTACTTTTGTTGGAAGATGTTATTCAGCCATTACTTTCATGTACTAAGTAGACATCAGTTAGCTCCAAAGACATGTATGACACTTTGGTGGCTCTTTTTACAAGTCGATAGTCTAAAGTTGGTCCTAAAGAGGCAACTACTCAGCCTTTATGGGTTTCATATGACGATGCCAATTGTTCCATTGTTGATGCAGATTTACATGATGCACTTGTTGATGAGAGAGTTGATATTGAGGAGGCAAAAGTGTAGACATTGCAGGATACAAATTCGATACAACTTTGTCATATCGTACTCGTTTAGGCTCTCATAGTGCTTCTTTTTCATCAGATTGACATGCTATGGCTACCTCTAATCTCTATGATGAGAATGATCTTCTTTTGTTTGATGAAGCATAAAATTCTAAAAATTGGATCACTCTTATGCAATTAGAATACGAGGACATGATGAGAAATGGTACCTCGTCTGTAGAGGAGGTACTGGGGTACCCACTTTTATCAAAAGTAGAGAATAAATGAGATCTAATTATACTACAATTACTGAAAAGAAACACGGTATGTACAATGGAGTGCTTTCATTTTGACTTAATTCAGATACTTCTTCACCCTGGAGATGTTGACCAGAGGAATCCTTATACCCTGCAGATCTTCCAGATGCACTGCGCAATACCTTGATTACCTTATAAGGTCCTATCCACTTGGGTGGCAATTTAGTTTGAATTGGTGGAACCTGATGCACTAAAACCATAGACCCTTCCTGAACTTCATTGGATCTCAGATACCTGTCATGCAATCTCTTGTGTTCTTCTTGTGTCAAAAGAAGTTTCTGCATTGCCCTTTCTCTGTACTCTTCTAATGCCACCAATCTCTGAATGGGGGGTTCAATTCCAATGGTGTTGATTCCTATTTCCTTTCTTATAATAAACTCAAATGGTGCCAATGCCTCTTTCCCATATTCCAACCAAAATGGGGTCTCGCCTGTGGTTCCCCTCTTCGTGGTTCTGAAATCCCAAATTGCAGTGATCAGTGCTAGTGCCCAGGATCTTTGATGATCGAAAGATAGTTTGCGAAGCAATCCAATCAAAATCTTAGTGGAACTCTTTGCTTGGCCATTTGCCCTGGGGTAGTAGGCACAAGATTTTTTATGGAAGACTTTGTACCTATCAAATATAAACTAGAGCAATTGATTTACAAAATGTGTGCCCCTATCACTAGTAATTTCCAGTGGGCAACCAAATCTTGAGAAAATACGTTTATACAAGAATCTGGCTACTGTTAAAGCCGTGCAGTCCACAGTAGCTTTAGCCTCTATCCATTTAGTGGCATAACATGTGGCCATCAAAAAATACTTTTTACCTCCAGGTTGACCAGTTGGACTAATTGGTCCTATGAAATCAAGACCCCATCGTTCAAATGGAAGCCATCCGGTAGATATGACTAATGGTTGAAAATTCAATCTAGTTGGCGCAGAAGCACACCTCTGGCAGATGTGGCATTCTTTAGCAAACTTGATTGCATCCTTGAAAATGTGAGGCCACCATAGACCTTTGTGGATAATTCTATGAGCCAATTCTTCCCCCCTTAGATGTCTTGGAGACGAGCCATAACGAGCTAGCTTCATATCATAAACATTCGTTACATCTTGTAAAGTATCCTAAAAACGTCCACTTTTTGGGTATTTACAAGTTTTTTTTTTTAATTCTGTACTTGAAATCAAGGGTCTACTTGGCATATCATGTTTCCCTTGAATCTAGTAGCATATTCCATTCTTATCGAACTCCAATGTATTCAATTGATATATTCTTTAAAGTGTTTGTCCTAAGCCCCTAAGCCAGTCCCTACCTAAAACAACATCAGTTCTCTCCATATGCATAATCTGGAAGTCAAGTTTATCCTTATAACCTTGACATTGTTTTTCTAGATCACAAATCATAATATCGGAGACCTTCTTGTCTTGACCTTGCATCATGGATACTATACATTTGTGTGGTGAATTCTAGTGGGGTAACTTTAATCTCTCCACCACTAAGTAGTTTAGGAAATTATGCATGGCCGAGTCATCTATCATGACTCTGGCTTTTCCCCCTCTTATGGAGGCATGAAGTTTGACTAAGTCATGAGATCCAAACTAGTTCTGGAGCAACATTGAATAAGAAAACCAACATTGATGCATGCACTCTTCATAGAGGACCTCCACATTTTTCTACACTTTGCTCTTTTCAAGATTTAACGTTTGGATTTAGTGGATTCTTGTCCTTATCTTTTCATTTTTCCTCAAGGTGTCTTGGCCATGAGAGTCTAGAAGGAAATTCTTCTTTTTTGAAGTGGTTGTGTTCTGGTTTTAGCATGATCCTCATAGATTTGTGCTAGCTTTATAGCATCTTCTAAAGCTTTTGGAGGAGTGGTCTTCACTTCATGTTTGATATGTTTGTCCACACCATGGATGAAACCTCTAATTTTATGAGAATCATTTACGTTCTAATGTTTGAGCACTATCTCTTGGTGATGAGAAATGGACAAGGAAAGGGGACATCCTCATTGAAGGACCTTGTTCCGCTCTTCCTAGTTTTGCTCATCTTCATTTTCCTATAGGAATTCCTTTTTAAAGGGTTCCTCAAATCGGCTCCAAGTTTAGGGGATTCTTTCAGACTCTTTTAAGCTCATCCATGATTTATAAGCCTTAGGTTCAAGTGAAAAACGTATTTCTAAGACTTGATATGCTTTAAGGGTGTTTTTCTATCTAATGTAAGTCTTGGCATTTTTCCAAAAATGTCAAAACTCTATCCTTGTTTTGGTCTTTAACTTCCTCTGTGATTTGAGGTGGTTTTAAGTCTTTCGTGAACGAATGACTCCTATACCAAGTGGAAGTGGGAGGAGGGTTTATGGCTACTTCTTGAGGTTTACTTATGAAATACAAGCTACTATGGATTGGTAAAGGATCATCTGGTCCTTTACTAGAGGATTGGTTCCTTGGTCAAGTTAACAAGGAACCCATCTTGGTAGGTATGGGTAAAATTGACGAAAGTGTATACAAAATTTGTTTCATCTTCCTTTTTACTTCATTTATCACATGATGAAGGATCCTCATCTCAGTTTGGATCTCGTTAACAATCAACATATCTACTAAGATATCATTAATCTTCTCATCCATCCTATTTAATTCTTTATAAATATGAACTTCTTATCTTTCTTGTTATCCTATTTTGAGAAGACCTGGAGTATATTCTTCCTGTTTAATTGCTTTTTGTGGCACATAATCTACATCTGGTCTAGATATATCCAACAACATACTGTCATCATAAGAATACGGGCCTCCATTGAATAATTTGAAGATGGACTAAAAATGAAAAGTGTCATTCGTAATATCGAAGGAAAAATAGATGGGAATTAATTGACTACTTCCATAGTTATCTTGAAGAGTTCCTTCTAGTTGTATGTTGGCTTTTGCTACCTTGGAGGATTCACTACTCCAATTTTTTTTGCACGATCAAGGTTTAAGTGTTAAGTGCCTTCCTTCACTCACTAATCTTTCAAGTCTTCACACTCTTTGGTGCAAAAAAGAGTGGAAACAAAATAAATGAATTCCTTCTTTGAGACTTCTCTTTTGTCCAAAGCTTAGCTTCCAACTCAATTTCATGTCATTTGGGAGACAAGAAAATGGACACATGCAAGTAGACACATAATAATCTGTGTGTCTGTGGAGTAATTCGAACTTTGAATTAGCCGTGGCAGCATTGTATGGTGGGAGTTATCCCATATATCAAGTGCTTTTCTGAAGAGCAATAGGTGGGTCCTACTATTGATGCCTATAGGTGGTCAAACAAGATTTTTGTAAGTTCTTCATACGGGCACGTTTTCTAAAAACAAAGCCTCCGAATTCTTGAGGGAATTGAAGACTGTAAAGTTCGTGCAAAAAGGATGTAGAGGTTCAACTATAATAGAGAGATTCATACTTCTGCAAGCTTCAAAATGAGGTCATGCACAAAAATCAAGTAGTACTAGTACTTGTAATTGGAAATAACCAAGCTTTGATTACCACTATAGTGAGGCTTCCTTTCTAGAATATAACATCCACCAAGAAAGTGAGTGAGTGCATATCTACCCATCCAACTCCACCCATATTTATACCAAAGGTCTTAGGCATGCACATCTTGAAATTCCTTTATGTATCTTTCAAAGTGTCCTTCATGTGGACACTTTCCAAAGTATATCACGTGGCTTCTATTTCAATTGTAGCCTTTCCTTCACGTGCGCGATAAGGTGTCCCTTTGGAGAAGCTTCTCCCAAGACTAAGGTTCGTTTACCTTATGATATTTATTCCTAAGGGTAAAACCCCTCATCAAAGGCTTCAAATGAATAAATTACACAGGGTTAAAACCAAAAACATAGGTTCCTACTTCAAGGGTCTAACCCATTAATATAAAGCAAGGGTTTCCAAGGAGAAATACTAATGTCCAAGGCTCTAACCCAAGTTTTACATTACACCAACTCTCTCAATCTATTAGATTAGAACACTCTATCGAAAACCTTTCCTTTTTTCTCCATTGCTCCTTGCTATGAATATAC
>CM035434.1:48380331-48407831 GCA_020310875.1 Ceratopteris richardii
TTCCTTTCAAAGGTTCTTTACCACTTTCCTATCATTCCAAGAGTTAAGATCATTTTTAGATGCAAATACATAGCTCAAAAAATGTCATGGCATGTAAAGATCATGTCTATAGATGGTGTAATGTGAGTGCCTACTGACTTTGATGGTTGAAAACACATCGATGATAAGTGGCTAGAGTTTGCTATTGAGACTCAAAACTATTGTCTAAGCCTAGCTATGGATGGAGTAAATCCATTTGGTTTACATACCTCTTCACGGAGCACATGTCCTATATGTTTGGTCAACTATATAATCTAATTATGGCTGGCCACAAAAGAGCCATTTATTAGCTCTTATTGTGTTAGGTATGTATAAGGTAAAACACATGGATCTATACCCTGCACCACTTGTGGAGGATCCATACACTTTATAGTATGGGATTACTATGCGCGACCTCTCTCAACCTATAAGAACATCGAAAGTGTGAGTGCAAGGCATACTTATATGGATGATGCATGACTGGCCCGATTATGATGAATGTTTAGGTTAATAGACTTTTTGTTACCATGCTTGTCCCTTATGCGGACCACATCTCAAAGCACGCTACTCCAAAGCACATTGGAGAACTATCTATGAAGGACATCATAGATAGTTCTGAGATAGGCATGTTCTACGTGAAGGGAAAATTGGGTTACAAGTACAATGCCAAACGAAAAAAAGCAATTGGAAGTAGCTTTTGGATGCATAAACACAAGTCACTAGCATGAAATAGTTATCAATCTTTCACGAACTCCCTTATTGGAGTGAGTTATTGATCAATCATTTCGTAGACCTGATGCATATTTTCAAGAATGTAAGAGAGATTATCTAGAACAATTTGATTGGAAAGAAATAAAGCAAAGCACAAAGGGGGGACTTGGAGGAGCAAGATCATATGCAAGAGTTGTGGAAAATTACCAAGCCCAATGAAATAGCGTCACTACCAAGAGTTGCTTGAGTACTTTGCAAGATGGAAGAGCAATAAGTGAAAAAAGTGTTTTTAGAGTTTGGCACAAGTTTCTACATTTTTGTGCTCCCTATAGCTCAAAAAAATTGCCTTTTAGAGGATGTGCGAACAATGATTTATAAGATGAGTTCCTTGGTATGGTGGATCCATTCTAAAGAGAAAAGAAAAGATAGCATAGAGAGTGCAAAACACAATGAGATAGAGGTTGTTTGTATGGTAATGAAATACTTTCACATAGATACTCTCACAATTCAGCTTCATTTACTAGTTCATATGGTTGACAAAGTTGCAATAGGACAAACTATCCATAGTCGATGGATGTTCTTCTTAGAGCCCTTCATGAAGACATTAAAAGCGTTTGTTTGTCAGAGAGCATGTCGAAAGAGTAGCATGATAGAGGGATGGCTCGTTTTTTATAGTGGGGTGGTCATGAACTTTTTCCAAAACATTTGAGCTAGTGCAAGAGACGACAATGCTCAAGATGGCCCGCTCAATTATTGTGGAGACATCCAAGATATATTGAAGCTATCCTTCATGAGGCTTTATTACTTTTGTTTGATGGGAAATGATTCGAGGTAGTCAGCTCTAGAAGAAACATAATAGTGAGGGAGGATAAGAGTGGTTTTCTTCAAGTAGACTCTAGAAATCTATGGAGAGATGAAAGAGGTACATTTGTACTTCCATACCACCGTAAGGAGATTGTATTTATGCTAGATTCGAAAGAGCTAGAGTGGCTATTTGTTTTAGAAGTCTGCCCACCTAATAGACAAATTTTTGAGAACATAGATGTAGAAGAAATTTCATCTATAGTGGAGTTTGAGATTCATTTGGTAGTCAAGGAGGAAGAGATGATTGTCTAAGATGAAACGTTCTATGAAGAAGATGAGATATATAATGAAGTTATAGATAATATGTTGTACAAGAATGATGATCAAGAAGGAGCTAGCATACCAAGAGATCTAGAAGTCGCCAATGTGGAGATAGATATCCTCTATGCATTAAATCTCCAAGAGCATGCTAGAATAGATGATTTCATAAGCAAAATCTTGTACGTACTAATTTGTGTTTATTTATTTTACTATGTTTTGTTGTACACTATTATTTTTCTATATTAACGTTATTATCATATGTGAATTATTTGAGTTTTTTGTTGTAGAGCATGATGGGAGACAACCCTCTAGTCACTCCATATTCCATCATAGAGGAGTAGTTCTTAGAGTCTATATCTCAGACACCTCCCGCTTATATGACCACCATGACATAGTATTCAATCACTCATGGTAGCACTCCCCAAGGGTCACTCTTACTGGCCTCACTCCATCATCCTCACTCCTACCCGCTTGACTCGCACGGGCGGGGCTATTCCCTCCGAAGCTGCTCCTAGCTTTATGATTCCACCATGACTTCCTTCTCAGTCATCCCTTAGTGGATGATACTATAGAGAAAATTCATTCGGATGGCAGACATACTCAGGCATATGCATTGATAGCCTTGTCTATTACCCATGCCATTATTCCTCACATTTGCTCTTGTAGAATAGCTAAGGATGCTTGGAATCAGTTACCATTTTTTACTAGGCAAGGAATGAGGCTCATGTTGCTTACCTCTGAAAAGAGTTAAAGAGTGCGCACATGAATGAAGGAGATTCCATGGACAATTTTATGAAAAAGATCAAAATATTGACGAAACAATTGATTTTTGTTGTTGAAGTCTTGCTTGATAGTCCACTTGTGTAGTACACTCTTCATTTGTTAATTAAAGGAAATTCAATTTCCCTAACATTTGAGGATTTAGTATCTATTATGTTGCAATAAGATCACTCTAGGTAGAACAGATCATTATGCATGTTGTAGATCAAGCTTTCGGGGTAGTCAAAATGGCAAAGGTAAATGGAGCTCTTCTAGTCGTAAGCAAAAATTTGTTGATTTTGCACACTTAAAGAAGGATGAAAAAGATGAGAGAAAAACAAAAAAAGTAGAAACTTTTTTGAAAATATTTTAAAGAAAATGATCATGTCATAAATAGTTGTCGAAAATTGGCTGCTAAGAGGCAAGGAAGAAAGAGGCTCGAATGGTTGTAGTAGAGGCCTCCATACCCAAAAAAGAGAATGAAGAGTGGGCCTTTACCATTGTTCTACAGTTATGACCCATCTTCACATGAACAGTGTATGTCTGAAGTAGACTGGGATGTTTGTGTCACATGCACCAACAACTCCGCTTATCTTGTTATGGGAGATGGTAGGATCATTCTGACTACTACTCATGGTAGTTCTTTTACATTCTCAGATGATTTGCTTGTGCCAAGAATCAAGAAGATTCTGCTATCCATTTCAGCAATATCCAAGATTGGCTCTTTTGTGAATTTTATCAATGACAGATGTACAGGTCATTATCTATCAAATTGCGATATCATTATTGCTTCTATCATTTTATGTGGTGGGTTGAATAAGATCATAGACTATGAAAAATCTATGAATGATTTAGATCAATAGTACATGATTCTCAGGCTATGTCACATGCAAAGCTTTGGCATGCACGCTTGGGTCATCTAAATTTTGCTAGTTTGCTATGCCTATAGAAATCATAAATGGTGTCCTCTCTACCCAAACTTAAGGAACCTAGTAAACATGTTTGTGAAGGTTGTATTTTGGGTAAAATGCCGCCCTCCTCATTCCCAAAAAATGGTTAAGTTAGAGCTAATGAGTAATGAAGCTTATTCATAGTGATGTTTATGGTCCTATGAAGACATCCTCCTTTGGGAATTACTTTACTTCATGACTTTCATTGATGGTTTTTCTAGGCATGCATGGCTATATCCACTAAAGCAAAGTGTTTATGTGCTTCAAAGAGTTTTTGGTTTTGGCTAAAAAATTGACATGTAAAATGGGCACCTCCATTCTGATCGGGGGGGGGGGGGGGGGTTTGAGGGAATATATTTCTTTTGATTTGAATTCATTCCTAGCTGAACGTGGGATAAAACATCAATGTATACTGTTGTAAACACCTCAAAAAAATGGAGTTGTTAAAAGTAAGAATAGGTTACTCATGGTTGTGGCGAGGTGTATGGTCAAGAGTGTGGCTTTACCACATATTTTCTAGCTTGAGGCGGTTATGTGTGCAACATATGTACTTAGCAGGTTTCCTACTAAAGCATTGTAGTCTATCACTCCATATGAGGCTTGGCATGGTCACACGCCATTTGTTGCTCAGCATTGTGTTTTGGGATGATAAAGCAGTGAGATGTATTTTTGTTCAGCACAACTCTAAAAGGAAAGTCTAGCATTTCTATCATCCATAGGTTAAATGCATTCTGGTTGGCCATGATGTTATTTTTGTGGAAGATGTTATTTAGCCATTACTTTTATGTACTAAGTAGACATTAGTTAGCTCCAAAGACATGTATGACACTTTGCTGGCTCTTTTTACAGGTGGATAGTCTAAAGTTGTTCCTAAAGAGGCAACTACTCAGCATTTATGGGTTTCATATGAGGATGCAAATCGTTCCATTTCTGATGTAGATTTACATGATGCACTTGTTGATGAGAGAGTTGATATTGAGGAGGTAAAAGTGTAGAAATTGCATAATAGAAAATTCGATGCAGCTTTGTCATATCATACTTGTTCAGGCTCTCATAGTGCTTCTTTTGCATCAGATTGACATGCTATGGCTACCTCTAGTCTCTATGATGAGAATGAGCTTCTTTTGTTTGATGAAGCATAAAATTCTAAAAATTGGATCGCTCTTATGCAATTAGAATATGAGGACATGATAAAAAATGGTATGTGGTATTTATGTGACTTGCCTCATGGAAAGAAGGCTATTGGGAGTAAGTGGGTATACAAGTTGAAGCATAATTTTGATGGAATAATTGACACATATAAAGCTAGGTTTGTTGCAAAGGGTTACGCTCATGAAACAAACATTGATTTTAATGATATGTTTTCTCCTACATGCTAAATGACTACTATTCATAGCATCTATGCACTTGTAGCTCATCATGGTTGGAATGTATATCAGTTAGATTTTAAAACTACATTTCTGAATGGTGACTTCCATGAAGAAGTGTGTATTTTTCAACCCAGTGGCTTTTTGTAGAAAGTGCATGAAAACCAAGTGTGCAAGTTGAGAAAGGCATTATATGGTTTAAAGAAAGCACGACATGCTTGGTATGAAAAGATACATGCCTACCTGATTGCACATGGTTTTAAGAATAGTCCAATTGAGAGCACATTATATATTAAGCGTGCAAATGATGTGGTTCTGATCATTGTTGTGTATGTTTATGAGACGGTGCTCACTAGTCCTCATGAGAATCATATTGCTGATTTTAAGGCTGAATTGCATGCCTCATTTGAGATGCTAGATTTTGGGCATTTGCATCATTATGTGCACATTTAATTTATGCATGTTGATGGCAGAATAGCTTTGTGTCAAACAAAATATATTGAAACATTATTGCAACATTCTGGCCTTTAATACTATAAACCCTTTGCCACTCCTATGGAGACATCTTTACAGTCAAGTTTTGATGATGCTTGAGATGCATTTGATAATGTTTTCTATCAAGAGGCTATTGGATGATTGATTTACTTATGCATTACTATAGTAGATATTCATTTTGTTGTCCCATAAATGAGGAGATTTATGCATTCCCCATGTGTGAAGCATTGGAAGGAGGTTAAGTGCATCTTTCACTACTTGAATGGTACAAAACTACTTGGATTGTTTTATCCCAAGAGGAGATCCCTGGTATGACACTGATGTGTCCACTAGTGCCTTTTACTTCATGCTTGGTAGCTCATGTATATCTTGGTTGAGCAAGAAATAGCCTACTATGGCCACCTCTAATTGTGAGGCTGACGATAGGGTAGCTTTCACAATGACTATTGAGTGTGTGTGGCTAAAATGCCTTGTGGCTGATTTGGGTGTTGGTCACTCTTGTGCCACCACCATCTTCAGTTACAATTAGAGTGCATTGGCACTGGTGAGAAACTCTATGTTCCATGCTCACACTAAGCACATTGAGGTCCACCATCATTATGTGAGGGAGACGCTATTTGCTAGAGAGATCAATTTGGCATATGTACCCACACAGGAGAACATTGCACACCTTTTCACAAAGGCTGTGCCTAGGGAGAAGTTTGAAGCTTTTTGCAAAGCTTTGGGCTTACTTCCTTTTGTGCATTAATACCACGTAGCTTGGCACTTCCTTATAGATGAGTGCTAGCCCCTTGTTCACCACATCACTACAAGAGGGGATTTGTTGATATGATCTAAAGATGAGCCCTTGCTCCTTTATACAGCTTCTTGTATCCTTCCACGTTGATATTTTTTAAAAAAAGAAAAAGTTACAACAAAAATACCTATTGCGTACATGAAAAGCATAATTTTGCACGTAGCTTTTGGTGAAAAGCATATAAAAAGCATAAAATTAGGGTTTGAATTTTTAGGATCTTTTTGGAACCAAATGGGAGAGCGTAATATATCGTTGTAAAGCTCTTGATGAGTAGTTTCCAATGCTATAGTAAAATGTTTGCTTATCTTTGACCAAATTCTGACCATATTTTATCTTTGATTTTCACCATAATTGACTTTGTCTGCAACACTAGTCTCAAACTCTTTAGTGGGAAGTCCATCTCTATCAATCTCAATGTTTCCACAAGATAATCTCTTCTTCGAGTTCCAAAATCTTCTCAATGGTCAACAAGTTCAATATACTGTTCACAAGTATCTCACTCTTCTCATCCAAGTACTTATTCGAAAGATAGTCACATCATGAATAAATTCTTAAATAATGATCATTTTTAAAAGAAATATTGACTATAGTCCTTTGATGATAAATTCTATTTCTTATTTTCAAAAGATGGAGAGAGCATTTCGGCCCTACTAAACTTGCACATCGTCCTCCATGGGCCAATCTTAAAAATCGTCTTTTTTGCCTCAAAGATATGGGAACATTGAGTTTGAAATCAATTATGAAGTGGCTGGGAAGATAAAAAATGTACCTATTCAAGGCCGTATGATGTAGCCCTATTAATTGCATACTTTGGAAATGCATAGGTGAACAAATATTGTGCAAAATTAGGGTAAAAGGCATTTAATGGTGAAGCTTGTGTGCTCATTCCAATACATATCAATGTGCATATACATCAATCCTTAAAATCACTTTGTGTGTATAGGTAAATCTCAATATGCACCTTGATGCAAGGTCATGTAGTGAGACCCTCCCATGCATATTGTATGTGCAATTTTGATCGGTGCATAAGAGGTAAGAGGATGTTGATGATGAGATACTTGAAAATTTTTTATGTCAGTTTTTAAATTGGATGTTATTTTTTTATTCATTTACAAGTGCAAGTAGATTGTGCAAGCTAAATAAATACACATACGTGTATATATGTTGGTTTATGCATACTCTAAATGAAAAATAGGATCAATATCGTGCAAATAATGGAGAGTAGAAAAACAAAACTAAAAATGCAATAAGTTCAACAATCCGATCGGACTCCTTAATCAAACAAATCTCTCTAGTGATACATATGTGACGAAGGTCCTCCAAGAATTTTTCTTGTTTCATAGAATCATCAAGCATTAGTACAAAAAAAATACATGTTTGTTTTACATATCTTCCCCATTATAGCTTCTCGCCTAAAGTGCTCGGAAACATTTGTTGCACAAGAACCCTTCATAGAGCATCTTTTGTACCTATTCATCATATGCAAGATACTTTCCTATATCAAACTAAAAAACATAATTAATCATTTTTTTATAAGCATAATGTACTGCAAAGCTAAACAAAACTCTTTATTCCTCCTTAGAAGATGTAACATCCTCGTTGTCATATTCATCCACAATTTCTTCATTTGATGGAGATTCCGGTATCTCTTCAAAATCTTCATAATCATTACCATCTCATCATTTGAAGAACTTTTCCCTATAAAAGGAACTTTAAAATAGTATTATCCAATTCCATCAAAGCATATGTATGATTATCATTTACTTTCAAAACTATCTATGGAGCAGACCAATGTTTCATTAATTTCTCCCACACTTCATATTGAATCTCAAATAAGCTATCAAAGACTAAAACCCAATCTCCCTCTTGTATCTTCTTTGGACGTATATGATGTCATTTATCAAAATAAAGTTTTGATTTTAATCTTGATTCTTTCACCTTTTGAATTGCTTCATAGAATTTTTGATTGCCATGTTCTAATTATTGCAATCTCACACTTAACAACACTATTTTTCATATTTTTTATGAGTTTTCTAGGAGTTTTTCTAAAATGGAGAATATTTAATGTAGAAGATGGAAAAAAAATAGAAATATTATCTATATTATGTACACAAGTTTGCAAGATATCAAATCAAAGTCCAATGCTATCTCGCTGAGTAGTGTATTTTATTCAAAATCGTGATCTAAATGTGCCAAAGAGTTTTTCTTAGATGCTTTGTAGGAACCATGATTTATTCGACCTGGGAGCTTCTCTTTAGGGGTTTATAGGACCTTCAAATTTTATAACCCATGTAGAGAATGCATGTCCTCTCATCATGGGTCTTAGTGGAATTTTTTCTTTTATGAATAGGATATTGAAGTCCTTCACATATTTCACACCACTTCACATAGGTATGTGCATCCATGTGAAGGATAGGTCACCAAAAACCTAAAATAGTATGGCCTTAATCATGTGATCACGTCCAAAGTGTCCTCTTGCAACACCATTGTGTGCTTTATAATATTTTCAAATAGTCACATTAATGTACACATAATCTCAGATATTATTCTCTTCCATGCTTAAATAGACTATCATCGATGAGGGAAAAGTCTTGAGGTTCTTGTGTTAGATATCTTTGTTGTGTTAAGGTCATATCTAGAGGCAAAGGTTTTGTTTGGAAGAAGTCAACTAAATGAATACTTCTCTATGGTATCAAAGACACTTGATATAAGGCTGCATGCTCAAATCAAGGTTTCTTAATATAAGATAAATTTTCCTTAACCAACCTATAAACATCGACTTCCATGTTTGACCAATACATGAATAATTGTTTTAATGTCTATAGGGGTTCATGCTTCTAACAATGTTTCCCTAGTGCACCTACATGTGCTAATTGCAACCATTTGTCATGCCCTTTCTCATCCACACAACAAGTTAGAATATATTGATCCTCTGGCTTATAAATAGTTCCTCTGAGTGTGGTATTTATGGGTCTTGATTACGTCTTCCTACATTTGTATTGCAAGGTTGGGTCCAAACATTAAAATTGATCCTAATTCTTGTTCATAATTTGGAACTACTTCAAGGTTGAAGAAAAATGCATCATGAAATTCATCTAACACGCCTTGCGAGCATTCTCCTAAAGTAACTCATGAAAGGTGATCTGCCCTAAGGTGGTTCTTACCTTTCCTAACAACTACTTCAAAATCTTATTGTACTAATATAAGGATCCATCTTAGTAGCCTATAAGTATTGCAAGTTTTGTTCACCAAGTATAACGGAGCTTAATGGTATGTAAAATATTTGAAATAATTTGCAAGCAAATAATATCAAAACTCTTTTACTGCATAAACAATCCTTAGCACTCCTCTTTTAATACTCATTCAATCTCTCTTTGTATTACTCAACTCCATACTTGTGAATGTTATGGGAATTTCTATGTTTCCTTCATCTCTTGGTTGTGATAGCACACATCCAATGGAGAATTTGAAGGCATCCACATGAAGAAGGAAAGTTAACTCATGTCCCACATTCGGAAAATCGGGGTTAAGCACAAACATGTTGCCCTTGAAATCAGATAATAGATTCCATTCTTATCCAGTTCCAAAGTGTTAAATTGCTAACTTCTTTTAAATGTTTTTCCTAAGACTCAAAGCCACTCCTTAACTAAAACCACATTAGTCCTCTCCATATGAATGATCTTGAAGTCAAGTTTATCCTTATAACCTTGGAACTCTATTTCTAAATCACAAATCATAGTATCCTAGACCTTCTTATCTTGGCCTTCCATAATGGATACTATATACTAGTGTGTTGGCTTTTGCTATAGTAACTTTAATCTCTTCACCACTGAGTAGTTTAGGAGATTATGGGTGGCTGATTCATCTATCGTGACTCTTGCCTTTTCCCTTGTTATGTAGGCATAATTCTTTTTCACACAAAGAAATATCTTCATCCGATTGTGTTTCTCTCTCCTTTGGTCCACAATTAGCATCCTTTTTGCAAACGTCTTCTCAAAGCCCTCTATGTTAGTTCCTCACTACGCACAGAGATTCTTTGAATAAAGAGGAGAGGATAACTTTCACCTAAGAACCAGTCCCAAAGAGGCCTAACCCCTTATACGCTCCATGGATTCTCTTGTTTCCAATCTCTATACTCACGCAGTCCTATGAATATTTTAGTAGGGACGAATAAAAGTATTCAAGGTGTTAATTTAAGACGGATATAGAATGCTCCATTTCTACATACGTACGTATAAACACACACAGGCGCGCGCGCGCACACACACACACACATATATATATATATATATATATATATATATATATATATATATATATATATATAGTACGTAGGTATGTATGTTGTGTGTGTATGCATGCTTGTGTGTATATATATTTGTGTATGAGTGTGTATCATATGGAGCTAATATTAATATTATGGATATGTAAAATCAATATAGAATATCATTGAAGTTTCACGTAGGGCACGAACATTACGTCTGTATTATTATATTAGTATGATTTCCACTCTAAAATTCGATAATGGGTTCTAAACAGACAGAATATTTGGAACTATATCCGATAGCTGTTCGTTTCACTTTCTTGATGTTTTTTTTTAATATAAAGGAAGTTCGGCATTAGCCTACTCTCACGGACTTGAATTAAATAAAGAAAGAAAAGTACAAGAGAAGGGGACTAGTGCCCACGGGACCCCTCAAATCCCACAAAGCAAGGGAAGTTTTAAGAGAGCTTAGATGGCGTTACAAAGAAGGTTAATCACCCTCTCGTCACCCTCATGCGGGGCCCACTTGGGTTTAAGCTTGTTATTGATCCAAAGGAGAACTTGATGATGCTTGAAGGGGGGGGGGGGGGGATTTCTTGCAGTTAACAATCCTTTTGCCAAGGAGGAATAATGATTTCTCAATTTACCACTCCTTGGGGGAGTCACCGAAGTTAAGAGCACATCTTTCCCGCCAGATTTTCCATAGGACCTCCCCTCTGATGGCGTTCCAGAGGGTCGCGGAGCAGCCGATCGCTTCTCCCAGCAGGGCTTGCTGCCAACTGAGATGTTTCGAAAGTCTAATTTTCATTCCAACCGTCTGCCAAAGTCTGTTGGAATTGGGGCAGGTAAAGAAGATGTGTGGGACATCTTCGATAGACCGGTAGCAGCGTTTGCACCAAGGTAAAATCCCACAAAGTTTGCTAGCCTTAAGGTTGGTCCAGATTCCATGATGAAGAATTTTCCATAAGAGGACAGACTTTTTGATTTCTATGAGCGGGTGCCAGATAGCCATGAACTTCATGTCCCACCGAAGTCGCGTCCATGACAGTCACCACTTCTTGTTGAGGTTAACCTGATAGTCAATCGTTTCTTTGATGTTCGGGATTTTTGATAGGCTATTCCCATTGTGCCATTTGAGACCAAGCGAGCTTGATGTGTCGTGTCCCATGAGAATGCGAGTTTTGTGTCGATCACCGGCGAGACATCTGCTTTGCAAAGTGTTCCATTCTTCGTACGGAATGTTGACGCAAGGGTCAATATCCTCGAAGTTGATCCAGCGGTTGGTGTCATGTTTCCAGAGGTGTTTCCATTTTTTGAAGCCTTTGTTCCATAGTTTCTTGGCATTTTGAATGTTCCAAGGTTCCACACTCCGGATGCCATGGATCGGAAACCAAATAGAGTCGTTTTGTCTGATACTGGCTGCCCACTTCTAGTCTTCACTAATTCTTGTGTAGTTTTTGACTTTATTCCAACTCTTCCATAGGGAGCATACAAGATTAGAGCCTTTCGGGAAGACGGGGACTGGGGAAAACAGCAGGGTCAAGATGTCGTGATTCTTCCAGTTTGGGAAACCCATGAGAGCCAACTCGTTCTTGTTAAAGAAAGCAGTACATTGATTAACTAAAATTTTTAATAAAGAAAACGTTTAATGAGTATTTCACACGACACGGATAAGAATTATAGACATGAGATAACGTGGTGAGCTAACGTGGTGCAGTTGAGTGAGTTGTGGAGGATTTGTGACACGTTGGAGAGTCGGTTGTTCTCTTTCTGCTCGCTCAATGGCATGGTAGCTGCTGCCACCTCCTGGATGATCAATAATATGGGTCCTGTTGCGGAGTACAAGGGCACACGATCTTCGCTTCGACATTTTGGGTTAAATCCCCAAGTCGTCACTCTTGCACGCTAGATATTTTGAAGAAGATCTTCCTCATCACACAATTATTTGTTCCTTAGCCTTTGCTTGAATCCCTTTCATAATGGCGCTATAAGAAGACATCATAGAAGGGTACACCTCTAGTAAAGAGAATGGCTTCACCTCCATAAAAGAAGAGGACCCCAATAGGAGGACCCCAAGGTCCTAATCATTCTCTATGAAAGATTATTATAAGGAAAATTTTTGATTTAGATCCATTTAGAAAGCCCACTAAAGAGAAGGCTCATGTGCAAATATCCCTCTACTACGAGGGAAAGACACAAAGGAAACGGAGATAAAAATAGGGACAAGATCCTCATCTGAAAAAGAATTTAACTTTCACAAATAACTTTTGTTTCTCTCAACATCAAGGGGTTATCTCAACCCTCAAGAGTAACCATTGTTGGTGAATGGCTTAAAAATCTCAATCTAGACGATCTATCTTGAAGAGTTTAAAATTCTTAGTGATGAGCTTCAAAAGAGACCTAAAAGAACTTCATCTGGCACATTTTCTTTGCCACCTCTCACTCCAGGGGGAGTGGTGGCTCTCTGATTGGCTTGAAGCTAGGTCAGAACTCTTTCTTAATAAACACCTTTATGGGTCAAAAACATTGGTGGATTGTTTCTTCCTTGGGGGAGGGGGGGGGGGGCGGGGGGGCTCATTCGATCTGCATTCAAAGAGGTTGGTTACTTCCTAGACTCGAAGATCATCTTATGTGGGAATTTTAATATGGTTCAGGCTCATTTTGATAGATGGGAGAAATGAAAAAGACTTTTAGGACTAGATTAGGCTCCATAACTAGTGGATTTCAAGGACGAGTGTTCTTATCTTGTTCGAACCTTTGATCAGAGGCGTGCTTGCATGTACTTAAGCTTGAAAAAAGTTGCATAACACAAAGTATCATTGGTAAATTTGGTTCCCTCATGCTCTTCCAATGCATAGAGTAAGTTACCTCAGATCACTACATTGTGGTTCTTACCTTTAAGCCCTTCTTAAAGCATAGTAAAGCTTCCTAGTGCCATGCCACTCCTATGACATTGTCTCTCCCCTCGACAAAAAAAGTGATTGACACTATTCAGAACTACGCCTTTATCATTCACTCCGCATTGAACAAATTTTGGATGATGTTTTTTAAGTAGAGATAGTCTACTTTGCACAAAATACAAAACGAAATCCAGAATATTTATCGGGCTAGACGCGAAAATATTGGCCAAAACGATCTGGCGATTGGAAACTGAAGTAAACTAAGGCCATTCCCACATTCAGAGTGATATTCACTAGATCAAAAGTATGTTTTGATACGAAGAGTAGTGGGCTCGGAAAACATCAAACAAAATAAAGAAATGTTTACAATTCTAAATAAAAAAGAACTGAAAAAAAGCAACCTCTTTCATGATAGACAACAACGGTATTGAATGCATTACTAATGAAGAAAATTGTGCACTTATTATAAACTACGTCACTCAGCTTATGGGGATGTTTACTCCGTTTTCTTCTCCTACGTAGTAGTGCTCACTTTTCATCTTGAGAATTTACAAAATTTGGAAGCTTTTATAGACACAAAAATATTAGACACTTCCTAAAAAACCTTTCATAGACACAAGAATATTAGAACCAATTAAACCTTTTTCCAATGGTGAAATCCCAAGGCTTGATGGTCTCATAAATGAGTTCTTTGACATGCTCAAGCATGTTTTGGTGATCCTTTTTGAGCTTGGTAAGGTGGGAGGTGCTAAGAAATCGCACATTACGTAGTTACATTAACGAATGTGTGATCAATCTTATTGGAAAAAAACATTAAAAGAATTAGGATGGAAAATTGGAGGCCTATGAAATTGTTACAAATGCTACAAGAGTTTTCTTATAATTCCATCATCGTGAAGATTGTTTTTTAATGTAAAGGAAGTTCGGCAACCTACTCTCCCGGACTTGAATTAAATTAAGAAACAAAGGTATAGTAGAAGGGGACTAGTGCCCACGGGACCCCCCAAATCCCACAAAGCAGGGGAAGCTTGATTGAATCCTAGGTTGCATTACAGAGAAGGTTAATCAACCTCTCATCGCCCTCATGCGGGGCCCACTTGGGTTTGAGCTTGTTGTTGATCAACAGGAGGACTTGGTGATGCCTGAAGGGGGGGGATTTCTTACTGTTGACAATCCTTTTGCCAAGGAGGAATAGTGATTTCTCAATCGACCACTCCTTGGGGGGATCGCCGAAGTTGAGAGCACACCTCTCCCGCCAAATTTTCCACAAGACTTCCCCTCTGATGGCGTTCCAGAGTGTCGCAGAGCAGCCGATCGCTTCTCCCAAGAGGACTTGTTTCCAACTAAGCTGTTTTTGAAGTCTGATTTTCATTCCAACCGTCTGCCAGATTCTGTAGGAGTTGGGGCAAGTAAGGAATATGTGTGGGACATCTTCGATAGCCCGGTGGCAGCGTTTGCACCAAAGAGGGATCCCACAAAGTTTGCTAGCCTTATGGTTGGTCCAAATTCCTCGATGAAGAATTTGCCATAAGAGGACAGACTTCTTAGTCTCTATAAGGGGGTGCCAGATACCCATGAACTTCATGTCCCACCGAAGCCGCGTCCAAGACAGGCACCACTTCTTGTTGAGGCTGATCTGGTGGTCAGCCGTTTCTTTGATGTTCGGGATTTTGAGTAGGCTATTTCCATTGTGCCATTTGAGACCAAGCGAGTTCGGTGTGTCGTGTCCCATGAGAAGGCGAGTCTTGTGACGATCCCATGCGAGGCATCTGCTTTGCAAAGTGTTCCATTCTTCGTAGGAGATGTTGATGCGAGAGTCAACATCCTCGAAGTTGATCCAGCTGTTGGTGTCATGTTTCCAGAGGTGTTTCCATTTTTTGAATCCTTTGTTCCATAGCTTCTTGGCATTTTGAATGTTCCACGACTCCACATTCCGGATGCCGTGTATCGGAAACCAGATAGAGTCGTTTTGTCTGATTCCGGCCGCCCACTTCCAGTCCTCACTAATTCTTGTGAAGCTTTTGACTTTATTCCAGCCCTTCCAAAGGGAGCACACGAGATTGGAGCCTTTCGGGAAGACGGGGATCGGGGAAAATAGCAGGGTCATGATGTCAAGATTCTTCCAGTTCGGGAACCCCATGAGGGCCAACTCATTCTTGTTTCTGAAGATCAGCTTGGCCCACGAGGCCTCCCTATTGCACCAAGCCTTAATCATCCATTTGGCTGCCAGTTTGTTAGCCATACACCCGATGTCCAGGATACCAAGCCCCCCGCTATCTCTGGGGCTAGTGCAGATGGCCCATTTGATTTTAGGCACCCCCCTTCTGTTATGATCGCCCGTCCAAAGAAAGTTTCTACAAATACTATTCAGTTTCGACAGGCCTTGCTCATTCGGTCTCCAACAAGAAAGGAAATAGATGGTAGAAGAGAGGAGGAACGTGTTGATAACCATCGCACGTCCAGCGAGATTGATTTGCATACCTCTCCAATAGTTGAGCTTGTTTTCGAGTTTGGCCAGCACCCAGTTCCATCGGTGCTCCATAGAGACGCCAAACCCCAAGGGGATTCCAAGAAGTCGAAAGATTTGGCCCTGCGAAATGATTTGACAGCCATGATCAATGAGAAGGCCAGGATGATGTCCCACAATAGCCCTAAAGGCGGTCTTAGAGTGGTTGATTTTGGATCCAGAGGCATCACAAAAGGTAGCAAGACACCTCCAGAAGGTCTCCAGGCTGGTAATATCATTGTGAACGAACGCGTTCATATCATCAGCAAAAAGTCTCATGATGATTTGACCGTGGTCGTGAGGCAGCCGAAGGCCTTTGATATTGCCAGCCTCCACATGATGTGCCACTAGTCTGCTCAGCCCCTCAGTGGCGATGGCAAAAAGAAGGGGGGCCAGAGGGCACCCTTGTCTAATAGATCTTTTAAGATGGATCGCCTTCGAAAGTTTGCCGTTAACGTTAATTTGGGTCGTTGCGTTTCCGAGAAGGGTCGCGATCATCTTGGTGAATTTCTGACTACATCCGAGATCCTGGAGTGACTGCAGAATATAGTCCCATTCTAGCCTGTCGTAGGCTTTGTCAAAGTCGATCTTGAGGAAAACCACATCTTGATTGGACTCATTTGCAAATTGAATACCTTCCCAAATATCCATAATGGTTTCCAGGATAGACCTGCCTTTGATGAAACCTTTTTGGTCCTCACTAAGCCATGATCTCAGGTGGCACGAGAGTCTGTTGGCGATGACTTTGGCGATGATCTTGTATCCTGTTTGGAGCATCGTAATAGGCCGCCAGTTCTCGATTCTGTTCTTTTCCCCCTTCTTGTGAATCAACTTGATAATTCCATTATTTAGACAAGAAGGAAGAGCACCAAACTTTAGCGCTTCTTGCCAAACCATCCGAAGAGGGGTGGCGACCACTAGCTTGAAGGATTTAAAGAACTCGTTAGTGAGTCCGTTGGGTCCCGGGCTTTTACCGAGAGGGAGGGCATCAATGACCTCAATGATTTCTGATTCAGAGATAGGGGCATGAAGCAGGGAGTGGAGGTTGGGTGGTATTCTCCGGGGGGAAACCCTAGAAATGGCAGCCATACAGTCCCTTCTATGGTGGGAGAGGGGGTTCGAGGTTCCCAGGAGTCTCGTGAAGTGCCCTTCGATGATGCCAAAATTATCTTCTTCCGAGTTGCATACATTGCCATGTGGGTCTAGCAGTAGGGGGATCGATTCTCTGTTGTGTTTTCTTTTAAGGATACGACACATCTCTTTGGTGGGTTTGTCGGCTTTGCCAGCCCACCACTCCTTGAAGAAGATTTGCAAGTTTTTCCTTTGTATTTCTTCCTCGTATCTCAACACTGCTCTGATTTTTCGGAGACCTTTCTGGGCTTGGCGTTTTCCTTTGTTCACTTCCTCCTCGAGCCGCCAGAGTCTGTGGTAAAGAGCTTCCCTAGGAGCCCGCCGCACAGTCTCGAGCATCTTCTTAGTTCTGATCATGATCTTACGAGACTTGTCGACCGCACTTCTCCAGCACTTGGCTGGGGCCAAGCCAGAGGCGAACGCCACCTTCCACACATCGGCAATCTCTCGATGGACGGATGGGAGAGAGAAGGTGGCCGCGTTGGCATGGAACCACGGAGCCTTGCGGATCTTGTTGGAAGGTAGAAAAGTGATAACGATCGGGTAGTGATCAGAGATAGTGAGGTCAGTGCGTTGCGTGATGGTAGGGTGGCCCCACTGTTGAGTAAAACTCTGAGAGATGTAGCATCTATCGAGTCTAGCTTTCCTCAGGTCCTCGCCCGCTTGGAGATTCGACCAGGAAAAGCCATTCGAGTCTTTGAACTCAACCAAATCCAAGTGGATTTTGGTCATGTCCCACGTTTCTTTCTCCCGACTGTCGATGACCCTGCCCTTGCCCATCCATCTGTCCATAGGGTCCTCCACCATGTTGAAGTCTCCACATATAAGCACGTTGTGGGGAAGCGAGTCTAGGGAAGCCCAAGTGTTCAGTCTCTCCAAATCCCCGTTAGGGGCGTACAAAGAAACCAAAGTAACACAGAGAGGAGCACCAAAAGAAACAGCAATCCAACGGTGACTTACATCTTCAATGGAGTTCTCAAGCTTTTCAAACCAGAGTTGTTTAACACCGATAACCGTTCCTCCAGACCCCCGCTGGTGCTTCGTTGGGATCCACACATGGGCCGAGGAGACCTGTTTGAGCCGCTTCTGGAGGTCTTCTCCGTCAATTTTAATCTCTTGAATACATATAAAGTCTGGGTTTAAGCTAATGTCGCGAAGCCATTGACCAATGATGGTCGCTCTTGAGGGGTCGGTTAGCCCTCTAGCATTTAGCGAGATGACAATCATTTCTGTATTGATCCCTCTTTGCGGGAGGGAGCTTTGTCCTTTCTTCTCTTGGCTTCGTCTTTCTTTTTCGCTGGGATCTGATCCCGACTTAGAAGTCGGTTCTTGTAGGGGCTTTTCCAGGGTATCTCCATAGGCTGTTTTCCTTTGCGGGATGCCCCTTGCTGGGGGGACTTGGGCCCTGTGCTCGGCACCGTTTCCGGGATCGTCGATCCAATGATGGAACTTTCACTATCCATGTTGTCTTCGTTACTAGTGGTGAAACCATCTTCTTTGCTTGTAGTGTAACCCTCCTGGGGGGTTTCTTTATTGTCCGGGATCTCTAGTGCTTTGTCGTAGGTGTCTACCTCAAGTAGCTTCCCACCTGGGTAGTCAAGTTCATTGATCTCCTTTCCTAGATTGCAATACAAATTGCTGTAGGGGGTAAGTGGCAGGTTGTTTCTCTCACCGTTGGCCCTGGGGCTTCTTTTCCTTCTTCTTCTGACTTCAATAAAGCCATCCGCATCAGCTTGTGGATTAAGGAGGCCCTTGCCTTCCCCTTCCTTGGTCGAGTTGGTCAAATCGGCAATGTTGTCTTGAGCAGTTTTGGAGGCTTCTTGAAAGCGCTTGTTTTTTTGCCTGAGAGGGCACTCCTTAATCCTGTGACCTTGTTGGCCACAACGAAAGCACGCGTTGGGAAGGTTTTTGTAGGAGATGTCCTGCTCCCATACATCTCCTTCGCCCATGTCCACTTTGATCATTGATGGAAGCGGCGAACTCAGGTCGGCCTCGACATAGATTTGGGGGTGCCACCTAGCATTGAACGAGTGTCTTGCACTTTCATAGATGAGACCACCAATGTCTTCGCGTGAAGCCAGCGGCTTGCCGATAGGCGAGACAATGTCCCACACGAAGTTGTACAAGAAGTAAGGAAGGTTAGGGAGCTCAACCCAAAGAGGGTACCGAAGCGATTTTGATTTGTCGGGAGTAAAGTCCGGGGACCATCTGAATAGGCACAGGGTCGCCCGACCGAACTGCCACGTGCCAACGCTAAGGGCTTGGAACGCCATCTCTTCATTTTCAAAGACTAGCAGCATGTGGTTCGCTGGTAAGAACTGACATTTGCTAACAATTAGTCCTCGAGGGAACCACTCTTTTCGAAGCCATTGTCGCACAGCTTCGAGCGGGGGCCTAGGGCCAAACACTTGGCCGACGAGGCAAACTTTCTTGAGCTCCTCCTGAGCAGACAGAACTGTGGGTCTACTGAGGGACACGATGGGGGAATCAGCACTTTTGGATGTCCCAGGGGCGGCACCCGACCCCCCCTCCAGCTGAGCGGCCAGGATATCGGTCTCCCTAGGGGGAGGGGCCCGATTACTTTTCACGAGAGATGATGAAGCCACATCCATGGGGCCCACGAGCGTTGTCAACAGTGGAGTCCTGCGTTGTTGGGCGCTGTCTGTTGTGCGCTCACGATTGCTCGATCAATACTTGCAGTTTGTCGCAAGATAGAGAGTGGTGGTGATCACTTGAACATTACCTTCTGTACGGGGCTCAAAGAAAAAGCCCTCGCGCGTCCCACCTTAATGGATAGCTCTTCTCTTTTTTTTTTTTCGAATCTCCTTTCTCTTTTCTCTTTCTTTTTTTTTCTTTTTTTCTTTTTTTTTTTCTTTTTTTTTTCTTTTTTTTTTTATGTTTACTATGCGAGGCACACACGAACACGTCCAAACACGAAAAGACAAAAAAGGTCCACACTGGCGGCCCCTTCTTTAAGGCGATTGTCCATCGATCGTTGACGGATTTTAAAGGAAGAGATTCCTCTTGGCGGCCCTCGGAGCAATGCTAGAACCAAAGGCGGTCATGACCGTTGAGCGCGAAAACTCCGCTCAGATCTTAAATTTAAATTAGTGAACCGCCAGCAAGGGAGAAGCGCAATAAACCGGTCCCAGATTCGCGAAACGTGGCACATGGCACTGTCGCGACACCTCGAAAGTCCCAGAAGAATCGCGCGACACCTCGGCGCCAGCGACGCGATAGATGGATTTGGCGGTGAAACCGCGACACACCACGATAGATGGTTTTTGGTGGAGGCACCGCGACACACGCACCCGCGATAGACGGTTTTTGGTGGAGGCACCGCGACACACACCCACGATAGATGGTTTGGTGGTGGCACCGCGACACACGCACCCGCGATAGACGGTTTGGTGGGCTTTGCCCCCGACAGTTCGACTCCCGACGGCTTGCGCACTTCCCGGCGATAGACCGGCTTCGCCCCCGACGGTGCACTCACGACACACGCACTTCCGGCGATAGACAGGCTTTGCCCGACGGCTCGACTCCACGACAGACAACCTTCTCGACGCTAGAGTCTTGAACTCCTCTTGAGTGTGTCGGTTCCGGCTGTTGCCACTTATTGCTTCAGTCCGACTGCAGTATCTGTTAGCAACCGTGTCGGCGCCCTTCTTCTCCGCGACGGATAAAGCTCCGCCCTCTGCGATTGAAAGCTGAAGTTCAACTCCCAGACTGGCTACAATCTGCTCCGCGACGACCCTGCATCCCCGCGACGACCCTGCATCGTGAAGATTGTTGTTGAAGAAACGTATTATAGAATTCAATGGGACTTTATTATGCAATCTTTAAAAGACCTTCCATGTGAGATAAAAATTATCTACCTGATTTGCATGCTTCCCAAAAAATTACCTGATTTAAAAGACCTTCCATGTGAGATAAAAATTATCTACCTGATTTGCATGCTTCCCAAAAAATGCAACAAATCATATCAATGGAGATTTCCAATTGTAGTGAAGCTTCCTTTCTAGAGTATAACATGCACCAAGGGAGTGAGTGAGTATGTATCCATCAATCCAAGACCATTCATATTCTTATCAAAGTTCATAGGGATGCATGTCTTGAAGTTCATCGATGTGTCCTTCCAAGTTTCCTTCATGTTCACACTTTCCAACATAAATCACATGGCTTCTATTTCAATTGACGCCCTCTCTTCACAAACGCAACAAGGAGTCTCTTAGGAGAAAATTCTCCCAACACTAAGGTTGCTTTACCTTAGTATATTTATTCTTAAGGATAAAATCTCTTCAATTGAGACTTCAATTGAATAAATTACCAAGGATTAAAGCCAAGAACCTAGGCTCCTACTTCAAGGTTCTAACCCATTGAAATAAACCAAGGGTTTCCAAGGATAAATACTAATATCCAAGGGTCTAACCCAAGGTCTATACAATATTCTTCCCCCTTTAAGGTTTTCCTGCTTGAAAATGTGTGTTGGTATAACATTTGGAGTATTCGCCTTTTGCACCATGATCTATGGAATCACTCTCAAAATATTGTGTGTCATTCTTAACTCGAAGTTGGAAAACAAGAAAGTTTTTAGTTTATAGAACCTGCTCATTCCCAAGTCGTACTTTCATTTGTCCAATCCCTCCATTTAACGAGTCAATCTTTCTTTAGATGGATCCTAGTATTTTTATCTTGAATGCATACTATTGTTTCTGGTTCATGTGGGATGTTATGAAGAGACATTGGCTTAACTATTGTATATGAAGATACAGATTGTCTTTTTCAATAATTTTTTTTTTTAATCTAGTTACATGAAACACTACATGAAGTAATCTGGTAGTACTAACTCATAAGCCAAAGTCCTTATTCTTTTAAGACTCTTGAAAGGGCCACAAAATCTTGGTGAGAGTTTAGGATATGTTCCTGATTTCAATGTCTCAGATTTCTCAAGAATTTTTAGACAGACTTGTTTCCCAAATTGAAAGGAAATATCTATGCTTTTAGGGTTTCTAAAAAAGTAGCTCTATCTTGGCCTTTTCTCAGGCTTTAAGTGCTTGGATGTTTTCATTTTGTAGTCCAGCTGCATATGGTGCTCTTGGTTGGAAGCCATACATTAACATGAAGGGACTATACTTAGTTGCAAAGTTCGTAGCACTATTTTAAGAAAATTCTATCAAGGATAGATAGTCCTCCTAGTTAGTTTGGGTGGAAAATAGGTAGGCTCGTAACATATCTTCAAGTATTTGATTGACTCTTTAAGTTTGACCATCCATCTCTAGATGTTTGACTGTACTCATGTTTAGATTAATTTCTAATCTATTGAACTCAAGTCTCCAAAAATGACTAGTAAATTTTCTATCTCTATCAGATACTATGCTTGAGGAACACCATAGAGTTAGTAGACATGTTCTATGAACAATTTAATAAATTTTGGAGTTTTCATTATAGTACGAGTAGGTATGAAATGAACCTTTTTGGTTAATTGATCAACTATGATCCAAGTTGCAACGTGAACTCTTTGGGTTTGAGGCAAGCACGCAAAATAAATGGTTTCCCATTTTCCTTTGGGAACTCGCAAAGGATGTAGCAAACTTCCTATCTCAAACTTTTCAAATTTATTTACTTGGCATTTTGCATATCCAAGAACATAGTTATGTACATATTTATGTATGCTTGACTAGTAAAATTCTCTTTTGACCGATTCATGTGTTTTGTTGATTCCAAGATGTCTCGCACATGGGGCATCATTACATTCAAAGAAAAATCTTCTTCTAAGTTCGAGGTCATGAGGGACACATACTTTTTGTTTGTATAAATAATACTCATCTTGAAAACTATAATGCTTAAATTTATCTTTATTTGATAAATTTGCATTTTGAGATGAAACCTTCTTCTAGGCTTCTTTAAAGCTTGTACCTTCTTCATACTTGCCTTTCATTAATGCTACTAAGTCATTAGAAGTTTGTATGAAAGTCAAAGAGTTCAGCATTTGCATTCTCCTTAACGCATCTCCCACTACATTGAATTTTGATCTTCCATATTTGAGATCGAAGTCAAATTCTTGAATTATTTTGGTCCACCTAGCTTTTGTACCTAGTAGCTCAGATTGGTTTGCAAACCATTTAATACTTGCTTGATCAAAGACTATGGCTACCTTGGCTCCAAACAAGTAGTGTCTCCATGTTTTTTACAACATGCTTAATGGAATAAAAATCTTTTTCATATGTAGAATCAGTTCTTTGAGTTGGGTTTAGCTTTTGACTTTCAAAAGTAACTAGTTGACCATTTTGATTTAGTATTGCTCTAATTTCTAGATCATTAACATCTGTTTAACCTACATAAGGTTTATTTAGATCTTCTATTTATAGAACTAGGGTCAAAGCTAACACTTTTTTAAGTTCTTCCATACCTTGAGCCTGTTCATTCTCCTAGGTAAGGCTTTGAGGTTTTCCATTAATTTCTCAAATAAAGGGATCCCAATTTTTAAAAGTTTGCCAAAGACTTTCTATAGTGTCTTGCTAACCGTAAGAAGCTTTGAAGTTTTGTAATCGTTTTAGGGTGGGTCAAGTTGAGAATAACTTGGTTGTTTTCAAGAACTACTTGAAATCCTTTTTAAGATATATTGTACCCAAGATATTTGATTTTTACTACAAGGAATTCATACCAACTTCTTTTCTAAGGATTTTATTTTCTCTTAGAACTAGGAAAACTCTTTCCAGATGTTCTAAATGAGAAACTGCATCTTGACTATACACAAGATTTTCTTGAAGAATTCAACTATAAACTTTCCCAAATAAGGTCTTAGTATGGTGTTCATTAGTTTCATGAACATAGCAGGGGCATTTGTTAGCCCAAAAGGTATGACTAAAAACTCAAAATTCCCAAATTTAGTTCTAAAAGTTGTTTTAGAAACATCTTCGGATCTAATTCTAATTTGATTGTATCCTAGACGGAGACCAATCTTTGAAAATATCTTAGCCCCTTTTAGTTCATCAAATAAATCATCAATTTGAGGTGTTTTATATTTATTCTTGATCATACCTTTATTCAAGGCTTGATAGTCAATGCATAATCTCATTGATCCATCGCTTCTATTAACTAAGAGAATGGGTGATGCCCAAGGTGAATCGCTACGTGGATTCAATCCCTTATTCAAGTATTCTTTTTGTTGTTTCTGTACTTTATCTTCTTGCGAATATTGGAGTCAGGTGGGAGTTTACATCTAGGCTTAGTCCCTACGTGAAAGTCTATAGCATGATTGACTTGCCCACCAAAAGGAGGTAAGCCATGGGCAAGTTCTTTTGGAAAATCATCGTAGTAATTATTCACAAAAAACTTAAATTTAAACGTTTCACAATCACATAATGGAGACGAGACATAAGGAGCTAGCTTCATATCTTTAACATTCTTTACATCTTGTAAAGTATCCTAAAAACTTCCACTTTTTGGGTATTTACAAGATTTTTTTTTAATTCTATACTTGAAATCAAGGGTCCACTTGGCATATCATGTTCCCCTTGAATCTAGTAACATATTCCATTCTTATCGAACTCCAATGTATTCAATTGATATATTCTTTAAAGTGCTTGTCCTAAGCCCCTAAGCCAGTCCCTACCTAAAACAACATCAATTCTCTCCATATGCATAATCTAGAAGTCAAGTTTATCCTTATGACCTTGACATTGTTTTTCTAGATCACAAATCATAGTATCGGAGACCTTCTTGTCTTGACCTTGCATCATGGATACTATATATTTGTGTGGTGACTTCTAGTGGGGTAACTTTAATCTATGCACCACTAAGTAGTTTAGGAAATTATGCATGGCCGAGTCATCTATCGTGACTCTCGGTTTTCCCCCTCTTATGGAGGCATGAAGTTTGACTAAATCATGAGATCCAAACTAGTTTTGGACCAACATTGAATAAGAAAACCAACATTGATGCATTCACTCTTCATAGAGGACCTCCACTTTTTTCCACACTTTGCTCTTTTCAAGATTTAACGTTTGGATTTAGTGGATTCTTGTTCTTATCTTTTCATTTTTCCTCAAGGTGTCTTGGCCATGAGAGTCTAGAAGGAAATTCTTCTTTTTTGAAGTGGTTGTGTTCTGGTTTTAGCAGGATCCTCATAGGTTTCTGCTAGCTTTATAGCATCTTCTAAAGCTTTTGGAGGACTTGTCTTCACTTCATGTTTGATATGCTTGTCGACACCATGGATGAAACCTCTAATTTTATGAGAATCATTTACGTTCTAACATTTGAGCACTATCTCTTGGTGATGAGAAATGGACAAGGAAAGGGGACATCCCCATTGAAGGACTTTGTTCTGCTCTTCCTAGTTTTGCTCATCTTGATTTTCCTATAGGAATTCCTTTTTAAAGAGTTCCTCAAATTGGCTCCAAGTTTAGGGGATTCTTTGGGACTCTTTTAAGCTTATCCATGATTTATAAGCCTTAGGTTCAAGTGAAAAACGAAGGCTTGATATGCTTTAAGGGTGTTTTTTATCTAATCTAAGTCTTTGAATTTTTTCGAAAATGTCAAAAGTCTATCCTTGGTTTGGTCTTTAGCTTCCTCTGTGATTTGAGGTGGTTTTAAGTCTTTTGTGAACGAAAGACTCCTATACCAAGTGGAAGTGGGAGGAGGGTTTATGGCTACTTCTTGAGGTTTATTTATGAAATACAAGTTACTATGGGTTGGTAAAGGAGCATCTGGTCCTTTACTCGAGCATTGGTTCCTTGGTCCAGTTAACAAGGAACCCATCTTGGTAGGTATGGGTAAAATTGAACAAAGTGTATGCAAAATTTGTTTCATCTTCTCTTTTACTTCATTTGTCACATGACAAAGGGTCCCCATCTCAATTTGGATCTCCTTAACAATCAACATATCTACTTGGATATCATTAATCTTCTCATCCATCCTATTTAATTCTTTATAAATATGAACTTTTTACCTTTCTTGTTATCCTATTTTGATAAGACCTCGAGTATATTCTTCCTGTTTAATTGCTTCTTGTGGCACATAATCTACTTCTTGTCTAGATATATCCAACAACATACTGTCATCATAAGAATACACCTCCATTGAATACTTTGAAGATGGACTAAAAATGAAAAGTGTCATTCGTGATATCGAAGGAAAAATGGATGGGAATTAATTGAGTACTTCCATAGAAGAGTCCCTTCTAGATTTGTGTTGGCTTTGGCTACCTTGAGGATTCACTACTCCAATTTCTTTTTTGCACGATCAAGGTTGAAGTGTTAAGTCCCTTCCTTCACCCATTAATCTTTCAAGTATTCACACTCTTTGGTGCAAAAAAGAGTGGAAACAAAATGAATGAACTCCTTCTTTGAGACTTCTCTTTTGTCCAAAGCTTAGCTTCCAACTCAATTTCATGTCATTTGGGAGACAAGAAAATGGACACATGCAAGTAGACACATAATAATCTCAGTGTGTCTGTGGAGTAATTCGAACTTTGAATTAGCCGTGGCAGCATTGTATGGTGGGACTTATCCCATATATCAAGTGCTTTTTTGAAGAGCAATAGGTGGGTCCTACTATTGATGCTTATAGGTGGTCAAACAAGATTTTTGTAAGGTCTTCATCGGGGCATGTTTTCTAAAAACAAAGCCTCCAAATTCTTGAGGGAATTGAAGAATGCAAAGTTCATGCAAAAAGGATGTAGAGATTCAACTATAATAGAGAGATTCATACTTCTCCAACCTTGAAAATGAGGTCATGGACAAAAGTCAAGAGTACTAGGAGTACTTGTAATTGGAAATAACGAAGCTTTGATTACCACTATAGTGAGGCTTCCATTGTAGAATATAGCGTCCACCAAGAAAGTGATTGATTACATATCTACCCATCCAACTCCACCCATATTTATACCAAAGGTCTAAGGCATGCACGTCTTGATATTCCTTTATGTATCTTTCAAAGTGTGCTTCATGTGGACACTTTCCAAAGTATATCACGTGGCTTCTATTTCAATTCTAGCCTTTCCTTCACCTGCGCGATAAGGTGTCCCTTTGGAGAAGCTTCTCCCAAGACTAAGGTTCATTTACCTTATGGTATTTATTCCTAAGGGTAAAACCTCTCATCAGAGACTTCAAATAAATAAATTACAAAGGGTTAAAACCAAAAACATAGGTTCCTACTTCAAGGGTCTAACCCATTAATATAAACCAAGGGTTTCCAAGGATAAATACTAATGTCCAAGGCTCTAACCCAAGTTTTACATTACACCAACTCTCTCAATCTATTAGATTAGAACACTCTACCGTGGACTACTAGTGTCGAGTTTCTACATAGGTGTAAATCGTGCTCATCTAGATGCATTGTGAATGTATTGTGTTTACACACATAGACGCACATAGATCTCTCTCTCTAGACACACACCTCTATCTCTTTTTAGATCTTCAATCTTGGTAAGTGTTGTGCATACTTTCATCATTTCTCTTTCTCTATGTTTTTGT